>JXCR01143932.1:66170-141425 GCA_002079205.1 Phalaenopsis hybrid cultivar
CTCTAGCCAAGAAGTATGGATCTTCCCACAGACGACGCCAATTGGTTTGAGATATGTACTTCCTTGCATAGAAATGAGACGAAAAAGAACACAAGCAAACACAGATCGTTTACGTGGTTCGATCCAACTGGATCTACGTCCACGGGAGGGAATCAATCAAATATTTCACTAAGGCAAAAGAAATGGAGAATACATAGCTTATACATAGAGATGAGCCCTCATCTTCCTTCTATGGCCTCCCTCTCAAGAGACACATTGATACAAGGCCTCAAGATGCTCTCCTCCTCTCTAACTCTCTAGCTATTCTCTCCTCCTTTGTAGTAGCTTAAGATCTCTTCCCTTTCTCCTCCTTCGTGATAGCTTAAGATCTCTTCCCTTGCTTCTCCTTCGTGATAGCTTAAGATCTCTTCCCTTAAGATCTATTCCCTTAAGATTTCTTCCCTTGAGATCTCTTCCCTTGCTCTCCTAAGCCTCACACCCTCTCTATTTATAGAAGCAAGAGAGTGGNTAGATCTCTTCCCTTGAGATCTCTTCCCTTGCTCTCCTAAGCCTCACACCCTCTCTATTTATAGAAGCAAGAGAGTGGTAGGTGGGGGTGGTCGGAGGTGGGAGATGTGGTAGGTGAACGGTACCACATTACAAAAGTGCTCTTTTACCTTAGTTCATTAATTGAGGGTCAAAATAACAATTCTCCACCTTTACCCTCAATTGGGGGTCAAAATAACAATAATTGAATAAAAAATCCATCTAAATGATCAAGTAATGGTTATACATGTGTATATTAAGACAAAAAACTGTAAAACCTATATAAATAACTTTTTAATATAGAATACTCTTTTTAGTGAGATGAACAATTTTATTCATGAACTATCAAATTAACATGGATTTCCTCACCAAATTTAAAAATTGGTATAGCAAGAAAGATTTACTAAGTTGATTTATAACTAGTGCATATTTAATGCATAGACGATTATTTGAGTCCACATTCTCCACTCCCACTTAAGTGTAAACAAAATGAATGTTCTATATTTAAAGTAAGAGTTAAATTGGAATTCATTGGCATAACATCCTTACTAAAATGCTAGCAGTGGTTTCATTTAAGAACCTATATATATCAAAATTACAGAAGGGTCAAATAATAGTGTATCTAATATAACATATAAGAATATATTGATATACAACATGTTACTATTTGATATTGCTTGAGCTCTTATTCTTCCTAGTAATAAAAGAGTACCTAACTCTCTCATTGCGGATGTGAGCCTCAAAACTAAACCTCTATAAACCTTTTAATCTTCAATATATTATTATTTACTCTTCTTAAATTATATTTTTTATTATATTAGCAAAAATTTTCTTATCAAACTCTTGAATAAACTTCATTTCAATTACTGCTTTTTAGAGTGACAAAAATTTTCCACTGCTCATAAAGATACACTAATACGTAACATCATGACATACTAAGAAGTTATACATACTCATAAAATATAGCAACATGAAAGCATAAACATGATATAATTGTCAAAGCTAGAACTTTTACATTTGGACATAATTTCTTAAGATTACTTGTCCAAACTAATAAAATCATTGTAATGCATGCTCTTTTATGAATAGCTTTTTTGGCATCATCTTATGCTAATAGATTCCAAAGCACAATCTCATAGCTTTGGTATCTGCTAGCTAGCTACTCTTTCTTCCTTCCACCATGAATGGTAGTGTAGCTGATCATTACACTACTAAATTGGAAGAAAAAAATTGAGAGTTTGCTTCACAATGTTTACACCATCACATTCAATTGCCTCCACTTGGCTTGACTTCATAAGTTGTACTTTTGGTGTGATGGTTGAGGACCAATCATTACTCCACAGACAATCATAACTAAAGAGTTATTAAAGACTTCATCTATATATATATAGAGTCAAATAATACTATTATTTCAACCTCTTTTTTGATCTCACACAATCTCATACTCTATATTCAAATCATTAAAACATTTTTTTATTATAATAAACTGACTCATGACCTAGAAAAGAAATCTCCCACAATGGTGAAATCATGTCACAAGTGGCTCCAATTCAAAGAATGCATATTAGCATTCTAATTTATTATTTCATTTTTAAATCACACATTCACTCAACTCATCAACTCATATAAAACTTTTTTCTAAGGTCATCCGCATCTCATGTAATAATTAATGAATTTGAGACCAAAGAATTAAAATAAAATAACCCAAGATATGATGAAATGAGAAATATAATACCATGCCATACCAACCAATGCAAGATCTAACCATAATTNGAACTCATCATCTCATATAAAACTTTTTTCTAAGGTCATCCGCATCTCATGTAATAATTAATCAATTTGACAACAAATGATTAAAATAAAGTAACCCAAGATATGATGAAATGAGAAATATAATACCATGCCATACCAACCAATGCAAGATCTAACCATAATTTTTGTCCTGATCAATAAAGGGTAACAGAGGCATAATAATGGGAATAAAGAGACTGTTTCGATCGGAGTCATCCGTCCATCCTCCTCTGCAACCAAGAAGGTTGGCACTCGTCATTAGAACAAAGAGCTGGCTCAGCGATTCCGACCAGAAAATCTATTGCCATCCAATCTCTGAAGAGGCAGAGGGGAGGGGTGGGGGGGACCTCAGCAGCTTTAGAGAAACAAGAAGGGGAACAGAGGATTTCAGAGATCCAAAAGATTTTGGATCTAAGTGTGTCCATCACCTTTGACAGGTTTAGGTCAATGTAAGCATGGAGGAATGGGTAGGCACAGCCTGTATTCATAGGTGAGTCGGCCAAACCCTTGCCGACGGGAATTAGCCTCTCGCCATTAGAGCTCCTTGAGCTGGTCATGGGTCCACTAGAACATCCTGCATGTCAGCTTCCATGGCTGAGGGGATGAGGACAAGAATATAACGAGTCAGAAAAAGATCTTTTCTTTCTTTCTTTGGAGATAGACCCAGTCCAGAAGAGAGAGAGGGTGGGAGATGGTGAAGAGTTGCACATGAGGGCTGTGGGGGGCTCTGTGCAAAGCAGGGTCCCATGAGATTCGATAGCAGGACCTGAAATCGTCCCTAAACCCCACAGACACAGAGCCATCTATAAAAAAAACCAACTTTTTAGAAAGATAGCAGCGAGATCTAACCTTCTGCTCTTTATATTGACAGCAGAGTTCTGTGCTTGTCCTGTCTCTCTTTCCTTCTTTCTCTGCATCTTTCCTTTTTACTCTGGATCTCTCGCTGGGTGAAAGCATATCATGAGTGGTTTTGGTATGTGAAATCTTCTTTTTCATCTGCTTCTTATTATAAAGGCTGGCAGTGCATTTACTCCTCTACGAAAAGTCGAAACCTTCTCCAAAACCCATCCTTTATCTTCCTCCCTCCTTGGTTCTGCAAGGTCTTCGCTATCATAACTACTCTCTTAGCTTTTGTCTTCTTCCTTCCATCTCTGGTTTACTTGACTAAAACCCGAAAACAAAGCTAAGCAACCTTACGTTGATTTTGTGTTTTTGTTCCATCTACATGTTAGTCTGAACTATAGGGGGAAAAACTAAAAGAGAGAAACAGCTATTTCTGTGGTGTTTTCCCTTTATTCTCCGTGCTAAAAATCTTTGGTTTAATCTCCAATGGAGTTCATTTTCTTCTACACCAGGTTTAATGGGCTCCTCATCCTTCTCACCCTCTGTTCCCTTTGCAACTTCATACAGAGTCCCATTGAAACCATCTCTCTGAACTATTTAAAAGCCACAAGCATGGCTTTCGGCAGCCCTTTGAACTTCCATGAAAGCACGAGCACAGCTTCTGTGGACTTCGGCAGGTTCATCTTCAACATCCCTTCTGCAGTTTTCAGGCCGAAGTCATCAGGAGACATTGCAATCCTCCTCAGCTTTCTCTCAGCTTCTTCTTCTACCACGATCTCAGTTGCAGCAAGAGGAGCTGGTCACTCTATCCATGGCCAAGCACAGGCTCCTGATGGCATTGTCATTGAGATGGATTCTCTCCCTTCCACAATCCAAATTCACAAATCCATGGATGGAGAAGAGGGATTCTCTTTTGCTGATGTGAGTGGTGGGGCCTTATGGGTGGAGCTTTTGGAGGAAAGCTTGAAGCTTGGCTTGGCTCCAAGGTCTTGGACCGATTACCTCTATCTCAGTATTGGTGGCACTCTTTCAAACGCTGGAATCAGTGGCCAGACCTTCAAATATGGCCCTCAGATCAATAATGTCCTCCAGCTTGAGGTGGTGACTGGTAAATAAGCAGCAGAAACCACACTATTTTCTCATTTATGAATCATAAATTTCGATATGAATAAAACTAAATTCTAATCATTTTTTTTTATATAAAGGAAAGGGAGAGATTGTTACGTGCTCTCCTACCCGAAGTGCAGAACTTTTCTATGCTGTTCTCGGTGGGCTTGGTCAGTTTGGAATCATAACAAAAGCAAGGATTTTGCTCCAAGATGCTCCGCAGCAGGTTTAATTACTAATACTTTATTTCTTTTAATTGTCCATAATTTGGGCAAACTTTTATACCAGTAAATAAACATCTCTGATTAACGCAAGAAAATATTTCTGATTTGGCATAGGTGAAATGGGTGAGAGCATTGTATGATGATTTCAAGACATTTACAGAGGACCAAGAGCTTCTGATTTCGCAGCCAGAAAAGGTAGACTATGTTGAAGGATTCATGGTTCTTAATGAGAATTCTCTCCACAGCTCCTCCATGGTCTTCCCAGATCAGCTGCACTTCATCCCCGAGCTCCAGAAGAACACTTCCAAGGTTTATTACTGCATTGAGTTTGCAGTACATGAACACAAAGCTGAAGAAATCAACACAGAACAAGTAATTATAAAAGTCAGAATTAATTTATGTAAAACCATTGGATTTACTGTTTGATTTTTTATTTTTTGGTCTTAGGTGGTGGAGGAGATAACAAGNGCACAGAACAAGTAATTATAAAAGTCATAATTAATTTATGTAAAACCATTGGATTTACTGTTTGATTTTTATTTTTCGGTCTTAGGTGGTGGAGGAGATAACAAGTAAATTGAGATTTCTACCTTCGCACATGTATAGTGCTAAAGTCAGCTATTATGATTTTCTGAATAGAGTGAGGATGGAGGAAATGAGCCTTAGAGAGAAAGGTTTATGGGAAGTGCCCCACCCATGGCTTAATATGTTTGTCCCAAAGTCTGGGATTGAAGAGTTTAAGGACTTGCTGCTTCAGAGTATCTCCAAGCATGATTTTGAGGGCCCAATCCTTCTTTATCCACTCCTCCATGACAAGTATTACATTAAATACACACTCTCTCTCTCTCTCTCTCTATTAGAGAATATTACTTTTGGAATCCACAAACACGAATTGGTGGTCTTGCGGTAGTATTATGATGATATTCACCACAATATCACCTCAATACCATCAAATTCACGCATATCCATCCACATCTATTATGTCTACCTTCGGCTCTTATCTTTATATTTTCTTAGCTAAAATTTAATCTTCACAATTCTTTTGGCTTTGCATATTTAACACCCAAGTTGTAATTTTTACACAGCAAGAAGTCAAATTGCTCGCAACACATCAAAAATACTATTTCATTTGAAATAGGTGATGGATATGTAAATACATGAAAATAACTAGAGTGAAGAGTCATATTTTAAAATTTCTCATTTAAACTTTTATGTAAGAGCAATCAAGATGAATACTTCAGCCATTAATACTAAAATGGAGCATTTACATATGTACCACATTAATTCTGATGTATTTACATATTTAACCCCGTAATTTTTATATTAATTACTGGCACATCACATCTCATCATTCACAAATTTAACATTACATAAATAAGTACGCTATTTCTGTTTTATTTTTCTTCTTTTTTTTAAATGAAAGTAAACTACGCCTTTCATGCACAAAAAAATTAGGTGATATATGTGTAAATCCTCAAATTTAGGGTTCGTGACGCCGCCGCACCGTTTGGTTCTCGCTTTTCGTCAGTTTATTTAAAATTATATTTGAGTTTTTATACTAAATGTAGGCCGCGGGACGACTACCACGGCATTTTATCCTGAAAAGGAACATTTAATCTGTAGCTGCTTAGTATTAAATATTCTGTGTGGGTCCCACACAAATTATTGAAATAATCTAAGCACATAATTATATTCGTATACTATTCCGTCCAGAATGGCATGACGGTGTTCACACTTTTTAATAAATTAAATATTTTGCAGGCTGATTACTCGCTCCTTCATTGTCCCTTTAATTTATATTTAGTAGCTGAGTTAGCTGTAATGATGTAATTAACAATGTAATGTTTTAATTATCGTTAATGCATATGATTATTTTTATACATTTATTTCATTTATTTTTTTAGGAAATATAATAATGGTTATATATTAATTATTTCTTATTTTATATGGTATTGATTTTTCTATATTCATGAAAATTAATAGGATTTCTGCTGGACTTTTTCAGGTGGGACATGAACACGTCGGTGGTGCTGCCGGAGGTATCGCCGGCGGCAGNGTTTGGAATCATAACAAAAGCAAGAATTTTGCTCCAAGATGCTCCACAGCAGGTATAATTACTAATACTTCATTTCTTTTAATTGCCCATAATTTGGGCAAAATTTTATACCAGTAAATAAACATCTCTGATTAACGCAAGAAAATATTTCTGATTTGGCATAGGTGAAATGGGTGAGAGCATTGTATGATGATTTCAAGACATTTACAGAGGACCAAGAGCTTCTGATTTCGCAGCCAGAAAAGGTGGACTATGTTGAAGGATTCATTGTTCTTAATGAGAATTCTCTCCACAGCTCCTCCATGATCTTCCCAGATCAGCTGAACTTCATCCCCGAGCTCCAGAAGAACACTTCCAAGGTTTATTACTGCATTGAGTTTGCAGTACATGAACACANTGTTCCAAATGAAAGTTGTTTTTTTTATATTTTTTTTATTTTTTCTTTTCAATTTCATATTGCTGGGAGCATTTAAGATATTTAATTGTTTTCTGAAAATAATACATAAATTAAAAAATTTCACATAATAAGAATTAAATACAAACAATTTATGTGGTTCAACTTTAGGTTGATTAGGTGTTTTTTGTCTGTGTTCAAAGAGGGGTATTTTACTAGTATCGAATATGAGAAAGAAAAAAGTTAGGGGTATAACTTCAATACTTGTCACCATAATTCTCTCATGAATCTTAATTCTCTTTTATAGAAAGATGATTAGGACATACAAGTAAATGAAGTCAAAAGGCTAAATTGCTCTTAATTATAAAAAATTATAAATACTACAATCTATACATCATTTCTTACTTTCAGATAAGTGAAAGATGAACAAATGAGCTTTAAGCTTCAATTAAGTTGCACCAAGTTGATTGCCTACTTCCCTCTTCCTGAAAGAATCAAGCCTCGTGTAATTCTTCATAATGCTCGATTGAAAATAGGTCTTAAGTTCGAATGTTAATCAAACTCTTGCAGCAGGCGAACTTTCGGACTAGAATTATTTTGTGAGCATATCCGTTGGATTTTCTTATGTATATATATCTTCTTCAACAAAATAATATCGTTATCAATCCAGTCCTGAACAAGCTGGTGTCTCACATCAATATGATTGATACGAACATGATGAACTGGATTTGTTGCCTAATTAACTACTGAGTCATCCAATAGGTTGTGCATCTATATTGCTTACTTCATTGTCTCCATGATTGTCCTACACTAAACCTCCGTAGTAGACAAAACTACAATAGGCTAAATAACTGGCCTCCAACTGACTGGATTTTCTGCCAATGTGAATAAATAGTAAGTCGTAGATCTTCGTCTATCTATATCACCAGCATAGTCTGAGTCAGTGTAACATACACACAAATTTGTAATAGATGTTTGCTTCTTAAACATCAAATCAACATCAAATGTATGTTTCAAATATCTCATAACACTATTCACAACCTCTCAATGCTTCCTTTTTAAATCATTTATGAACTTGTTCACAATATCAACTTCTTGTGCAAGACCTAGTCTAGTACAAACCATCACGCACATCAGATTGTCCACTGTACTAGCATAAAAAAACCAATCACATATCTTTCTTTTTCCGATCATCTTTATGACACATATATGAACTTAACTGAAAGTGAGATGAAATAGATAGACTTCACTTTACTCGAGTCATGAAATCAAAATTTCTTCAATATCTTCAGAACATAAGTTTCTTGTGCAAGCCAAACCTTACAAACAACCTTGTCCCTAAGATCTCCATGCTAAGAATTCTGCGAGCTTCATCCAACTTCTTCATTTCAAAAAATTTGGACACTTAATTATTCATTCTATCAACCTTAATCTGACAAGTAGATGCAATTAACCATATCATCGTTATATTGAAGCAAGTAATTGAACTCAGCATTGACCAAGTTCTTGAAATATACACAATGATCATACTAGGTCATCGTGTACTCTTGTCCCATTATAAATTAATCAATTTAAATATACCACTGTCGTTGTGATTACTTCAATTCGTAAAAAAACATGTTGATTTTGCAAATAAAGTCTTTTGATGATTCATATCCAAGTGACTACAACCTCAAGATCGCATCATGTAATTCTTCATGTAGGCATACCATCTTCACATTGAGCTGTTTCAAGATTAAACGACACTGTGTTATAAGTGTTAAGAGAATATTTATTGGGCGATCCTTGACCACTGGGGAAAACACCTCATTATAACCAATCCTTTCTCATTGCGCAAAAGCTTTTGCAACTATTCTTGCCTTGTATCACACATCAGCTCTATGAGATCTTTTCTTCTTTGCACCCATTTGCACCTGATTACTTTTCTTCTCAAAGAAAGCATCACCATCCTCCAAGTATCATTCTTCCAAAGAGACTTCGTCTCTTCTTCCATTGCCAAAGTGATCCCTCAACTAAGATGATTTTTGGATATTTTGACACCTAGTACCAATCATAACAATAAATTCCAGAGCAAAAAATACATCCTTAGTATCTTCTTTCACCACTTTATGAGCAATAACAATAAATAGCTTTGAATTGCAACTGAATTATGTATCTGAGTTGGAGTGGACTAACTCTTTGTAACAAATGAAGTTGATCAAACTCCAACTTCTGTTACATATTTGTGGTCTCAATAGAACTCTCCACCTGCTTTGTGTCCCTATTTTCCAACAAGCCTGCCTCATCAAATGTAACATCTCTATTAATGAGAATATTCCTTTTTGATTGATCATATAGCTTGAAGCCCTTGACTCTACATCTAATCATAGCGATTTTTGTTTCACCATAACATGAAGTGAAGCCTCTCGAGCATGAGTTGGCTGCATATGCCACAATGTAGTGACATCGGAAGAATCATCAACAATAACAACCATTACAGTCATTATACTACCCTGAAGATAACAAATATTGTAATGACAAACTCCCTTCATAAATACCAATGATCCACGATATATTCTTTGAACTCCTGTCTCAATACGTACCTTGTAGCCCTTGGACTCTAAGGCCTCAACTGATAGCAAATTCTTACTTATATCTCGCCTATGTTTAGCATCGGTCATCTCCCTCACAATATCATCATGCATCTTGATAAAGATACTCCCTACATCAGTTGTACGACAAACTTGATCATTGCCCATAGTAGCTGCAACAATATTCAACTCTTTGTACGTACAGAACCACCCTCGATGAGAGCATATATCATAATCCAACACAAATCATCTGTAAGCAAACTATGAGAAACTACAGAAAATGACATATGAATCTCTCTTGACATCTTTCTACAATGAAATTTGTTTTCACTTTAGATGCAACTTATTTTTCTTTCTCCTTCAGCTTCGAACAATCTTTTTTCCAATGACCATTCTCTAAATAGAAAACACACTGATTTTTTTTAAAATGCACCCATGAGACTTGCCCACTTTTGAGAAGTGTCACTGCTGCCACATTTCTTTGTCAAATTCTTCTGCTTCTTAGATCTATCACATTGGAGTGTAATTGTCTTAGCTAACTTCATCTTTGCGTACCTTTATTTTTTCGACAAGACTCGTGATACAACAACATCATAGTTATTTCACCATAATTCAAAACCTCCTTCCTATGAATGTGTGACATAGTGAAATTTTTGTACTCATTTGAGAACAAATTCAACAGAAATGGCGTCTTGTCTTCATCTCCAACCTCATTATCCAAATTTAATAGATTTTTTAACAACTTTGTGAAGTCATTTCAAATGCTCATCAATAGTAACCCTCTGTCTCTTGTGAAATATGAAGTGTTGAAGCTTCATATAGAGAGTGTTTTCTACACTCTTAATGAAATATTTATTCTCTAACAACATCCACAATTTTTCTGCAGAAATCTCCATTTTCACCTCATATTTGATCTTCCGAGCAAAACAATTTCGAATCAAAGTCACAAACACTCCAGTTCATCTTCAAGCAATCTCTCTCGAACGTATCCTTAAGACATTCTTTGCTATCCAAGACTTGCTCGGAGAATACAGCACATCCATTACCTCATATCATTACATGTCAAAGTTCCATGTACCGTTGAATTTCATCACATCGATTTTTATGGGATATGTAACTACTTAATGAATCGACTTTTCTGCCATCATAATGGTCGTTAAAGAACCTGACATCGTGCTATCATTCATTGTTCAACTGTTAGAATCTCTTTTCCAAAAATTCTCTAACAAAATATCTGAAAAAAAGAAAAAAATCAACAAAAAATGTTCACCTGAAAAAGAAAATTTTCAAAAAATAAAACTTCCTTTTTTTCCCCTAAAATTCTCTTTTTTTTTTCTTTTTTTTTTCAGGAAACAAAATTCCATTTTTAAAAGAATTTTCTTTTACTCTCCGAAGTTTCTTTTTGCTTTCCTTCCCAGAAATTCCACCGTCCCAGAAGCTTTGTTTTTCTTAAACATTTCCTGGTTAAGAATTTTCATTCTTTTTTTCCCGAATTTTACTCATCCAGAAGATGAAGCTTTCCTTATCTGAAAAAAAGACTTCCTTTTTCTCCATCCCAGCTTCCGCCGAAATTCCTCCTTCCTGAAATTCTTTTGCAGGCAACTTTGCCGTTTTCCACACGAGGCCTGCCGCCCGTTCCAAGTCGGACCTTGTCGGAGCAGCCGGACCTCGCTGGAGCCTCCGATCATCGCCAAACCCGCTGGAACCGCCACCAGATTCCTGCTGTCGCTCACGTCAGACCACCAGAATCCTCTACCGGACGTCAGACCACATGCCGCAAAAACTCTGACAGCACATGCCAGATTTGTTGGTGTCGAAGCTGAATCAAGCTCTCATCACCAACCTAAAGCTCTAATATCAATTTTTATGCCATAAAAATATGAAAACAAAGAAATTTCATAAAATAACAATCAATTATAAACGATTTACGTGGTTCGTTAAATAAATTTGCCTGCATTCACGGAGAAGGAGATTTCATTAGTATCGAATGGAAGAAAAAAAAATATAGTGGTTACAATTTCCGCACCTCTCACCATGACTTTCACATGAACCCAAAATCTCTTTTATAGAAACATATTAGAGAATTCAAGTAAATAAAATCAAATGACCAAATTACTACAACACAAATGTCGCTGACCTCACTCCTTCAAAAAAAAAAAAAAAAAAGAAAATTTATGTTCCACAAAATTTCTATGTATTTATATATCTAGCATTTAAAATTTGATATTTAATATTCAGAACACTATAATGCCTTGATTTTCTGCATCGAACAGTATTTTTTTCTTAAGCAGTAATATTCTTAATCTGATATTCAAAATATGAGTGAAATGTATGAATGTACTGCATGACTGAGGTGTCAACGGCAACATGAAGGAATCATTAATGATAATCTCACTTATGCAATTGAATCATATCTCTGGCTTGTCAGCTGATCACTGTCCTTTGAAGATTTTAGATGTCTGCAGTGAATGCTTAATATATTGGTCAAGTAACTAGCCGTTTAATTGAGTTCCTTGAGGACATGAAATTTGAAGTTAAAATGTTTTTCGTGAATTTTATTAATGATATTAAAGTTAATATTCTTAGTAATGTAATAAATAAGATTGCATTCATATTTAAAGTTATATAGAACTTTAGTGATGCGTTCTAGATTATGATTTTGCTAGTTGTAAGAAAGATATTGATGTTTGACAAAGAAATGTTTTGGGCAACCATTGTATCAAATTTGATTTTAGGAAGAAGAAGAAGAATAAGTGACAAAATAAATAAGCAAAAAGTTGAGTATTTTGGAAACTTCAACTTTTTGCAAGATAGAATGTTTAAGATTTTATGAAGTGTTGAGATAAATAATGTTGTTGGGAGAAAAGATTTGGTTTCGACAAAAAAATTGATGTAAAATTACTCTGATTAACTTCCATACTCTTAAAATGGTTATGATCTTTTTGCGCTGATCCAATATTGCTTTATTTCCACGAAGAATATTGATGTTAGGATTGTTGCAACTGAGTAACTGTTAATAAATTTCTTGAAGTAATCTGCGAGATAAGAAGACCCAAAAAGGACACATTAACTTCTCAAATGCTGAGGCCAAAATTAGAAGGAATAAAAAAAATAAGTAAAATCATATATTGACAACAACTCGAAACCAATAAGATGTGATGTCACATGATAATCATGATTATTGCTGATTATTATGTTGTTTTAAAAATATGTAAAGAAAAATGTGATTAACATATTTAGAGTATTTAGGGTGTTCTACATCTTCAAATCAAAAAGAAATTTCTTGAGACAATATGTAATGACAAAATTTTTAATGATTTTATAACTTAGCTCTATATAAGGGGCATTGTAATAAAAAAAAACATTGACTAATATTAGGATGTGAGACATTGAGAATTGCTAATTTAGGGCGTTCTACATCTTTAGAAAAAGAACTTTTTTTTTTAATGCAGTTTGCAATGAAAACTTTTCATAATGATTTTGCAACTTAATTTATATATAGGATTTAATGTGATCAGAAATATTTGATTAATATTAGGAAATGCGACATTGAGCATGGTTTGGGAGGATGAAAATGTTATTTTGATTAAAATGTCTAAAGTATTTACTGTCTCCAACATCTTTAGATCAAAAAGAAAATTTTTTGATGCAATATGTAATAACAAAATGTTTTAATGATTTTACAACTTAGTTCTATATAAGAGTCAATATAATAAAAAGGCATTGATTAACATTAGGATGTGAGACATTATGAATGATTTGGAGGGATGAAGATGCTATTGTGATTGAAATGTCTAGAGTAGATCGAAAAGAAGATTTTTTTATGCAATATGAAATTTTTTTTAATGATTTTACAACTTTGTTCTATATAAGTGTCAATGTACTAAGCATTGATTAATATTAGGATGGAAGTCATTGGGAATGATTTGGGAGGGTTAAGATGCTCTTGTGATTAAAATGACTAGAATATTTAGGGTGTTTTACCTCATTAGATCAAAAATATATGTAATGACAAAATTTTATAATTATTGTAGGTGATTTATTTGAAAATTTAATGATGTTTACTTAGATTAGTTTAATATCTTTCCTATTTATTTGATAAATAATATGATTTAATGTCTCCTTTATCTAAATTTATAATCTTGTCTGTCTTTTGCATGATTAGAACTTACTTCTGTAATCCTCATAATTCATACTTTGAGAAAAAAATTTATGTTTAGATGTATGTTTATATTTGTAAATTCAATTGATTTTAGTTAAGTAATTATTCAAATTTTTTGGCATATTTCAATCAACTTCTCCATTTTAAATATATGCTTGCGAAATTTTGTCATATTTCTCCATGATATTATGTTGTTCCAGGAAATTGCAGAACATAACATGGTTTATTGTAGCATGCTTCTAAACAAAACTTCAAACTATCGTAGTAAGCCAACAACTGAGACGTCGTTTTGGGCAGCTTCAACTCCTTATAAATATGGTTGCAGAGCTACGGTTGAAAAAAATATTTTTTTTGAATGTTGCTGTGTTGAGAAGTTACGCTACTAATCACAAGAATATGAATGAAGAAAATAAGAAAGAAAAGAATACACAGATTTAATGAGGTCCGGCAATCTGCCTACATCCTTGAGAGCGAATAGCGATGGCTTTCGATTTCTTGAAGCAAAGTTCTGCCCTATTAGGGTTACAAACACGATATATATATCCAGTATCGTACTGCAAGGGCGTTGCCTCCGCACCCCCAACCCACTTAGTGATGGTCCTCTAATTGGACAGATGCTCCTGCTCCACTCTACTTTGCTCAACATTTGTTCCTTTTATGGCATATGAGTCATACCTAACATGTTGTATGCATTATATGTTGTGAAAAAACGACGGCAATAAAATGAAAAATCAGATCGAGAAAAATCGGAAAATAGGAAACATTGAAACACAAAGATTTACGTGGTTCGACAAATTAGCAACGTTCACTGAGCTGCAGATGATTTTATTACTCGAGGATTATACCCGTCGATCGCCTCGACAATTAGAAGAAAGAATTTTTGTCTCTCTCTTTTCTTTCTCTTCTCTCTCCTCTCCTTTGCTCTCTCTACCTGAGAGCTTCAAACCGAAGCACATCAAAAGAAGAACCTGGAAAGCTACCAATGTCGAAGAAAAAGTCTGGGAAACCAAATCCCGAGGGAGATTACAAGGGGAGCTAGCATGTCTATTTATTAATTTCATCATGTCATTAGGCCTATTAAAGAATTAATCAAATAATTAATGAAGTCCCTTAATTATTTCTTTTTTCTCTTCTGCCGCAAATCATAGAAGGAATTAGAAGCAATTAATTTCGAGTATCAAATTCAATTTGCTACCAAACATGAGAAAATGTCAATTTAAACAGTAAATCGATTTTCATATTCACAACATTATAAATATTTTCTTTAAAAAATTGACAATAGCTTTCTTAGAATTGATATGCTTCAACAGTTTTTCAGAAAAAAATTTTCTGAAAATGACATAACAATGATGGGCCCAAACAGATGACTGATTGGAATACAATGCGTGTGGATTATTAAAACCTTACCTTTCAGTTCAGAAATGCAAATGATAATCTTTTCTTGTATTCTGTAATGAGGCTAGATGCAGTGGCCAGCAAACATTTCCTTCAGAACAACTTTCATTATTTTGTTTTACCTCCTTTGCTTTCAATTTAAGCACCAACAATAGAGTTGTACTTAGACAAGTTCTTCAGTTAACTGGAACCAAAAATTTAGTTGACAATTAACTTGTTACTCCAACTATTTTAAGCTTAATAGTTTAGGGTTTGTTTGGGATCACTTTTTATTTTTTTATTTTTATTTTTATTTTTAGCCTGTTTTGTTTTTATTTTATTTTTTTGTTTTTTGCTTTTAGAAAATGTGTTTAGTACTGTTATGATTTATATGCTTTTAAAAACAAAAAATATATAAATTATTTGGTTGAGTATTTTTCATTTTTTTATGGAAAGAACTTGTACTTTTTATAAAACGGTTAGGTCAACATGCACTCTAGTATTAATCTCTGCCACCAATGACATATAAGAATCATTACTTGTGGGCGAGCAGGCGGCGAGCAGTTAATGGGAAACCAACAAGCATCAGCGGGAGCTGGGCTGCGGACTGCGCCTCGCGGCAACTGCAGGCGAGGGCTGGAGGAGGCGACGAGGGTGGGCGGGACGAGTAACAATAGCGAGCAGTGGCCGGCGTAGGCGGTGGAAGTGGGGACCAACGAAGGGCAACGACGGAGACTGCCGGGCCTGCGACTGCGACAACTGGAGGTTGTTGGTGGCGACAGACAACGGTGGTTGGTGGCAGCGATCGGGGAGCAACGACAGAGAGCTGGCGGCGGGGGGCTGGCAGTGGGATGGGAGAGCTGTGGTCGTCGAGCATGCAACGACGGGCGGAGGCGGGGTGCTAGTATTTTAAAAATAAAAATGTTCCCCCAAAAAATAAAAAAAAAATTAAAAAAAAAAAAAAACATATTAGCAAACACTATTTTTATTTTCAAAAATAAAAAACAAAAAAACAAATGATCCCTAACAGCCACAGAGTAATTATTTCTCTCCAACCATAATAAATAATGAGCAAGAATGAAAATCAATAACATTTTACGACCATCTCATATTCATCGATATTGGTGTTTGACATCTGAAGATTGTAGCAACCAACTTACATTTTTTTGGAACACATTTTCCAATTAAGAAAGAAATGTTAAAAGGGGATTCAGTATTTTGAAAATATTAAGATTTAGAGGCCAATGAAAGCCAAACTTTTGTTTTGCAATTTGTCATTAACGAAGACTAAATACTTCAACGGCTTCCAAGCTAACATAGATATGGTAAAGGGACTATTTTAATGCCATAGAAAGCATATTGATATGATTTTTCTTTCAATCTCAAGACTTCCCAAACTTTCTTTGCTCTAAAGCATAATTGTACATTTAAAGTGATTGGGACGAAGTTCAAGTCAACTCACCCAACTTTGAGGGGGTTCGAAAAAGTAAATCTATAGGATAAAACTCGCCAAAAGGCTAGACCTTGTACGTCCTAGGATTAACAAAAAACAATCTAATGATCATTATTGATACATCATTCGAAAACTTATTAATTAATCATGAATTATAATGTAAGAAATTTTCTTGATTGATAGGAAATATCTGAACACTATAATTCAACCAACGTCATCTTATCGCCAATGCGTGACTGACATTGTAACATAGTTGGTATCACCTTTCATTTTTTTTATAAAACTTTCAACTACAATCACAAGATATTAAGTTAGAGCTCTAAAGTTTTTAGTTCTATCTTCTCCAACTGAGGGAAGGTGGGAACTTTTGTAATCATTATATCTAGTTTACGCTCCATGATTGCATTTTTCTTTCTTGTTTTTTCTTGTAAAATCTTTGATGTATCCTATAAACTTTTATTTTATTAGTATGAGAGTGAAATCTTCATGAAAAGCTAAGGTATAAAAGACTCATTCTATCATAATGAATTTTCTAGCAATCAACAACCATGATAAATTTATTAATAAGATGCAAACATCTAAGAATAAAGCTACACAGAGTTACAGAATCAAGTATGTATGTGGTGATGTATGCTTGATGGAACTTTAAGTGAACTATGTAAAAACCCTAATGCTCCCACTTAAGTTAGCTTATGATTGCCTTGAATGATTAATGTAAGTAGAAGTAGGTGCAAGATTGACTATGGTAATGTCTTGGTATGTAAATTGACTAATAGATATTCTAAATGAAGTGAAACGAGCTTAATGATCCCTTTGCAAACTTATCTCGATTTAAATGGCAACCAAATTATAGTTTCATTTTGAAATAAAAGTAAAATAGCTCATTAGGACAACCAAAAAGGAAGATGTTAGCCAACGAGTTCACTCGAGTTCATCTCATATAACGAAAGCTTTAAATAAATATCTAACATTATTAAGATCAACAACATATTGTATCTTTATTTTTATGGAAAGCCTTTATTAAGCTAAATTCTATAATTTTTGTATATTTTTTTTTATAAATGGAATATTTCTTACAAAATCATCTTTCTTCTTTCATTTATAAATAATCGGTCGAAGGGAAACCTTATGGAAAATTATTTTCCAATGAGTTTTTCTCTTTAGAGATTAGTCATCTCTCTCTCTCTCTCTCTCTTTCTCTCTCTCTCTCTCTCGCTCCATCTCTCCCCCCTCTCCTGGATTCTTGTTCTCTCTCTAGCTTCTTACTAAATCTCTCCCAAAATTATGCTTTTGAGTTGCAGGTCGGGGCGATTTACCATTTCGATAGGGTCGGGGCTGCCGATCAAAGCAATTTGCTATGTCGACGAGGCTGGAGAGGCTGATCGAGACGATGTGTTATGTCGATCGGACCAGAACAACCAGTTTAAGCAATGTGTAAGTGTGACATACCTTAAGCCAAACACATAACATGCCATAATACATCATCCAATGTGAATGATCATAATCGATAGCGAGCCACACTAATATAACAATCTCACATAGAAATCTAGGGGTTTAGCTCATGAATATGCAGCATAGCCATCTCCTACTTTGGTGAGGCATGTCACTTTCAGATTTCCATAAAAGGAAACTCTTCACAATATTGTGAAATGGACAAGCTACAAAGCTTTTCCCATTCCACAACTCATGATTTTACAAAGTGAGCTAGCTACAAAGCTTTTCTCACTTCACAAAAATTCAAATATTCCAACTCCTCCAAGGAGGGTTGGAAATGCTAAAACAGAAGAAATTAGGATTCCCACCTGCTTAGGTGTAGATTTAAAGGTTCGCATAAAAATGTCTCAGATTCTCATAGTAATGTGTCCAATGAAAGCTTCCTAACCTAGGGCTTCCTCTAAGAAATCAACAGCTAATCAATAGGTAGTGTCGGCAGGACAACTTGCTAGCTTAGGTGACCAAACCCACAACACCAAGTAAAACTGCTCTCAGAGTTGGCTAAGAAAGAAAACACGAGGGATTTTCACAGAATCTCACCAACGTGGGATCTCACATTTATTCATGTATTATGAAGCTCTCCTAGTGATATGAGAGATAGCAACATTTCAGCAAAGCTCCTATGAGGTCCGCTCCACTCCTCTAAAGAACCAAGAAGCTCTCCTTTAGAAGGAGAGTCTGGTGAGATTCTGACGAAGTTTTGAGCTTCGGCAAAGTTTCGGCGGTGCTTCGACAATGGTTCCCCAAGCTAGGATGAAGCTCTCCTTTAGTGTAGGAGGGGAGACACTTTCCTTTCTAGCTAAATTATTCCCCACAAAACTCTCCTCACACATTCAAATGAAGTGATGGAAAAAGAGGAAGAAGATGGAAGAAGAAGGAGGAGTTGGGAGATAACCAACTCTCTTGATTATTTTTTAGGAAGATGAAGAGCCTCCCTCATTTTTCCTTACTCCAAGCTCTAAACTCTAAGAAAACCATAAGCTACTTGAGGAAGAAGATGGAGTTCTCCCTTGTGCTTTCCCAGGCCCTATAAGCTTTGGCCCAAAATTGAAATGAGAGAAGAACATTTGAAATGGGGGATAGGAGGGGTTAAACTAGCCTTCCTCTTCTCATTTGACAAAAATGACCTTGCTAAGCATTTTTGGAAGCTTACAAACGAGGCAAAAAAAGGTATAATTACCTTCTTTTCTCATCAAGAAAGTAAATCTCCTCTAAGCCTAAGAAATCCTGTAATTTTGGTTGCCTAAGGAGGTGTTTTATGGTGAAAATGGCTTCAAAATTAGGATTTTTACATTCTTAAAGTGGACCGGTGCCTAGGCATCATGACTCTGACACCTTGGCATCCTCTAGACCCTAGACACCTAAGCGTTAGGGTCTAGCACCAAGGTGCTAATAGGCTGGCGCCTACTGTTTTAGGGCTCGGGAAATTGCTGTTTTAGGGTCATTTTGGGCACCAAGTGTCCCTGGACCGGCATCTACTTTTTCAGGGCTTTGTTTGGAGGCTTCACAGGCGGTTTTGAGCATCTAGGCACCCGGGGCTGGTGCTTAGGCATCAGTCTGGCCCGAAAATGCTGGTTTTCATGCGGATCATTCAACAGAGGATTTCTTCAATCCGTGAGCTCAATAATGAGTATGAATGAAATATAGTCCCTTAACCTCAATAATGAGTATTTTTCTTGTCCATTGAATGGAGAATTTTTTGTCAACAAACGCTCCGGACTACGGTGTAGGTAAGGCGTTCTAAACCCTATTTTTTCCCCAACTGACCATAGGAAGGTTCTAATCAATCTAGAAGCCAACCAAACTTACGTACCACTAGAATACGGCCATTAACTAAGACATGAACATTTTAGGGGTTTCAAACTAGGGATTTTTTGGTGTTGATGGGTTTTCCAGACCTTCACTGGGGTAAAACTAGTCTGAACTCAAATTTCTCTAAAATGTTCTTGGAGAATCCCTAAGACTATCCTAGGCTTTAGAAAAGTCTAGATTGATGGAGTTGGGTATTTTAACATATGAACTAACGTAAAACATGTGCCGAGTTTAGGCTAACACCGCCTTATGATGAATTTTCCCATAATGCATGTATGAAAGTTTCGTTACTTTTCTTGACCTCGGGGTGGCTCTGAATGGATACAAAGGGACATATATACACCAGTTGGTCATCAAACTTGTGCAATGCCTTGAGTAGGCCCTCTCATTGGCAGATTCTCCTAGGTAAGGTTGAATCATTGTAGACTCTGATTTCGTGCCCCAAATACATACCAGAGGTATTAGATGAGTGTCTTGAGCTACGGGATGTTATCAATGAGCAGTAAATCATTCCGAACTAGTCATATGAATGCCCTACACACGTAACACAAAAAATTGATGCCAACAAAGAGATTTACATGTTGCAGATGCCTAGATATGAGGCTTCAAAAGACTAAACAAGTCTTTATATGGGTTCAAGCAATCACAATGGTAGTGGTACAAAAAATTTGATCAATTCATGAGGGGACAAGAGAGCACAGGGAACAAGTATGTTCACTTTGCATATTTCAGGAGGTTGGCCAACGATGAGTTCATCTTCTTACTTCTATATGTTAATGATAAGTTGATTGCTTATGTCAGTCAGATTGAGGTTGATTAGATGAAGAATCAACTATCTAAACTTTTTAAAATGAAGGAGTTGTCTGAAGCACACAGAATTATTGACATAAAATTCTCAGGGACAAGTCGTCTGAAAATGTTTGACTTTCGAAAGAAGCTTATTATCGAAAGCCGCAAAAGAATTTGGAGATGATGACTCGAGCAAGTCAGTGAATCTACCCATTGCATCGGACATTCAATTGAGTTTTGTTCAGTGTCCTAAAAATGATCAAGAGAGGAAATATATGTAATCAGTTTCTTATGCTAGTGCAATTGACAGTCTAATATATGTCATGATTTGTAATAGATCGAACATTGCAGGCTGTGAAGAGTATTTTGAGGTATCTTAAGGGTTTACTTGATGGTGGATTAGTGTTTGAGAGGTATTCATCCAGTTGCAGGTTTTGTGTCTAGGCTACACTAACTCAAACTATGTAGGCTACACTAACTCAAACATCTACAACGGACTGTTTATTCACATTGGCAGGATTTCCAGTTAGTTGGAGGTTGTTTCTTTAGTCTATTATTACTTTTTCTACTACGGAGACTGAGTACATGACAGTCACAAAGGCGATGAAGAAAACTATATATATGCAAGGTCTATTGGATGACTTAGGAGTTGATAAGGAGTCTCTTATAATGTTCTGTGATAATTAGAGTGCAATATTATTTGCCACAAATCCAGTTCATCATGCTCGTACCAAACATATGATATAAAACACCATTATGTTCAAGACTTGATTGAAAAAAGACAAGGTTTTATTGAAGAAGATAAATACAAAGAAGAATCCAGTTGACATGCTCACGAACGTAGTACCAGCCAGAATTTCATTTATTGTGGAAATTTGGTGAACATCCGAGCTTAAGACTGATTGACAAGAGGAAATTTTGAAGAACAACACGTAGGCAACCATCTTGGTGGAGCTACATTGGAGTTTGAAGCTCATTTGGTCATTCCTCACTTATCTGAAAGTAAGAGATAGGGGTGGAGATTGTTGTATTTAATGACTTTTATTATAATAAAAAATAATTTTGTCTTTTGACTTTATTTACTTGTATGCCCTAGTCTTTCTCTATAAAAAAATGGCTTAGGTCTTATGAGAGAGTTATGGTGAGAAGCATGAGTTATAATTCAAGTCATTTTTCTTTCTCCCATCCGGTGCTAGTGGAATATCCCTCCACATGAACGTAAAAGAATCGATTGAATGTCGAACCACAGAAAACTTTTGTGATTGATTGTTTCTGTATGAATTTCTATGCTCCCGCAATATTTTCACATTATATATTATTTGACATGAAAGAAGGAATTTGAGAAAGAAGATATATAGGGAGAGGATGAGATTTCTAACTCTCTCTCTTTGAGTTGTTGCTCTCAATTTTTTCAAAAGACTTAGATTCTGATTTTACTGCTCCCAATTTTTACAATAGCATTATAGTTTGTGGTTCCAAGTTCTTGAGAATCAAAGAAAGGTTGATGATCTTGGTGTCAAAAGAAAAAGATAAGAGCTATTTTATTGCACTTGTTTTCAACATTATGATGTTGTCCACAACATATGATATTTATGTTACTAGAATTTAGTAAATCCCATAAATCCGGATTTAGTAAATCCTCAATGGGTTAAATCCAAAAAAAATTGTCTAGCATCGTTTTCCCTTAATCCAAGTAACCTTAAATTCAAGCCCACAAAGCTAAATCCACCTGTTCTTGGGATTTAGTAATTTCAGAATTTACAGCCGAAATCCGTAGAATCCGGATTTACGGCATCAGATGATTTATTTCATCCAAAGTAACTATTTGATAAGATTACACTTGAATCCTATGTAAATCCTGGGTTAAATCCGTTGCTAGACAGGGCCTATAAGAGGTAGGAGATCTCCAATTATTGAAGGAGGCCAAATAAGGTTTCTTGAATGATTGGATGAGATGGTTCCTTAGGAATTATGAAGGGAATTCAAAAGAAATGAAGGCAGAAAGTGTCAAATTTCAGCAAATTGATGCAATAAAGAGGAAGCCAATTACAGTCTAGAAAGATGAAGAATGATGTCACCTTGTAGTTGATCTTCTTCCTCAAATGCATCCTCTGAAGATCGCTAAGAATGGCTCCACCAGATCTACAACTCCCTAAACTCTCCAACCGCATTTTCACAGATTAATCAAAACAAAGAATTTGACTCAACGATTAGTGTAACAGTGAAGATAAAGTAGAGTGAAGCGAAGATGAAATGGACAAGCCCTGGCATTCTTCTTTCATAAGCTTATTATATATATATTATCAACCTATTAACTTATTTATTATATATATATCATTATGACATTATGACTAAGAAGAAGGTGTCCTAGTTAATAAACCCTATTAGCACAAAAATATTTGTCAAAGAATGAATTAATTAATTATAAATCAAATTCATAACATATCTTGCATATTAAAATATACTCATAACAACATATTTACAAAGTATAATCACTTTATACGTCGGAGTGGAATGACATCTGAGTAGAGTGTATACTCTTTGTTCTTGGGAATTGATGTGTCATCCAGTAGTTTTCTTCGCTCATGAGAATTAATAATGTATAAATCGGAGATGTACCGAAATTTCAAGTTACGAAAAAATGCATAAATTTCGATACATCTCCGATTTATACATAACTAATTCCCGTGAACAAAAAAAATTCTTGAACGTTACATCAAGCTACGAACAATGCAATTAAATAAAAGAATCTTGAAATAGACTTTAATGAACATCAGTTGCGACATTGACCAATTTGATCGTCGTTTCGATACATATTTAGCTCAGGCGTCATTCAACTCCGGCGTAAAAGATGCTTTTATTTTATAAGCATGAGCATATTTTAATGTACCAGTCATATTATAAATTTAATTTATTATTATTTAATTCATTTTNATGTAATTGAATCATATCTATGGCTTGTCAGCTGATCACTGTCCTTTGAAGATTTTAGATGTCTGAAGTGAATGCTTAATATATTGGTCAAGTAACTAGCCGTTTAATTGAGTTCGTTGAGGACATGAAATTTGAAGTTAAAATGTTTTTCGTGAATTGTATTAATGATATTAAAGTTAATATTCTTAGTAATGTAATCAATAAGAATGCATGCATACTTTGAAGTTATATAGAAATTTAGGGATGCTTTCTAGATTATGATTTTGCTTGTTGTAAGAAAGATATTGATGTTTGACAAAGAAATGTTTAGGGCAACCATTGCATCAAATTTGATTTTAGGAAGAAGAAGAAGAATAAGTGACAAAATAAATAAGCAAAAAGTTGAGTATTTTGGAAACTTCAACATTTTGCAAGATAGAATGTTTAAGATTTTACAAAGTGTTGAGATAAAGAATGTTGTTGGGAGAAAAGATTTGATTTCGAGAAGAAAATTGATGTAAAATTACTCTGATCAACTTCCATACTCTTAAAATGGTTATGATCTTTTGCGCTGATCCAATATTGCTTTATTTCCACTAATTAGTTGTATAAGATGTTGGGAATGTTGATGTTAGGATTGTTGCAACTGAGTGACTGCTAATAAATTTCTTGAAGTAATCTGCGAGACAAGAAGACCCAAAAAGGACACATTAACTTCTCAAATGCTAAGGCCAAATAGAAGGAATAAAAAAATAAGCAAAACCATATATTGACAGCAACTCGAAACCAATAAGATGTGATGTCACATGATAATCATGATTATTGTTGATTTTTATGTTGTTTTAAAAATATGTAAAGAAAAATGTGATTAACATATTTAGAGTATTTAGGGTGTTCTACATCTTCAGATCAAAAAGAAATTTCTTTGAGACAATATGTAATGACAAAATTTTTGATGATTTTATAACTTAGTTCTATATAAGGGGCAACGTAATAAAGAAACATTGACTAATATTAGGATGTGAGACATTGAGAATGGTTAATTTAGGGCGTTCTACATCTTTAGAAAAAGAACTTTTTTTTAATGCAGTTTGCAATGAAAACTTTTCATAATGATTTTGCAACTTAATTTATATATAGGATTTAATGTGATAAAAAATATTTGATTAATATTAGGATATGCGACATTGAGCATGGTTTGGGAGGATGAAGATGCTATTTTGATTAAAATGTCTAAAGTATTCACTGTCTTCACATCTTTAGATCAAAAAGAAAATTTTTTGATGCAATATGTAATAACAAAATGTTTTAATGATTTTACAACTTAGTTCTATATAAGAGTCAATATAATAAAAAGGCATTGATTAACATTAGGATGTGAGACATTATGAATGATTTGGAGGGATGAAGATGCTATTGTGATTGAAATGTCTAGAGTAGATCAAAAAGAAGATTTTTTTATGCAATATGAAAATTTTTTTAATGAATTTACGACTTTGTTCAATATAAGTGTCAATGTACTAAGCATTGATTAATATTAGGATGGGAGTCATTGGGATTGATTTGGAAGGGTGAAGATGCTCTTGTGATTAAAATGACTAGAATTTTTAGGGTGTTTTACCTCATTAGATCAAAAATATATGTAATGACAAAATTTTATAATAATTGAAGGTGATTTATTTGAAAATTTAATGATGTTTACTTAGATTAGTTTAATATCATTCATATTTATTTGATAAATAATATGATTTAATCTCTCCTTTATCTAAATTGATGATCTTGTCTGTCTTTTGCATGATTAGAACTTACTTCAGTAATCCTCATAATTCATACTTTGAGAAAAAAATTTATGTTTACATGTATGTTTATATTTGTAAATTCAATTGATTTTAGTTAAGTAATTATTCAACTTTTTTGGCATATTTCAATCAACTTTTCCATTTTAAATATATGCTTACGAACTTCTGTCATATTTCTATATGATATTATGTTGTTCCAGGAAATTGCAGAACATAACATAGTTTACTGTAGCATGCTTCTAAACAAAACTTCAAACTATCGTAGTAAGCCAACAACTGATACGTCGTTTTGGGAAGCTTCAACTCCTTATAAATATGGTTGCAGAGCTACAGTTGAAAAAAATATTTTTTTTGAATGTTGTTGTGTTGAGAAATTACACTAATAATCACAAGAATATGAATGAAGAAAACAAGAAAGAAAAGAACACAGTGATTTAATGAGGTCTGGCAATGTGCCTACATCCTTGAGAGCGAATAGCAATGGCTTTCGATTTCTTGAAGCAAAGTTCTACCCTATTAGGGTTACAAACACGATATATATATCTTATATCGTACTACAAGGGCGTTGCCCTTGCCCTCGCACCCCCAACCCACTTAATGATGCTCTTCTAATTGGACAGATGCTCCCGCTCCACTCTACTTTGCTCAACATCTGTCCCTTATATGGCATATGAGTCATACCTAACATGTTGTATGTATTATATGTTGTGAAAAAGCGACGACAATAAAGCGAAAAATCAGATCGAGAAAAATCGAAAAATTGAAAACAGCGAAACACATAGATTTACGTGGTTCGACAAATTGCCTGCGTCCACGGAGCTGCAGAGGATTTTATTACTCGAGGATTACACTCGTCAATCGTCTCGACGATTACAAGAAAAAATTTCTCTCTCTTCTCTTTATCTTCTCTCTCCTCTCCTTCTCTCTCTCCACCCGAGAGCTTCAAACCGAAGCACACCAGAAGAAGAACCTGGAAAGCTACCAATGCCAAAGAAAAAGTCTGGGAAACCACTTCCCGAAAGAGTTTACAAGGGGAGCTAGCATGTCTATTTATTAATTTAATCATGTCATTAGACCTATTAAAGAATTAATCAAATAATTAATGAAGTCCATTAATTATTTCTTTTTTTCTTCTGCAACAAATCATAGAAGGAATTAGAAGCAATTAATTTAGCAATTAATTTCGAGTATCAAATACAATTTATTGCCAAACATTTTTTAAGAGTGAACCAATTTTCATATTCACAACATTATAAATATTTTCTTAAAAAAAATTGACAATTGCTTTCTTAGAATTGATATGCTTCAACAAGTTTTCACAACAAAATTTTTTGAAAATGACATAACAATGATGGGCTCAAACAGATGACTGATTGGAATACAATGCGTGTGGATTATTAAAGCCTTAGCTTTCAGTTCAGAAATGCAAATGATAATCTTTCCTTGTATTCTGTAATGAGGCTAGATGCAGTGGCTAGCAAACATTTCCTTTAGAACAACTTTCATTATTTCGTTTTACCTCCTTGGCTTTCAATTTAAGCACCAACAATAGAGTTGTACTTAGAGAAGTTCTTCCGTTAACTGAAACCAAAAATTTAGTTGACAATTAACTTGTTCCTCCCAACTATTTTAAGCTCAATAGTTTACCGATTTAACTTGGGTTTCAATTTTAGAAAAAAAATTATATGAGTGATAAACTAAAGGTCTGTTTGGGATCACTTTCTATTTTTTATTTTTATTTTTATTTTTAGTCTGTTTAGTTTTTATTTTGTTTTTTATTTTTTGCTTTTAGAAAATGGGTTTAGTACTGTTATAATTTATATGTTTTTAAAAACAAAAAAATATATGACATATTTGGTTGAGTATTTTTTATTTTTTTATAGAAAGAACTTGTACTTTTTATAAAACGGTTAGGTCAACATGCACTCTAATATTAATTTCTGCCACCAATGACATATAAGACGTCTTACTTATTCCACCCAACATGAATCGTTACTTGTGGGCCAGCAGGCGGCGAACAGTTAATGGGAAACCAGCAGGCATCAGCAGGAGCTGGGCGGCGGACTGCGCCTCGTGGCAACTGCAGCCGAGGGTCGGAGGAGGCGACGGGGGTGGGCAGGACCAGCAACAATAGCGAGCAGTGGCCGGGGTAGGCGGTGGAGGTGGGGACCGACGGTCGGCCATTGCGTAGACTGGCGGTCCTGCGACTGCGATAACTGGAGGTTGTTGGTGGCGACAGACAGCGGTGGCAGGTGGCAGCGATCGGGGAGCAACGACAGAGAGCTGGCGGCGGGAAGCTGACAGTGGGATGGGAGAGTTGTGGTCGTCAAGCATGCAGCGACGGGCGGAGGCGAGGTGCTAGATGAAGGATTATTTTGGTGTTTTAAAAACAGGTAAAACATATTTTTCTGTTTTTAGTATTTTAAAAATAGAAATGTTCTCTCAAAAAACTAAAAAAAACTGAAATAAAATAAAAATCAATAGCATTTTACAACCATCTCATATTCATCGATATTGGTGTTTGGCATCTGAAGATTGTAGCAACCAACTCACAATTTTTTGGAACACATTTTCCCATTAAGAAAGAAATGTTAAAAGGGGATTCAGTATTTTGAAAATATTAAGATTTAGAGGCCAATGAAAGCCAAACTTTTGTTTTGCAATTTGTCATTAACGAAGACTAAATACTTCAACGGCTTCCAAGCTAACATAGATATGGTAAAGGGACTATTTTAATGCCATAGAAAGCATATTGATATGATTTTTCTTTCAATCTCAAGACTTCCCAAACTTTCTTTGCTCTAAAGGATAATTGTACATTTAAAATGATTGGGACGAAGTTCAAGTCAACTCACCTAACTTTGAGGGGGTTCGAAAAAGTAAATCTATAGGATAAAACTCGTCAAAAGGCTAGACTTTGTACGTCCTAGGATGAGCCAAAAAAAAAGTAATGATCGTTATTGATACATCATTCGAAAACTTATTAATTAATCATGAATTATAATGTAAGAAATTTTCATGATTAATAANCATAATTGTACATTTAAAGTGATTGGGACGAAGTTCAAGTCAACTCACCCAACTTTGAGGGGGTTCGAAAAAGTAAATCTATAGGATAAAACTCGCCAAAAGGCTAGACCTTGTACGTCCTAGGATTAACAAAAAACAATCTAATGATCATTATTGATACATCATTCGAAAACTTATTAATTAATCATGAATTATAATGTAAGAAATTTTCTTGATTAATAAGAAATATCTGAACACTATAATTCAACCAACGTCATCTTATCGCCAATACGCGACTGACATTGTAACATAGTTGGTATCACCTTTCTTTTTTTTTTTTTATAAAACTTTCAACAACAATCATAAGATACTAAGTTAGTGCTCCAAAATTTGTAATTCTATCTTCTCCAACTGAGTTATATCTAGTTTAGGCTCCATGATTGCATTTTTCGTTCTTGTTTTTTCTTGTAAAATCTTTGGTGTATCCTATAAACTTTTATTTTATTAGTATGAGAGTGAAATCTTCATGAAAAGCTAAGGTATAAAAGACTCATTCTATCATAATGAATTTTCTAGCAATCAACAACCATGATAAATTTATTAATAAGATGCAAACATCTAAGAATAAAGCTACACAGAGTTACGGAATCAAGTATATATGTGGTGATGTATGCTTGATGGAACATTAAGTGAACTATGTAAAAACCCTAATGCTCCCACTTAAGTTAGCTTATGATTGTCTTGAATGATTAATGTCAGTAGAAGTAGGTGCAAGATTGACTATGGTAATGTCTTGGTATGTAAATTGACTAATAGATATTCTAAATGAAGTGAAACAAACTTAATGATCCCTTTGCAAACTTTTCTCGATTTAATTGGCTACCAATTTGCAGTTTCATTTTGAACTAAAAGTAAAATAGCTCATTAGGACAACCAAAAAGGAAGGTGTTAGCCAATGAGTTCACTCGAGTTAAAGCTTTAAATAAATACCTAACATTATTAAAATCAACAACATATTGTATCTTTATTTTTATGGAAAGCCTTTATTAAGCTAAATTCTATAATTTTTTTTTTTATTTTTTTTATAAATGAAATATTTTTTTTATAAAATCATCCTTCTACCTTCACTTATAAATAATGGGCTGAAGGGAAACCCTAGGGAAAAATATCTTCCAATGAGTTATTCTCTTTAGAGATTAGTCATCTCTCTCTCTCTCTCTCTCTCTCCATCCCTCTCTCCTCCCTCTCATCGAATCCTTTTATCTCTCTAGCTTCTTATTCAAACTTGTTGGTAAGATTTAAATATCTCTTGAAATATTCTGAAATTATGCTTTGAGTTGCAGGTCGAGGTGATTTGCTATGCCTATCGGGCCAGGGCGGTCGGTCGAAGCGATTTGTTATACTGATGGATCCAGAGAGGTTGGTCGAGACGATTCGTTATGCCGACCGGGTCAGGGCGGCCAATTGAGGTAATGTGCAAGTGTGACATACCTCAAGCAAAACACATAATGTGACACAATACATCATGCAATGTAAATGATCATAATCGATAGCAAGCCACACTCACCTAACAATCTCACATAGGCACGTAGGGGTTTAGCACATGGATATGCGACATAGCCACCTCATGTTTTGGTGAGGCGTGTGGGGAGCTTCACCTTCAGATTTCCAAAAAGGAAACTCCTCACAATGTTGTGAAATTGTTTTCCCATTCCATAACTCATAATTTTACAAAGTGAGCTAGCTACAAAGCTTTTCTCACTTCACAAAATCAAAATATTTCAACCCGCCAAGGAGGGTCAGAAATGTTACAGCAATAAGAAATTGAGATTCTGACCCCACTTAAGTTTATATCTAAAGGTTCACCAAGGAATCTCTTGGATTCGCATAGGATTGAGTCCAACAAAAACTTTCTAACCTTGGGCTTCTTAGAAGAAATCAATGTCCAACAATAGGGGTGTGGTCATGTCGACTAGTGTCGGCAGGCCAACTAGCCAACTTGGGTGACTGAACCCACAACACCAAGTAAAACTATTCCTATGGCTGGCTAAGAAAGAAAACGTGAGATATTTTCAGAGAATCTCACTAACTTGCATTTGATGTCGCGTTTATTCAAGTAGGATGAACCTCTCATAGTGGTAGGAGAGATGACAACATTCTGATGAAGCTTCGGTGAGGTCTGCTCTACTCCTTCTCTAAAGAACCAAGAAGCTCTCCTTTAGAAGGAGAGTCCGACGAGATTCTAGCGAAGTTCCAAGCTTTGTCAAAGTTCCAGAGGTGCTCCGACGATCCTTCCCCAAGATAGAATGAAGATCTACTTTAGTGTAAGAGGGAAGAGACCATGTTTCCTAGCTAAATTCTTTCCCACAAAACTCTCCTCACACACTCAAATGAAGTGATGGAAGAAGATAAAGAAGATGGAAGAAGAAGGGGAAGTTGGGAGATAACTAACTTGCTTTAGCTTCTCTTTGAGGAAGATGAAGAGTCTCCCTCATTTTTCCTTGCTCCAAGCTCTAAGCTCCAAGAAAATCCCATGCTCCTCGAGGAAGAAGATGGAGTTCTCCCTTGTGCTCTGCCAAGCTCTCTAAGCTCAACCTAAAACTAAAATGAGAGAAGATCATTTGAAATGAGAGAGATGAGGGGTTAAACCAGCCCTCCCCTTCTCTTTTGCTAAAAATGACCTTGCTAAGCCTTTTTGGAAGCTTACGAAAGATGCATGAAAGAGGTAAAATTACCCTCTTTTCCCATCTCCAGAACCAATCTGCTCTAAGCCAAGAAATTCTGCAATTTCGGATGCCTAGTTAAGAGTGTTATGGTCAAAATGGCTTTAAAATTAGGATTTTACACGTTCTGTAAGTGGACCTGTGCCTAGGCGTCGCGACCCTGATGCCTGGGTGTTCTGTCTGATACCATGGTGCTAGGCCAAAGGCACTTAGGCGCCAGGGTCTGACGCCTGGATGCTAACAGGCTGGCGCCTACTTTTTCAGGGCTCGAGAAACAGTCATTTTTTGGTCATTTTGGGCAACTAGAGGCCCCGGACTGGCGCCTACTTTCCCAGTGCTATATTGCATACTCCATAGGTAGTTCTAAGCACTTAGACACCCGAGGCTAGTGCCTAGGCTTTGGTCTGACTCAAAAATGTTGATTTTCATGTAGATCGTCCATCAGTGGGTTTTTTCGATCCGTGAGCTATGGGGGACAAAACATGACTGAAATATAAACACTTAATCTCAAAAATGAGTATTTTTAATGTACATTGAATGTGGAATTTGTTGTCAATGGAAGCTCAGACTACGACGCGGATTGGGCATTCCAAACCCTAATTTTTGTCTAGGTGACCGTAGGAAGGTTATCATCAATTTAGAAGCCATGGAAACTTACATATCACTGGAATACAACCCACTAACTTAGAAATGAACATATTAGGGTTTCAAACATGGGGTTTTTTGTTTCGATGGGCGTCTCGGACCCTCGCAGGGGTAAAATTGGTCCGAACCCAAATTTCTCTAATATGTTCTTGGAGCATCCTGACGGCTATCCTTGGTCTCAGAAGAGTCTAGATTGATGGAGTTAGGTCTTTTAACATCAGAATAGATGTAAAATATTTCCATGGTTTAGGCCAACACCACCTTACGATGAATTTTCCCATAGTGCTCGTATGAAGGCTTCATTACTTCTCTTGACTCCAGGGAGGCTCTGACTGGATACAGAGGGACCTCTAAATTTTTGGATGGATATTGAACATGTCCAATTTTCTAAGTAGGCCCGCTGAACGGTAGATACTTCTAGGTAAGGTTGAATCATTGCAGACTTTGATTTTGTGGCCCGAACACATAATAGAGGTATCAGATGGGCTCCTTGAGCTACGAGATGCTATCAATGAGAAGTGAATCAACCTGAGCTATTCATGTGGATGCTATACACACTTGACAAAAAAATTTGATGCCAACAATGAGATCTACATGTTGCAGACGCCTAACTATGGAGCATAAAAAGACTTGGTTTGTAAACTAAATAAATCTTTGTATAGGTTCAGGTAGTCACCATGACAGTGATACAAAAAATTTGATCAATTCATGAGGGGACAAGAGTACATAAGGAACAATACATCATTTTGCATATTTCAAGAGGTTGGCCAACAGTGAGTTCATCTTCTTGCTTCTAAATGTTGATGATAAGTTGATTGTATTTGTCAGTCAAATTGATGTTGATAAGATGAAGAATCAACTGTCTAAATATTTTAAAAAGGAGTTGGGTGAAGTTTGCAGAATTATTGGCATAAAATTCTCAGGGGACAAGTCATCTGGAAAATTTTGACTTTCACAAGAAGCTTATGTTCGGAAGGTACATAAGAAGTTTGGGGTTGATGACTCGAGCAAGGCAGTGAGTTTGCCCATTGCATTTCACATTCAGTTGAGTTCAGATTAGTGTCCTAAAGATGATCAGGAGAGGAAAGATATGTGATCGGTTCATTATACTAGTACAATCGACAGTCTGATATATGTCATGGTTTGTACTAGACCAAACGTTACATAAGCAGTTAGCCTTATAAGCAAGTTTATGCATGATTCAGTAAGAAGTCATTAGTCAGCCGTGAAGAGTATTTTGAGGTATTTGAAGGGTGCAGTTGATACTGGATTGGTGTTTGAGAGGTATTCATCCAGTGTAAGTTTGCGTATAGGCTACATTGATATGGATAGACGAAGATCTACGACAGGCTATTTATTCACATCAGTTGGAGTTCCAGTCAGTTGGAGGTTGTTTCTTTAGTTTATTGTTACTTTGTCTACTGCGAAGACTGAGTACGTGACAGTTACACAGGTAATGAAGTAAGCTAAATAGATGCAAAGCCTATTAGATAACTTAGAAGTTGATCTGGAGTCTCTTACAGTATTATGTGATAGTCAGAGTGTAATATTCTTGGCCACAAATCTAGTTCATCATGCTTGTTCCAAGCACATTGATATGAGGCATCATTTTGTTCGAGACTTGATTGAAAAAAGACAATATTTTGTTGAAGAAGATAGATACGAAGAAGAATCCAACGGACATGCACATGAAGGTAATACTAGTTAGAAGTTCACCTATTGCAGAAATTTGGTAAACATCCGATCTCACGACTCATTGACGAGGAGGAGATTTTGAATAACTACACGTAGGCAACCATCTTGGCGTAGCTGCAATGGAATCTGAAGCTCATTTGATCTTCTCTCACTTATCTGGAAGTAAGAGATGAAGTGGAAATTATTGTATTTAATGGCTTTTATTATACTTAAGAGTAATTTTACCTTTTGGCTTTAGTTACTTGTATTCTCTAATCGTCCTCTATAAAAAATGACTTAGGGCTTATGAGAGAGTTATGCTGAGAAGTGTGAGTTGTAATATAATCCCGACTTTTTATATGCAACAGTATAACAATGTATGCAATTATATTCTTCACTTATCTTTCTTACTTTACAACAACACCAAGTTATCAAGTAATATAAAACTTTTTTATTAAGCCCCGAATATCGAACCCACAAGGAGTGTTCATAATATGCACATCTAAATAACAAACTTTCTATTTCAAAAATACAATTACTTAAACTATAGATATTTTTACAGTAATTAAAATTCAATTCTTTTTGGCATTTTTGATATTTTGACAAAACAGAAACAACTTCTAAATACAACTTGAGTTTATGTAAAAACACTGAATATGAAATATCTTTCTCCTTATCACGAATCAATAATAAGAATAAGAATTTTGTTGTGAAAGTATTCAAATTGTGTTGTGTCAAATAGAAACAATATTATTTTTTACCCTTACTAGAGATGCTATAAAGAATATTGACTAATTTAAAGTTTGAATAGTTCTGAAGACCGGCTAGGCAGGGAAGATACCAGCTCTCACTCTAGAGTTCCCTCGATTCTCTCCACCTGGGGGCTAACATCTCGTATTTGAACCTAAAACAAAAAACCAAGTTGGGGGCTTTAGCCTGTCACTGTAAAGTCCTATAACTCTACACCCTTCAAAGATTATTTCACTATTTATTTGCACTAAATGATATGAATTACATTCTCATTCATACAACCTCATGTGATTCTTTCCAATTGTTGACTGAGACAATGCCATTCTGGTTCTTACATATTCTCACAACAAATTTTAACATCTAAATGGGCTAGATCACGAAGGAAATGAAGTACATGGAATTAAAATATCACAACTTCCAACATTAAAGATTAATATTCGCCACAACTTCCATCCAACACTTTAATTACTTATCATTTTAAGGAGAAAGATAAAGAAAACTAAAATCATGGAGAAAACAAAACCACACTTTAGTTTAAAAGTAGAAATCATTGTCAAACCAACATACTTCCATCCAAAACTTAATTACTTATCATTTTAAGAAGAAAGATAAAGAAAACTACTCATATCTATGGAGAAAATAAAATCACACTTTAGTTTAAAAGAAGAAATTATTGTCAAACCAACAACAAGTCTTGATTAAAGTCTCATCCAAAACTTAATTACTTATCATTTTAAGAAGAAAGATAAAGAAAACTACTCAAAATCTAAAAGAAAACAAAACCATACTTTAGTTTAAAAGTATAAATCATTGTCAAACCAATAAGAAGTCTCGATTAAAAACAAAAATAGTTTAAAAACAAAGATAAAAACTTATCTCAAATCCTCCACCAAGCTCTTGAAGTTCATTTAAATCTCTTCTCTCTTACAACACTCTTAACTCTCACAATAAATCTAAAAATGAAAAAGAAAAAGTAAATTTGTGGTGCATGAAAAAATCTCTCCAAAAGTTTCTCCACGAACTATTTCAAGAACTTCTCAAGACTCCCCCCATTTTTCTTTCAGCTTCCTTCTTTTATAATTTCATTGTTATCTTTTCAAAATGTGTCATGATTCAATGTATTTTTTAATGGATGTCTCCTTTCACAAGTCTTTTAACCATATTTTCGTTTCTAATGGTCATAATCACCCTCTTTAGCCAATAGGTGCCTCAAATGTCCCTTCAAAATTCGGCAAAATGAATTAACCCGTCAAATAATTGCCTCTGGCGCTTAAGCACGGGGTCTTTGGTGCTTGGGCGCCAAAACACTTTTGTAATATTTTTATATTTTTGCTCTAAATTTAATCCTCTTTCACTTCTTTTAGCATTTTTCATATTTTTTCTTATGCCTGGAAGAAAAGCACACAAATATCTTCCATTAAAGCGCAATATCTCAAAAATATGTATAAAAATGTGTCTAAAAACATTATATATTTTAGGTGTATCATAATCCCAAGCCATTTTTCTTTCTCCCATCCGGTGCTAATGAAATATCCCTCTCGATGGACGCAGAAGAATTGGTTTTAGGTTGAACCACATAAATCTTTTTGTGTTTGATTGTTTCCGTGTGAATTTCTAACCTTCCGCATTGTTTTCACATTATATACTATTTGATGCGAAAGGGAGAAGGAATTTGAGAAAGAAGATAGATAGGGAGAGGATGAGATTTCTAACTCTTTATTTTTGAGTTGCTGCTCTCAATTTTTGCAACAAAATCGGATTCTGATTTTGCTGCTCCCAATTTCCGCAATAGCAGATTATAGATTTCATATTCTTGAATTCAAGCCCACGAAGCTAAATCCACCAGTTCTTGGGATCCAGTAAATTCAGGGTTTTATAGTCGAAATCCATGAGGGAAATAACTGTTTGGCAAGATTCCACTTACATCCTACATAAATCCTGGGTTAAATCGGTTGCTAGCCAACCCCTATAAGAGGTAGGAGATCTCCAATTACTGAAGGATGCCAAATAAGGTTCCTTGAATGGTTGGGTGAGATGGGTCCTTAGGAATTACGAAGGGAATTCAAAAGGAATGGAGGCAGAAAGTGTCAGTGAAGAATAAGCCAGTTATAGATTAGAAAGATGAAGAATGATGTCACCATGTAGATGACCTTCTTCCTCAAATGCATTAAAATATATCTTGCACATTAAAATATACTCCTAACAATATGTTTAGAAGGTAAAATCATTTTCTATGCCGGGGTGGAATGATGCCCGAGCCAATTGTACATGGAAACATTAGTTGAAGTTTTGGTTTTCTTTGTTTGCTCTCTCATATAATAGTTTTCTTTTGTTCATGAGAATTACTAGTGTATAAATCGGAGATGTACTGAAATTTGTGCTTTTGTTCGTACCATAAAGTTTTGGTACATGACTAATTTCCGTGAATAAAAAAAATTTTTGAACGTCACATCAAACTACGAACAATGCAACTAAAGAAGAGAATCTTGAAATAGACTTGAATGAACATCAGTTGCGAGATTGACCAATTTGATCGTCGTTTCGATACATATTTGGCTCAGGCGTCATTCAACTCCGGCGTAAGAGATGCTTTTACTTTATAAGCATGAGCATATTTTAATGTACCAGTCATATTATAAATTTAATTTATTATTATNGTAATAATTTATTAATATAGATTAAACATTATTATTATTATTATTTATAAGCAATTTGTAATACAAAAAAAAAAACTTTTACAAAAATTTAATTATTTAGAGTATATCTTGTTGAAGTTTCTTTTATTTTAAAATAGAGTTGAATTGATTTTGAAATTACACTTCATTTTTATGAGAAGACATATTTTAATATTTTAGAACACATTTGTCAAGGTCTACTCAATTTCAAAATGGAGTTGACTTGGTTTTTGAAAATACTAAGTTTTTATATAGAGACATATGTTGACATTGTAGAATACAATTTGTTAAGGTTTATTTATATTCAAAAGTGAGTTGAATTGGTTTTGAAAATACTTGATTTTCATAAAAAAAAAAAGACATACTTTAACATTTTAGAGCACATTTTTATTAAGGTTTATTTAATTTCAAAAGAGAGTTCAATTGGTCTTGAAAATACTTAATTTTCATAAAAAGACATACTTTAACGTTTTAGAACACATTTTGTTAAGATTTTGACAACGATCAATAAATTGCCATCATTCAAACTGAATCTCAGAGTATGGCATATATATCGGGGCGATCTTTTAAACAAGAAACATTAAAACTTTGATGAATTCATTCAAAGCTCTAATTTTAGCAAACTTACAGTCAAGCTGACTGGTTCAACGAGACGGACTCAACGGTACAAAAATTGGTCAAATTTGAGCTAAATCAAGCCCCAATGAATCCATTAAATAATTTTTGGAAGTTTTTTAGATATATTTGAAAGGTCAAACTGATTTTGAATCTGACAAGTTTATTGTCCAATCAAGTGTCTTGACAAGATGAATCTAACAGGCTCGATATCACTAAGTCCTGACATTGTTAAGATACTCAAACGTCCATCAAATGTTGTCTGGTTCAGATTCATTCATTAATTGCAATCGAGACTCTATACATAGAGTCCTACCCCCTCTTGAGAGAAGACCTGAAGCTTGGAAAAGAAGCTAAAGTCTCTCATCATTTTAATTTGATGATCTGCTGCCCTCAGAACAAATCTGATCATTGTTGCTCTTCAGTCAAACTTGGTCATTGCCTCCCTCCGACCAAATCCAATCGTCACCACCTCCAGCCAACTTTGTTGTCGGCACCTCTGGCTAACTCGAGCTGTAGTTGATTCTTGTCAACTCTGGTCGTCGTCGCCTCTGGCGCCTCCTTCTGTCACTGCTCCTGTAGCTGCCTACCACCTTCGACCACCTCTCACCTGTCGTTGCCCACTCCACGCGACAAAGCACCATACATAGCAATCTATGAAGCGACACATCATCATGGACGCCGTGTTAGCAATCTATAAAGCAACACATCATCATGGACGCCGTGTTGACCCCTAAGACTATGCATTGAAGCTCTGACTATTACTCCCCATTGTGATCCTCCCTACCACAACGTGACAAGTTCATCCGCGCACTGATGTTGTAACTCGAGAGACTGTGTAACATTTTTCCGTATGTAGGATAAGGGATTGTAAACGTAATCACAAATTTATAGTGGATTTCCTTAATTAGGCCAGATTCCATGTTTTTTTTTCTTTTTGAGTATTACACATTAAAAATTCTAGTGCCTCTACTAGTTTTTTTCTTTTATATGAGTGTGTATTGAATCCTAATACAATGCTAAGACGATAATTTGTTAATCTACCACCGTGAATTTTCTATCACACATCAAATTTACTTAATTTCAAGTAAATTTCACATTAAAGTAACTTTACTATCTAGGGATTTAAAGCATATTAATGTGATTTACACATTAAAGCACATTTAGTTGCAATTAATTTCAAAAGGTTTGGTGGGTTTGAAATTAAAATACATAAAATTTATCTAATTTAATGAAAATAATTTTAGAACAAATTTAAATAAAATTATTTTCAAGAAAAGATTATCTTTACTTTCTTTAAATTCTAAGTAAGTTTCATGTTTAGATTAATACAAAGTACGAACTACCAGAACCCAAACATACAAATCTTGCAAGTGGTCATGTCTTATGGACCTGAACCAGCCATACACAATTTTGTACAAGCTCAACTTGGATGATTCATGAAACATAAAGCCCAACTTGCATGAATACACTTAAGCACATAAAATCTCAACTTGCACTAGTAAACTAAATCCTAACCTAAATAAAGCAACCAGTGCAATTTGAAATTGGTGCAGTGAAGCATAAAATCTTGAAGACTGGTGAGATTATGAAAAGCCTAAAGACGGTGTTGTTATGCTTTGTGTCTTTAAGCTAAAATTCTAAGGACATTTCAGTTAAGTTTTGTGTCTCGGAGATTGAATTTTTTTTAATTTATATTTACTTGAACACATTAGGATGGATATAATAAGAACTCACATCCAACCGAATAAGTGAACAAGGTGATAAGTCGTGATTGACAGAAAGCACAAGGACTCGCATCTAGCCTTAGAGCTAATCGAAGAGGTATTTGATTGATTGATATGAGCACATTATGATAAAAAGCATATGGACTCTCATCCAACCAAAGATATGAATAAGATGATTAGATCAAAGATAAAAAACACATAGAATCACATCTAATTTGAGAGCTAATCGATAAAAATTTTAATTTTATTGACATAAAAACATTAGAAGCACATCTAAAAACATAGAATCACATCTAATTTGAGAGCTAATCAATAAAAATTTTAATTTTATTGACATAAAAACATCAGGATGGAACGTACAAGGACTTACATTAAACCAAATGGGTGCATGTGATGACTAGATCAGGATAGAAAACACTGAGACTTATATCTAATCTGAGAGCCAATCAAAGAGAAATTAGATTTGATTGACTTGAACACATTAGGATGGAAAGCACAAAAACTCACATCCAACTAAAGAAGTAAGCTGGATGATTAGTTCATGATAGAAAACACATGAACTCACATATAACCTAAGAACTAATAGTTGCCTCAAACGGGGAGCATAGTTAATATTTTTAATAAGTTATACATCAGACGCTTACCCTTAACCAATTTTATATTTATTAATTTGATGTATTGAGCCGATTGAACCTAGAAATTCAACATAATCAACAAAACCTAGCTGACCAATTTATGTCTAATCCACACCAGACTTAGTATTACACTTCAAACCCAAAGGTGTTTAATGAATATAACTAGAGAGTAATCACATGAACTCTACACTAACTATACTCAACCAAGGTGTTAGCGCTTGTCGTAGCTGGTTTAGTTGACAAAATTGAAAAATCTGAAAAAAGAAAGATAAGTTTAATTTAGGATGAGCTACACTGAGAAAGGATTCATTAAGGGACTTGCCCTTACTAATAATAACTAACACAAAAAACTGACCTACATAATCGACCTTTCACTAAATCAAGGTAAATTAACTTTATCACATTGAGTTGGTGCCACAAAGGGTGTAATCCAACACTAATGGATTCCAAGAAAATGTGTAATTTCAATTCATTTTGTGATGAGACAAACTGAGAAAGTTGTTGAGGGACATATCTTTACTTATAATTATTATCCCAAAAAATTGACCTACATAATCAGACTTGACTCAATTAAGGTCAAATAACATTGTCCCATCATCATGGTGCCACAAAAGGCATGCTCCAACACTAATGGAACTGAAAGATAAACCTTTAGAAATGTCTAAACAAAGCCAAACAAGGTCTAGCAATATTAACCTTAAGGTGTTCAATGAATGAAACCAAAGAGTAGCACATGAATTCTACACTATTGATGCTTAGCCAATACATAGATATGCTCTTGATCGAGGACTAAGAACTCATGAAATGATAAAGTTTAAGGTTTTCAATGGCTGCACTATGATAGGAATCATGGTGACTCACACCCATCTTAGATTTAGTAAGTAAAACATTGGCCTACTAACTGATTAAGAGAGCAATGTGACCAATGAACTAGAATAGAGAAATGCCATAATAGATTTTGGGCACCTTATCGCATAAGGATTGATAGAACATGAACTCACATCCAACCAAATAGGTGCATAGGGAAATTATAGTTTTTATGTTAAAAAAATGCAGGGACTCAAATCTAACATAAGAGTTAATCGAAGGGAAATGCAACATGAAGGGAAATAACACCAGACCAAAGGAGATTGATTTGAAGTTTTTAAATATTTCATTCAATGAGTTTGAGTTTTGATTTCATTTAAAATTTTGGATCCAGTATCAATTCTAATAGTTTCACAATTCACATTTAAAAGAAGTTATTATTTTTTAGTCATATAAATATCATCGTGTCAAAATAAACAAGATACATATAGCATTCTTGCATTCAGTTATTACAAAATTTTCTCCTCAAGTAAAAAGCACAAATTCTAGAATAATTTCATAATAAAAAAATATCCATATTAAATTGAATATAAGAACAAACTTCCGTAAATAACTAAGAGCAACCATAAGTATACATTTATATATAACTATAGTAATTTTATAAATCTTATTTTCAAAACATGAGATGAATGATATTCTACAAATTTGTGTATGGACTGTAGTTGTAGGAAAGCTTGGAATTTTGCATCTTTCAAAAGATGATGGAAATTCTCTTAGGAGGGATAGATGACATAAAGTGCTTGGCTAAAGCAGCTATATTTCTTTTAATAACCAATATTAAACCTCTAAAGAGGGGAATGAAGTATGCTTCAACAAACTCTTTAGGGCCAAGTATGCTAATCTCTCTACCAAGTAAATGTCGCACTGACTTACAAAAAAGATCACACATAAAGGTAGCCCCAAATCGTGGCGATCAATTTGTGGTGGAATGCAATTTCCTTCTTCATAGATGTTAATTATATAGCTATTGGTCGTACATGAAAGGGACAAGATTTGGAATAACACATCCACGACCTTCATATGACTACAACAAGAAGGGACTGAAAAAGGCATATGAGAGCATTCACCGTTCACCCCTTACCCACAAAGACATCTTGGATGACATCAATGGTTGGATCATTCATTAATTACCATGAGGATTCATTTGGGATGCCTATTGCCAGTAATGTTCCACCAATTTCACAACAGCAATAGCCATGAATACTTGTTATAGAAGCAACAACAATGCTTACGTGATAGGCCACTTCATACCGTTAATAACTACAAGCCCGGTAGTGCAACCATTTCACTAAGACATCGCCGCATGTGTTATTGACTCATTTGAGTTATCTTAGTTATCTTATATAATTTCATGTATCCCTTCTACTTCATCTTGTTTCACTTAGTTCCACTATAAGATATGCATTTAAATTTCTAAGTGAAGCCACATTATGCATTATGTTAACGCAATCTAACAAATATAACAAAAAAAACTCCATCTATTATCAAATTCATGACATTACAAAATATAAAACTATTTATTATCTAAAAGTAAAAGTATCAACACATTAAAATTTAAATATAAGTTTTATTTTTTAAAACTCTATTTTTTTAATTTATATTTTAAACTTTCACAAAAAGAAATAATTTAGTTAATAATAATTGTTTTAAAAATTTATTTGAGGAGGGAGTGTCGATATCCTTAGCTCATTCAAGTTATCAAAATATTTATATTAAAAATAAAGTCTTTAAGATATTGGAATAGATAATGATAAAAGAAAATTTTAATTATTTTCTTATTATCAAAATTATAGTAAATGTGAATATATAATGATAAAAAAAATTAAACTAGTTTTTTTTATGATCATAATTATTGTATATTAAAAGTAAATTCTTTTATGAAAATTTAATTAATCATTGTTGGCACTTTTAGTGGCAACAATACATCTCACTTAGGGTCTGTTTGGGGCAGTTGTTAATTATTTATAATATGTTGTCTGATAATCTGATAATCTGCTGATTATCAGAATAAACTGGCTTGTTGTTTGGGACAGATTATTCAAAACAGTTTGTTGGGAGCTGTTGTTAGATAAATGATCATTCTGACCATGTTTGGTTAAGTTGTTTGCAACAGAACTGTTTATGGAAAATAATAGATAAAACAGGTGTCTCAAAATATTACAGTTCAGTTACCAAAAAATTAAAATACATTGCTCACCACTTTGTGAGTATCAAAATAAATAAAATAAGAAGAAATACAATCACAATTACAATTAAAAATATTAAAACGTTGAATTTAAAACTCTTACGTTCTCTATCCTCAGCGACACTGTCCTCTTGGGAAACCATCGTAACACGATCACTGTCAGCATGGGAGTATGTTGAAATTTCGGCCCAACGGAAGAAACTGCACCTTGCTGAAACACTCCTCTGACAATCATAGAACTGTCTCCCACTGCTATGTGGCTAGTGAGACGTGAGTAAGGGAGCCGGTAGTCCGCAGTAACACAACACAACTCGGGAGGTCCCTGAAATCATAAAGCTCATACCACTACTGAGATAAACTAAACAATCAAATTCATACTACCACGAATTACATCCCAAATGAAAGATACGAAATTCTTAATAAAACTTTAAAAAACAAATCCATACTAAATTGAATTACATCCCAAAAGAACATGTAATAAATAAAAAAAAACATGGGTGAATCAACACCCAGATATAGCATATGCTATAGACTCCCTCAAAGTAGCAATCTCAGCTACACCCTCGCCGTCATGAGTTTCAAATTCAATCGACTCGATCTCATCCTCAGGTAATGATTGACCAACGAGAGATCCTTAAGGTTTTTGAATTTAAGCTTGTCGTAATATATTCCAGTCAATTCTTTGAACCTCTTAGCAATATTTTACCAACCTTCCTTATTAAAATATGTGGTTGGTTTGTTCCCCGCTTCAATTTCTTTAATTATCCCACATTGCAGACAGACCCCCTTTAGTGGCCTTAGACATGTTGAAACTATAGGGAACAAAAGAAAATAAATACTTTCTAAATGTATAAAAGAAATAGCCCAACTTCATCCAGATCAATTCCACAGTTTATAAAGTAATCCTATGCAATTTTAAGAAATAACAAATTATAAATAAACACCTAAAACCAACATAATTTCCACAACGTTGCAATTTACAAATATAAAAAAAGAACAAGTAAACGAAAGGTTTATGAAGTTCGGTCAATGGCCAATGGCCTACATACACAGAAGACAATCCACGAAAGTTTTATTAAGCAAATCTGTAAGGTTACAAAAGTACTAAACATTCAAATGAATTGAAATAGTATTCCAAGTCACGAACATATTGGGAGTACATTGCTTTTGTTTGTGCCTACACAGGGAAAACAAAATCAAAACATTATTATAATCAGTGTTGTAAGCATTTGGATATCGAAAAATTTCAAGTCCTGAACTCTCAATATCGAAAAATTGAGAGCACTCATTGCTGCAACTACTGGATGTTTTGCCAATGCACACACAAACAAAATCAAGCTGCTCCAAAATGTTTTCCCTGATGCACACACAAACAAAAGCTAACAGGTACATTGCATGTAGATTTCCCAATGCTAACAGAAGCCATTCTGCTCCCAACTGCTCCCAACTGCTCTCTATTGTAAAATGTTATTTAAAACCCAATTTCGATATCAACTGCATGGTAACAATAGTTTAACTGCATTATTTAGGCAACCATACACATTTGAAATGCAAGCTCGATGAACTAAAATGTTTTGTCAATGCACACACAAACAAAAGCAATCTGTTTCCCAACTGTACATTTCCAATTTATAATTGCCCCAATCTCTCATAAAAGAGACCAATATGTAAATGCCCAAATCTGCTAATTTCAGTTTCCAATATCTTTCAAATAGTATAGTAGAAAGCTCACAGGCACCAAGAATTCCAAGCCACAAATAATTGGGTGCAATGCATGTAGATTTCCAACAGAAGTGTAAAATTCGAATTCGTGCTGCCCATGAAAATGAGTTTAGTCACGAATTCGGCATTGCCTGTAAAATTCGAACTCGATTTCACAATTGTGTTTAGTCACGAATAGTTCCATACGAATTCTTTGCTACACATATCATTCACAACTGTGTTTAGTCACGAAGTAATTGCATACGAATTCGGTGCTACCCATGAAAATTTCCAACGGTAATGAAAAACCATGTTTAACCTATGCGTTTGTATAAGAGAAGGGGAAAAAAATGAGAGTTATAACAAATCCCTCTAGCAAGAGTAATGTGCCAAAAAAATTCATACAAAATCTGAGGGAATGAATCCTTCTAGCATTTTCTCTACTTGCACAACTGTGTTGATCCACTTATCTCATTTGTTGAGGCGAGAAGGAGCAGTGCGAAGATCGGGGAGGGAGAGAGTTGGATAGGTACAAAAATATACCTCGGTTTTGATCTCAGTAATAGATAAGTTGCAGAAGGACGAAGGAACAACGGGAAGGGGAGAGCTAGATTGAGAGGGCGAACGAAGGGCAGAGGGAGAAATCTTACCCTAACACGATAATCAGACGCAGAACGCAAGGCCCATCCCGTTTCACCCACGAAGAAGAAATATCCCATAAGCTTTTACTTACGGCACGAAAAAATGTCTCCAACTTGTTTTCCAAACACTGCGACGGCGTTTTCAAAACGCAGCCGCAGGTCAATAAGCTGCCCCAAACGGAGCCTTAGTGGTCACTACCAATCTTTAGTGGTGGTAATGTCAATTTTATTTTATTATTATTATTTTTTAAATATCAATTTGTGAATACAAATTATTTAATTCTCAATTTTAAAAATTTTGACTCATTTAATATATTTTATATTTATTTATTTCTCATTCTCAACTAGATTTGATATGTTGTTTATTTATAGCCCACATGTGTTATGCATGATATGTGCCATTGAGTCACACTAAATACTTGATGCATTGACTTCTTCACTAAGCTCTTCATCGTGACTATTGGGCTCATTTTGAATTGCATAATCCACAATTATCACCTAATTATTTAAATTGAGCCCACAACTAAATTATAGATAATGAAATCATGCATGAGACCTTCACAATATTTATCATCACCTCTTCCCATTTCCTTATGAATAAATAAGTGATCATAGTTTAAAATCATATTAAATCAAGGAATGGGAAGCAAACTACTATTTAAAAAATAAGAATAAAAAATAAATTGATAAATGGCAATTTTTTAATTAAAAATTCTAGTTTTAATTAAGGAATTGAACTAAAAAGCTATTAAATATTAATTATTTACTAGTTAGCTTATCTTGAAAATGAACTATAATTTAAAAGAAATTGAGGCAAAATCTTTTTTTTAATCAATGTGTTTTAATTTTTTTTTAAATTTAATTTGTGATGTAAAAGAGAAATAATCATTGAACTGATATATTTCATTTAGTTTAAAGAAAATAAAAAAATTTTAATATAAATTATTACTATCAGGAATTAAGGGTCAAGGGTCTGTTTGGGGCAGCTACAACTTATTGAATATTCTGTTGATAAACTGATTAGAAATAATCTGCTGATAAGTTAAGTGCGGTGACTATTATAAATTTTTATTATTTTTTTTAAAAGTCAGACCGTTGTCAGAAAGTTGTCACCGCACAAGCTTCCAAAACGCAGTTTGCCCAAACATTGTGTTTTCAAAACGTCACCGCACCAAATAAGCTGCCCCAAACGGACCCTAAATGTTACAGCCTAAGGCTGACAATTTAGAGCACAAATTAAAATGATAAATAAATAAATAAACAAATAATCATATTCAATTTTAATTAAGGAATATATGACAAATGGTAAACTTAAACTAATGAAATTTCAATACTTATCATAATTGCAAGTCATAAATTTGCTTGCAAATCTTATTGCCGGAAGTTGTTGCCAGTTATAATGTATTAAATATACATAACATTTCTGCACGATTAGACATTTGTTGGTTATCAATTATTTAGATTTAAAAATGTGAGATTATAGCATGATTTCAATATTTTAAATTTGTATTAATTTCTAAATTTATTGATAAAAATAAACTTTCAAAGATATTAATATTTAGGAATAGAATTGTAATTTTAGTATTGTCAAAAACAATTGAACATCAACATTGAAATTATTGAATCTTAATGTTTGCATTAAAAAAACAGAACTTAAACTTAAAATGATTTTTAACAAATGGAAGAAGTCTATAATACCAAAAACAACTATCAAATGCTCAATTTTTCCCACCTAATTTTAGAGACATTTGTTCTTATCAAATGTGGTTTTCTGTGACACCTTATGAAAAGAGAGGGGGAACACTACGGGAATTAAGCATATTTAGGTCGGGCATATAGGACTTAAATCGGGCGCAAATGCAATGTTATTTGAGGGTTATCGTCAGATTTACATATGATTTTTTTCTGACATTAATTTGGGGATCGGTAATGTTATTTACGTCTAATTTACGTCGAACAATTCTGTCGCAAATAATTTGTGTCGATTTTTTGCGTTATCGTTGCGTCAAATTTGTTTATACAAAACGTTCGTTGAAATTTGTATCTAAAAATATCAAACGATGAATATTAAAGTTGGATTACGGTATAATTTGAGTCAGAAAATGTAGTAGAATGAAGAACTCAAATTGTCGATGTAGCGTCGGATTTTGCGTCCTATAACAGATGCAAATACGATGTAAACCATTAACACAAAAAAATAAAATTTTGAGTACCATTTAAATTTTCACAACCACATAAAAACACTTTCCACATTACCAACCTCCTCTAGTGTTCTGTATAGAGGACAGAACCGCCAATATGAAGTGCAACTCCCCTGGCCCCCTTTGTTGCCATGTTCGCTCGGTTTGTTTACCTCTTCCTCTTATAATTAGGAGAGGTCCAAGCTGCGATCAGCTGACCCCAGATCCCCTCACAAATCTAGGCAGGTCACTCGCGACTCAGGCGAGCTGTTATGAACATGTCGGCAAGGCAATGCCTGCCTTGAATCTCGTAGATTCAGCAGATCTACTGGTGGTGCACTGGGAGTCAGGTGAAGGACCTCTTTAACGGAAAAAATAAACCAAGTGTTAGTATAAAAAATTAAATTAAATTTATAAATTTGATTAAAATTAAATGATCATATCTCAAAATCCCTCAACCACAAGTTCGGAGTGGCAACATGTATCTGCTTCCATGACAGATATGGCTCATCGTACATGCTCATGATAATTTATTTGACGCAGGTAACAGGCAAACTGTGAGGAATGAATCTGTTTAAGAAATAAATTAGTTTCCAAAAATGTATATCATGAAGAATTAACATAATACTGGAATTAAAATAACTTACAAGTCCCCCACTGATAGTAAATGTACCATTGAGGGTGGGGGTGCAAGAGTCGACGGGTCGGGCTCAAGAGGTGTGCCAACAGTGGGTGGGAGAGTAGGTACTGAAGGAGCAAGCATCAGAGGAGATGGGGCAGCATTGGATGCGGGAGCAAATGCCACGGGAGGGGTGGCAGCACTGGGTGTGGGAGAAGGTGCCACTAAAGGTGTAACAATGATAGGTGGGGGAGGAGGTGCTAGAGAAGGTGTAGCAATAGTGAAAGCAGCGCTCGGAGTAGACGACCTCCTCTTCCTACTGCGGGAGGTGGTATCAAGGGTCCCCAGAACACGGGGTCTATGAGGTGGCTGATCACCTGTACCACCTGCGGTCGTCTGCAAATAAAGGAATGACATTAAAAAAATTAGTATTCGCCAGAAAAATAATCTTAAGAAGGAAGAAACGGTGCAACAAAGGTAAGGCAAAAGTAGCATCTATGTCTAAAAATAAGAAAATCAAGAATAAGAGTTATGCCTAATAACAAAAAAAGTAAAAGACCAAAAATAGTAGTTGTAACAGCTAATTTATAGTTTGTGCACCTATGTTATTAAGTTTCATCAAAAGAACTCGTTGTTGAAGATGAATCTAAAATTCCTTTTTTACTCTCTTCATAATCCTCATCCAAACCATGAGCAACGTCTTCAAAAGTCCATGTGGTATCCTCTAGCGCAAATATTTCATCATTTATGTTACCCTAAATATGGAAATCTGGCAAACTTTCTTCTTGGTGAATCAATTCTATAGAACTATATAGTTCAATAGTTTTTATTTTCTTTTTTGTTTTTCTTTCATAACTACACCCCAATCAACTTAATCCCTTACTCTACCACGGTATTGAAGATAATAAACATGTGTAGCTTGGCGTGTCAGAACAAAAGGATCAAACTCACATATCATCTATTCAATTTAACCTCAGTGATGCCATAAGGCCTAACTGTTCGGGTTTCTCAATTCATAAGAGGATCAAACCATTGACAAGTGAACAAGTACATAATGTAGTTGGCATTGCCTGGATATTGTTATTGAATGACTTCATCAAGTATGTCGTAAAAATAATTCTCATCATCTGTATGTGTGTGACTTTTAACAGCGACGCCGCAGTTATGTCTTCTTTCCTTCACACCAAGAACTCATATGGAATGTATAACAATTTACATCAAATATTTATCATAAAGCAACAATATGTTTAGGACCATAAGAAAAATATACTAATCTCTAATCCATGATTCCATTGTTTGTATTGTGAACCTATAACGAATAGAGAGGAACCATTAGTGTCACTATAAATGTGACGATCATATTACACACATGTGATTAGAAGTGTTCATTATTCGTATGTATAATTTTAACCATGTTGTAAATTATTGTTAGCTTTACTTTTAGTGTCAAAAGTGTATGGTTTCCACCTTCATGGCTTGGGGGGGTCTAAGGTTTGTCTGTAGCATTTAGGAGCTCAAGGCACCCACCCAAAACTTTTCAGCTCTTATTCGGGGAAAGAAATTAAGTTCGGTGGCAATTCACCCATTCCTAAGAAAATTCCCTTCGAGTGGCCCCTCTGAGATGTAAGAAGTGCTTAGTGCCTGATATAATGATTATAAGTCACCACACGTCCATCTGAAGCCTCCCACAACCATAGAAAATCATGGATTTCACCTACACGCACTACGAAAAATTAAGGTTCAGGACACCCTACTTGCGTCGTGGTCTACGACGGCAGTTGGAACCAATTTCTCTATAAAATGGCCAATTGAAATACTGTATTTTAGAGTTATGGGATTAAATTTCACTCGCATGAATTTTTCCATAGCTTTCAGATAAAAAAATGCTTCCCAACGAAAATCAGAGTTTCAAGTTAGACCAGCTCCGCGACACGGGTTCCATGGACCCAAGTGTCCAAAATCCCTTCCTGGACCTTCAAACCCAAGCCTTCATATATCTGACAAGTGTTTACAACAATTGGCACAAACCCAGCACCTAGGCGCCGAAAAAATTGGGCGTCAATGCGTCCAAACAGGCTAAAAACCTGATTTTCCTTAGAGCTTGGCACCTAGGCGCCTAGAACAGCTCCAAGGTGCCCAAAAAAGTAGCTCCTAGGCACCTGAGTAGCACCTAGGAAAGCGGCGCCAAGGTGCCAGTAAGTGCCCATGTCACGAAAATGACCATTTCGGGCGTTGTTTCGACTCTCGAAGTCATCGTTCTCACAGGTATTTGATCATGAGCCTCGAAAGTGATGTAAAAGAACCCTTTTGCCTTCACTTCCTAGGCACATATTGGGGGCATTTTGGTCATTTTGGGGGAGGGGTTGGCTGCTTAACCAAGCCAGCTCTCCCCATTCGTAGAGATCGAAGGCCATACAACCGAAGGAGTGTAAGGGAGTGTAGGAGAGCTTTTGAAGTGATGAGGGCTTCTTTCTCTTGGTGAGCTGGGTATTTCCTCTTCTGCCACCCCTTCTACTTCATCTTCCTCTCCATCTTCTTCTGCATTTCCTCTTTTCCTTGGAGTTTCTTCCACTTCCTTGAGGTCTTGGAGTTTAGGTAAGTTTTTCCTCAATGAAAGAGCTTGAGGTTAGCCATTTCCCACCCTCTTCATCTCGTGGGATGCTCTTCTTCCTCTCCAACAAAGCTTTTGAGGAGTACAACTAGGAAAGTGTCATCCCATCTTAGGGAAGGTAACTCCGGTGAACTCTAGTGATCTCTCTGGAAAGGAGAGCTCTTTCACCACCTTGGGAAGGATTCGCGGGCTTTTCTCCTACCTTATAGGAGAGATTCTTCATAAACTCAAGTGTACTTCAAACAAACTTTGCGATGTTGAGATTCTGAGGATCCTACTTCTTGCATTTCCTTTCTTAGCAAGCCCTGGGGTTTAGCTGTGATAGTCATGTGGGTTCGGTCGCCCACACGGGGTGCGTTTGTTGGACAATATGAGCCTGCGCGGCCACGTGCCTATGTGATGGATCATCTTTTTCGCTAGAGGAGACCCAAGGTTGAGATTTTCAATGCGTGGCCAAACACCATTCATAGAGCTGAGTGAATCTCTTTGTTGTGAGCCCCAACACAAGTCTTAATGGGTTTGAGTCCCTTCCTTCTCTTGCTTTGGATTTCCCAATTTTTCTTGGAGAAATTGGGAGTTTGGACTTAGGAAAATGAGAAAAGCTTTGTAGTCATCTCACTTTGCAAAGTCTTGAAGAGTTTGTGACATGGGAAAGCTTTGTCGCTAGCCTATTTCAAAAACATGTGGAGAGCTTCATCTCCGAAATTTGAGGGAGAAAATCCTAACACAACTCGTCAAAGAATGAGGTGGTGATGCCTTTAATAATCAAGTCTATTGGCCCTTCACAAACACACTTGAACTAGGCCCGGGAGCCGGGATTATCTGGTAGGTCTTATTCGACGCCTACCCTTCACCTTCGAATGAGTTGACTTGATCGGTCGAACAAGTTTGGGTCTTCATTGCTTCTCTTTCTTTACAATCATTTTCCTCTTTACAGAGATAAGAATCTAATGTCGGTCATACCCAGAAGGTCAGCATATGTATCATCTCAGCTAGTACCATATGTCATGATGCAACTCAACGTTCTGGGGGGAACTTACAGCAAAGAATGTATTTTCAATCATATGATCCTATTTATAGAACGAAATCCAAAGGAAAGTTAATTATAGAAATAATTTTCTTAATTTTGATACCACTAATTATTTAATAGTTTCTTTGTCTTTCGCAATTGTCGCAATTAAGGAGTAGGAAAACTCGGAGAACTAATATGAATGCATCAAAACTACCAGCACAAATCTCAAAGAGATCAAACGACAAGGGGTGATGTCCGAACAATCAAAGTATTGGGCTAAAGGAGCATGATATAAACCAGTCATCTGACGACCAAATGTTCTATCAAGTTAACCAACATGCAATGTCAGTGGATCCAATCAGTGAACCATGCTTACGGTCCCACCTACCTAAACTCCTTGCAAGGACAGTCGGTCATAACCAGTCGATCGACCGACTTTACTTCAGCAGGAGTGATCGTCATGCAAACGACCCCCTCAACTAAATGAACTCAAACATATCAATCAACTGAAAGTCGTTGTATTACACTTAAATTATATTGTAAGTATGATTAAATTAGTGCATTAATTGAATTAAGGGCAGTTTCCATAACTATTCACTCCTTTTTGTAAATGTTCAAATTGATCCCTATAAATAGAAGGGGAGAAGATGAATAAGAGACTTTTTCCCATACTTCTCTACCCAGAATTCTCCAACTTCTCTCTCTATCTCTCTCTCTCTCTCTCTCTCTCTCTCTCTCTCAGCTCGTGCTCTTGAGGCGTGTATTTCTGGAAAAACAAATCTAAGATCCAACATTCTGTGGTGAGTGTGGACATGCCATAGACGAGAAGCGGAACAAATTACGAAGGTGAAACCTTGATGAGAGACGAAGCGTCCCAATAGGACGACGGTGCGTTGAGACATCCAGGAGAAGGTCCAGGCATTACGAGCACAGATTATGGATCAGTTTGAGACCCTCCGGGCGGCCATGACTCAGAGGAACTTTCAACCATCAATCTTGGAGAGAGAGAGTCTCGGGGAACTCACTCCCATAGAGCTCTATTGAGAATCTGCCATAACCTAGTGTTCCAACTGACAATCGTTCAATCGAAGGGCAAGGGGACTCTGAGCTTGTAGACAATGTAGCGTCTAGGCAGAACTATCTTCGTGATAAAGCTGAAGATTCCCCATTTAAATCTTTAAAAGAGGAAGAGTCGCCACATGGCGATGATTGCAACATGGAATTTTACTTCATTGCCATTTTTAAGAATGCAATATTACTGATGCGTGCTAGAAATTTCACGGCGGTAGAGTAATGGATTATCGTCTTAGAGTTGCACGAGGATTCAACACACACTTAGTTATATCTTTATATATATATATATATATATATATATATATATATANTCGGGCTCAAAAGGTGTGCCAACAGTGAGTGGGAGAGTAGGTATGGAAGGAGCAAGCATCAGAGGAGATGGGGCAGCATTGGGTGCGGGAGCAAATGCCACAGGAGGGGTGGCAGCACTGGGTGTCGGAGAAGGTGCCACTAAAGGTGTAACAATAGTAGGTGGGGGAGGAGGTGCTAGAGAAGGTGTAGCAATAGTGAAAGCAGCGTTGGGAGTAGACGAACTCCTCTTCCTACTGCGGGAGGTGGTATCAAGGGTCCCCAAAACACGGGGCCTATGAGGTGGCTGATCATCTGTACCACCTGTGGCCGTCTGCAAATAAAGGAATGACATTAAAAAAATTAGTATTGGCCAGAAAAATAATCATAAGCAAGAAGAAACGATGCAATAAGGGTAAGACACAAGTAGCATCTATGTCTAAAAATAAGAAAATCAAGAATAAGAGTTATGCCTAATAACCAAAAAAGTAAAAGACCAAAAATAGTAGAAGTAACAACTAATTTAAAGTTTGTGCACCTATGTTATTAAGTTTCATCAAAAGAACTCGTCGTTGAAGATGAACCTAAAATTCCTTTTTTACTCTCTTCATAATTCTCATCCAAACCATGAGCAACTTCTTCAAAAGTCCATGTGGTATCCTCTAGCCCAAATATTTCATAATTTATGTTACCCTAAATATGGAAATCTGGCAAACTTTCTTCTTGGTGAATCAATTCTATAGAACTATATAGTTCAATAGTTTTTTTCTTTTTTGTTTTTCTTTCATAACTACAGCCCAATCAACTTTATCCCTTATTCTACCAGGGTATTGAAGATAATAAACATGTGTAGCTTGGCGTGTCAGAACAAAAGGATTAAACTCACATATCATCTATTCAATTTAACCTCAGTGATGCCATAAGGCCTAACTGTTCGGGTTTCTCAATTCAGAAGAGGATCAAACCATTGACAAGTGAACAAGTACATAATGTAGTTGGCATTGTCTGGATATTGCTATTGAATGACTTTGTCAAGTACGTCGTAAAAATAATTCTCATCATCTGTATGTGTGTGACTTTTAACAGCGATGTCCCAGTTATGTCTTCTTTCCTTCACACCAAGAACTCATATGGAATGTATAACAGTTTACATCAAATATCTATCATAAAGCAACAATATGATTAGGACCATAAGCAAAGTATAGTAATCTCTAATCCATGTTTCCATTGTTTGTATTGTGAACCTATAACAAATAGAGAGGAACCATTAGTGTCACTATAAATGTGACGATCATATTACACACATGTGATTAGAAGTGTTCATTATTCGTATGTATAATTTGAACCATGTTGTAAATTATTGTTAGCGTTGCTTTTAGTGTCAAAAGTGTATGGTTTCCACCTTCATGGCTTGAGGGGGTCTAAGGTTTGTCTGTAGCATTTAGGAGCTCAAGACACCCACCCGAAACTATTCAGCTCTTGTTCGAGGCAAGTAATTAAGTTCGGTGACAATTCACCCATTCCTGAGAAAATTCCCTTCGAGTGGCCCCTCTGAGCTGTGAGAAGTGCTTAGTGCCTGATATAATTATTATAAGTCACCACACGTCCATCTGAAGCCTCCCACAACCANTGTTGCTTTTAGTGTCAAAAGTGTATGGTTTCCACCTTCATGGCTTGAGGGGGTCTAAGGTATGTCTGTAGCATTTAGGAGCTCAAGACACCCACCCGAAACTATTCAGCTCTTGTTCGAGGCAAGTAATTAAGTTCGGTGACAATTCACCCATTCCTGAGAAAATTTTCTTCGAGTGGCTCCTCTGAGATGTGAGAAGTGCTTAGTGCCTGATATAATTATTATAAGTCACCACACGTCCATCTGAAGCCTCCCACAACCATAGAAAATCATGGATTTCACCTACACGCACTACGAAAAATTAAGGTTCAGGACACCCTACCTGCGTCGTGGTCTACGACGACAGTTGGAACCAATTTCTCTAAAAATGGTCAATTGAAATACTCTATTTTAGAGTTATGGGACTAAATTTCACTCACATGGAGTTTTCCATATCTTTTAGATAAAAAAATGTTTCGTCGGGCGCTCCCAACGAAAATCAGAGTTTCAAGTTAGACCAGCTCCCCGGCACGGGTTCCATGGACCCAAGTGTCTAAAATCCCTTCCTGGACCTTCAAACCCAAGCCTTCAGATATCTGACAAGTGTTTACAACAATTGGCACAAACCCAATGCCTTGGCGCCAAAAAAATTGAGCGTCAATGCGTCCAAACAGGCTAAAAACCCAATTTTCTATAGAGCTTGGCACCTAAGCACCTATAACAGCTCCTAGGAACCCAAAAAAGTAGCTCCTAGGCACCTAAGTAGCACCTAGGAAAGCAGTGCCAAGGTGCCAGTAAGTGCCCATGTCACGAAAATGACCTTTCAGACGTTGTTTCGACTCTAGAAATCACCGTTCTCACAGGGATTTCGTCATGAGCCTCGGGAGTGATGTAAAAGAACCCTTTTGCCTTCACTTCCTGGGCACATATTGGGGGCATTTTGGTCATTTTGGGGGAGGGGTTGGCTGCTTAACCAAGCCAACTCTCCTTATTCGCAGAGATCGAGGCCATACAACCGAAGGAGTGTAAGGGAGTGTAGGAGAGCTTTTAAAGTGATGAGGGCTTCTTTCTCTTGGTGAGCTTGGGTTTTTCCTCTTCCGCCACCCCTTCTACTTCATCTTCCTCTCCATCTTCTTCTTCGTTTCCTTTTTTCCTTAGAGTTTCTTCCACTTCCTTGAGGTCTTGGAGTTTAGGTAAGTTTTTCCTCAATGAAAGAGCTTGAGGTTGGCNTGCCACCCCTTCTACTCCATCTTCCTCTCCATCTTCTTCTTCATTTCCTTTTTTCCTTGGAGTTTCTTGCACTTCCTTGAGGTCTTGGAGTTTAGGTAAGTTTTTCCTCAATGAAAGAGCTTGAGGTTGGCCATTTCCCATTCTCTTCATCTCGTGGGTTGCTCTTCTTCCTCTTCGACGTAGCTTTTGAAGAGTAAAACTAGGAAAGTGTCATCCTAGCTTAGGGAAGGTAACTCTGGTGAACTCCAATGATCTCTCTGGAAAGGAAAGCTTTTTCACCACCTTGGGAAGGATTCGTGGGCTTTTCTCGTACCTTTTAGGAGATATTCTTCATAAACTCAAGTGTACTTTGAACAAACTTTTTGATGGTGAGATTCTGAAAATCCTACTTCTTGCATTTCCTTTCTTAGCAAGCCCTAGGGTTTAGCTGTGATAGTCATGTGGGTTCGGTCGCCCACACGGGGTGCGTTTGCATGACAATATGAGCCTGTGGGGCCACGTGCTTATGTGATGGATCATCTTTTTCCCTAGAGGAGACCCTAGGTTAGGTTTTTCCATGCGTGGCCAAACACCATTCGTAGAGCTGAGTGAATCCCTTTGTTGTGAGCCCCAGCACAAGTTTTAATGGGTTTGAGTCCCTTCCTCCTCTTGCTTTGGATTTCTCAATTTTTCTTGGAGAAATTGGGAGTTTGGACTTAGGAAAATGAGAAAAGCTTTGTAGCCATCTCACTTTGCAAAGTCTTGAAGAGTTTGTGATATGGGAAAGCTTTGTCGCTAGCTTATTTCAAAAACATGTGGAGAGTTTCCTCTCCCAAATTTGAGGGAGAAAATACCAACACAACTTGTCAAAGAATGAGGCAGTGATGCCTTCAATAATCAAGTATATCGGTCCTCCACAAACACACTTGAACTAGGCCCGGGAGCCGGGATTATCTGGTAGGTCTTATTCGACGTCTACCCTTCACCCTCGAATGAGTCGACTTGATCGGTCGAACAAGTTTGGGTCTCGATTGCTCCTCTTTCTTTACAATTATTTTCCTCTTTACAGAGACAAGAATCTAATGTTGGTCATACTCAGAAGGTCAGCATATGTATCATCTCGGCTAGTACCATATGCCATGATGCCACTCATCGGTCAGGGGGGAACTTACAGCAAAGAACGTAATGTCAATCCTATGATCCTATTCATAGAACGAAATCCAAAGGAAAGTTAATTATAGAAATAATTTTCTTAATTTTGAAACCACTAGTTGTTTAATAGGTTCACTGTCTTTATCGCAATTGTCACAATTAAGGAATAAGAAAACCCGGAGAACTAATATGAATGCATCAAAACTACCAGCACAAATCTCAAAGAGATCAAATGACATGGGGTGATGTACGAATAATCAAAGTGTTGGGCTAAAGGAGCATGATCTATACCGTCATCTGACGACCAAATGTTCTATCAAGTTAACCAACATGCAATGTCGGTGGATCCAATCGGTGAACCATGCTTACAGTCCCACCTACTTAAACTCCTTGCAAGGACGACCGATCATAACCAGTTGATCGACCGACTTTACTTCAGCAGGAGCGACCGTCATGCAAACGACCCCCTCAACCNGAGGTGTGCCAACAGTGAGTGGGAGAGTAGGTATGGAAGGAGCAAGCATCAGAGAAGATGGGGCAGCATTGGGTGCGGGAGCAAATGCCACAAGAGGGGTGGCAGCACTGGGTGTCGGAGAAGGTACCACTAAAGGTGTAACAATAGTAGGTGGGGGATGAGGTGCTAGAGAAGGTGTAGCAATAGTGAAAGCAGCGTTGGGAGTAGACGAACTCCTCTTCCTACTGCGGGAGGTGGTATCAAGGGTCCCCAAAACACGGGGCCTATGAGGTGGTTGATCATCTGTACCACCTGTGGCCGTCTGCGAATAAAAGAATGACATTAAAAAAATTACTATTGGCCAGAAAAATAATCATAAGCAAGAAGAAACGATGCAATAAAGGTAAGGCACAAGTAGCATCTATGTCTAAAAATAAGAAAATCAAGAATAAGAGTTATGCCTAATAACAAAAAAAGTAAAAGANGAAAGAGATCAAATGACAAGGGGTGATGTACGAACAATCAAAGTGTTGGGCTAAAGGAGCATGATCTATACCGTCATCTGACGACCAAAGGTTCTATAAAGTTAACCAACATGCAATGTTGGTGGATCCAATCGGTGAACCATGCTTACAGTCCCACCTACTTAAACTCCTTGCAAGGACGGCCGATCATAACCAGTTGATCGACCGACTTTACTTCAGCAGGAGCGACCGTCATGCAAACGACCCCCTCAACCAACTGAACTCAAACATATCAACCAACTGAAAGTCGTTGTATTACACTTAAATTATATTGTAAGTCTGATTAAATTAGTGCATTAATTGATTTAAGGGCATTTTCCATAGTTATTCACTCCTTTTTGTAAATGTTCAAATTGATCCCTATAAATAGAAGGGGAGAAGATGAATAAGAGACTTTTTCCCATACTTCTCTACCCAGAATTCTCCAACTTCTCTCTCTCTCTCTCTCTCATCCCGTGCTCTTGAGGCGTGTATTTCTGAAAAAATAATCTAAGATCCAACATTCTGTGGTGAGTGTGAACATGCCATAGACGAGAAGCGGAACAAATTATGAAGGTGAAACCTCGATGAGAGACGAAGCGTCCCAATAGGACGACGTGTGCGTTGAGACATCCAGGAGGAGGTCAAGGCATTACAAGCGCAGATGATGGATCAGTTTGAGACCCTCCGGGCGGCCATGACTCAGAGGAACTTTCAACCATCAATCTTGGAGAGAGAGTCTCGGGGAACTCACTCCCATAGAGCTCTCTTGAGAATCCGCCAGAACCTAGTGTTCCAACTGGTAATCGTTCGATCGAAGGGCAAGGGGACTCCGAGCTCGTAGACAATGTAGCGTCTAGGCAAACAGTCAAGCACCAGGTGGTTCAAGTAGGAGCACCCATCAGATCAACCGCAAGTAGTGCTTTTTCCCGATTGATCCTAGAAACTATACTCGCGACAAAGCTGAGGGTTCCCCATTTAAGTCTTTAAAAGAGGAAGAGTCGCCACATGGAATTTTACTTCATTGCATTTTTAAGAACGTAATATTACTCATGCGTGCTAAAAAATCCGCGGCGGTAGAGTAATGGATTATCGTCTTAGCGTTGCACGAGGATTCAACACACACAGAGTTTTATCTTTATATATATATATATATATATATATATATATATATATATATATATATATATATATATATATANGAACAGTCAAGCACCAGGTGGTTCAAGTAGGAGCACCAGGTGGTTCAAGTAGGAGCACCCATCAGGTCAACCGCAAGTAGTGCTTTTTCCCGATTGATCATAGAAACTATACTCGCGACAAAGCTGAGGGTTCCCCATTTAAATCGTTAAAAGAGGAAGAGTCGCCACTTGGCGATGATTGCGACATGGAATTTTACTTCATTGTCATTTTTAAGAACGTAATATTACTCATGCGTGCTAGAAAATCTGCGGCGGTAGAGTAATGGATTATCGTCTTAGCGTTGCATGAGAATTCAACACACACAGTTTTATATTTATATATATATAAGATGAAAATGAATCAAGCTGTGATAACACTAGAAGTTTTTACGTGGAAAACCCGTAAAGGGAAAAACCCACGGGGTCTATCCCAGTTGTAAAAATCCACTATAAGTTGATGATTACAGATGTCTCTTGTTCCACAAGCGAGAAAGGGTTACTAGCCTTCCAATTACAATGTCGACTGACGACGTCTAGTCAGCGGTGATTGACGGTGGTCGACAGAGGTCAGCGGTGGCTGACAATAGTCGATGACGGTCGGCGGTGGTCGACGGTGGTCAGCGGTGGATGACGACAGTCAATGACAGTCGGCGGGGGTCGACGGAGGTCAGCGTTGGTTGTTGACGGTCAGTGGTGGTCCACGGCGATTGACGGAGGTCAGCAGTGGTTGTTGACGGTCAGTGGTGGTCGACGACGATCGACAATGGCGAGAATGATCTTGGACTTGAGCTCCTTCTCAAAACCTCAAGTTCTCTGTTAAGCTTCATCCCCTTCATGTGAGGGTGAGGCTCTATTTATAGTGTTTTGAGTGCAATTAATGCAGGAATATGAACCATCTTGATCAGAAGGTGCGGAGAGCTTCCCCTAATCAGATGACGTTTAATGGACATTTGAGTGTCTTAACGATGTCGAAATTGAGCAATCTTGGGCTCGTTGGATTCGTCTTGTCGAGACACTCGATTCGACTATGAACCTGCTAGATTCGACTTCTGTTTGACCTATTCAAATGCCTCTGGAACTTCTCTAAGAGAGATTTAATGATTTGATACAGGCTTGATTTGACTCAGATTGGACTGACTTTCATTACATTAGATCCTTCTCATTGAGCTGATCAGTTTGACTATAAGCTTGTTGAAATCGGAGTTCTGGATGACTCTTGATCAAAGTTTGAATGTTTCTTTTTTCGTGTCAGATGAAAATTTGTTGGTTGAGTATCAATTATTAATCATATTTATCAATCAAATGAATCAAAAAATAATTAATAAATCACTTGAATTGTTGAACTAAAATGTCTTAACATAAATTATGAATTTACAAATTAGTGATATTTATAACACCATCTTGTCTTTGGGTCTGTTTGGGTCAGTTGTAACTTATTGAATAATCTGTTGATAAACTGATTAAAAATAATCTAATAATAAGCTAGGTGAGGTGGCTATTACAAATTTTTTATTTTTTTAAAAAAGTCATATCGCTATCAGAAAGTTGTTGGTGTGAAAACGTTATTTTATGTATTTTGAAAACGCATAAGCTGCCAAAACACATTTTATTCAAACAGATCAAATGTATTTTCAAAACGGCANTTAAAAGTCATATCGCTATCAGAAAGTTATTGGTGTGAAAACGTTATTTTCTGTATTTTGAAAACGCATAAGCTGCCAAAACACATTTTATTCAAACAGATCAAATGTATTTTCAAAACGGCACCGCACCCAATAAGCTGTCCCAAATGTTGACCCAGAAGACCCCAAGTCATTTAATATATATTTAATATATTTACAAGGTCACCCATCATAAGAAAAATGCCTTTAAAGCCTGTGTGTGCAATAGCGTGCTCTTATTCAAGCACAGGCGGCTCGTGAGNGCAATAAGCTGTCCCAAATGGACCCAATTGTTGACCCAGAAGACCCCAAGTCATTTAATATATATTTAATATATTTACAAGGTCACCCATCATAAGAAAAATGCCTTTAAAGCCTGTGTGTGCAATAGCGTGCTCTTATTCAAGCACAGGCGGCTCGTGAGGTCCAGTTTGATCCATTCAATGCATGTGAATTCATAAAATTTATTTCATATATATCCATTCAATGCATATTTATATTATGTATGTAAATATTATATTTGAGGTGCTAGATGTGTAAATATATAAGAATTTTGTGGTCTGCATGTAAATGCCCCTCCTTTATATTGCTCCAACAAATCTGTTGTCTAAGCCCTCAAGAACATACCATGTTTTAATATAGAAAAAAATTGTTGCAGGCTATTTTAATTTGTCAGAAAAACCTTATGAACATATTAAATTTATTTCTGGCTCGTCTCAAAAAGTATGTGTTTAACTCCTTGCTTAGAGAGCCGAACACGAGCCGAACAAAAAGTCATTTTGACACCCTAATCACGTAGCCATCAAATGTTAATGAATGAGACAAGCTTTAAAACATCATTTAANTTTGCAGGCTATTTTAATTTGTCAGAAAAACCTTATGAACATATTAAATTTATTTCTGGCCCGTCTCAAAAAGTATGTGTTTAACTCCTTTGCTTAGAGAGCCGAACACGAGCCGAACAAAGAGTCATTTTGACACCCTAATCACGTAGCCATCAAATGTTAATGAATGAGACAAGCTTTAAAACATCATTTAAATTTAATTTAATAATTTTTATTCTATTTTCTTCATTAATACTTTTAATTGATTGATTATAAATCTTTGTAGCCTTGTAGTTAAAAAAAAGACTGCTCATCAAAGATATATATATAATTGATTAGTAATATTTCGAGCCAAAACAAGCTGAACTTTGTGTTCATGTTCGGCTCGCTAACTTAACGAATAAATCAAACACAAGCTACTTAACAAGTCGAACACAAGCTATTCGCAAACAACAAGCCATTTTGATAGCTCTACTGGCAACTTGACTCGTGTGATATTTTTTTGTCAAATAAACAAAACAGTATTACATGAAACATGCAGCTCCTAAGTAATAAGTAATGAGGACACATGACTTTAAGAAAATAATAATAATTACATGCATATAGCGAATAAAAGGCGAAATATGTAAACTTTTTTATTACAATTAAAACCCAAACATTTTCACAAAGTCAGCAAAACAGAACAATAATAACAGATAACTAAAGTCATCAACAGAATTAAACAGCCAAAATCATCTCAGCACGCGGCTGCATAACCGCGACACATCCGACGGCTGCAGCGGCTTCAGAAGAAAATCCTCCGCTCCCTCATCCAAACACCTANAAACTCGTAAAGGGAAAAACCCACGGGGTCTGTCCCAGTTGTAAAAATCCACTATAAGTTGATGATTACAGATGCCCCTTGTTTCACAAGCGAGAAAGGGTTACTCCAAATTACAACGTCGACTGACGACGTCTAGTCAGCGGTGATTGACGGTGGTCGACAGAGGTCAGCGGTGGCTGACAATAGTCGATGACGGTCGACGGTGGTCAGTGGTGGCTCGACAGTCAATGACAGTTGGCGGGGGTCGACGGAGGTCAGCGGTGGTTGTTGACGGTCAGTGGTGGTCGACGACGATCGACGATAGCGATGATAATCTTGGACTTGAGCTCCTTCTCAAAGCCTCAAGTTGTCTCTTAAGTCTCATCCCCTTCATGTAAGGGTGAGACTCTATTTATAGTGTTTTGAGTGCAATTAATGCAGTAATATGAACCATCTTTAACGGTCCGAAGAGTTTCCCTTAATCAGATGACGTTTAATGAACATTTGAGTGTCTTAACGATATCGAAATTGAGCAATCTTGGGCTCGTTGGATTCGTCTTGTCGAGACACTCGATTTGACTATGAACCTGTTAGATTCGACTTCCGTTTGAACTTTCAAATGCCTCTGGAACTCCTCTAAGAGAGATTTAATGATTTGATACAGGCTTGATTTGACTCGGATTGGACTGACTTTCATTACATTAGATCCGTCTCATTGAGCTGATCAGTTTGACTATAAGCTTGTTGAAATCGGAGTTCTGGATGACTCTTGATCAAAGTTTGAATGTTTCTTTTTTCGTGTCAGATGAAAATTTGTTGGTTGAGTATCAATTATTAATCATATTTATCAATCAAATGAATAAAAAATAATTAATAAATCACTTGAATTGTTGAACTAAAATGTCTTACATAAATTATGAATTTACAAATTAGTGATATTTATAACACCATCTTGTCTTTGGGTCTGTTTGTTGTAACTTATTGAATAATCTGTTGATAAACTGATTAAAAATAATCTAATAATAAGCTAGGTGAGGTGGCTATTACAAATTTTTTATTTTTTTTTAAAAGTCATATCGCTATCAGAAAGTTATTGGTGTGAAAACGTTATTTTCTGTATTTTGAAAACGCATAAGCTGCCAAAACACATTTTATTCAAACAGATCAAATGTATTTTCAAAACGGCACCGCACGCAATAAGCTGTCCCAAATGGACCCAATTGTTGACCCAGAAGACCCCAAGTCATTTAATATATATTTAATATATTTACAAGGTCACCCATCATAAGAAAAATGCCTTTAAAGCCTGTGTGTGCAATAGCGTGCTCTTATTCAAGCACAGGCGGCTCGTGAGGTCCAGTTTGATCCATTCAATGCATGTGAATTCATAAAATTTATTTCATATATATCCATTCAATGCATATTTATATTATGTATGTAAATATTATATTTGAGGTGCTAGATGTGTAAATATATAAGAATTTTGTGGTCTGCATGTAAATGCCCCTCCTTTATATTGCTCCAACAAATCTGTTGTCTAAGCCCTCAAGAACATACCATGTTTTAATATAGAAAAAAATTGTTGCAGGCTATTTTAATTTGTCAGAAAAACCTTATGAACATATTAAATTTATTTCTGGCTCGTCTCAAAAAGTATGTGTTTAACTCCTTGCTTAGAGAGCCGAACACGAGCCGAACAAAAAGTCATTTTGACACCCTAATCACGTAGCCATCAAATGTTAATGAATGAGACAAGCTTTAAAACATCATTTAAATTTAATTTAATAATTTTTATTTTATTTTCTTCATTAATACTTTTAATTGATTGATTATAAATCTTTGTAGCCTTGTAGTTAAAAAAAGACTGCTCATCAAAGATATATATATAATCAATTAGTAGTATTTCGAGCCAAAACAAGCTGAACTTTGTGTTCATGTCGGCTCGCTAACTTAACGAATAAGTCAAACACAAGCTACTTAATAAGTCGAACACAAGCTATTCTCAAACAATAAGCCATTTTGATAGCCCTACTGGCAACTTGACTCGTGTGACATTTTTTTGTCAAATAAACAAAACTGTATTACATGAAACATGCAACTCCGAGTAATAATTAATGCGGACACGTGACTTTAAGAAAATAATATCAATTACATGCATATAGCGAATAAAAGGCGAAATATGTAAACTTTTTTATTACAATTAAAACCCAAACATTTTCACAAAGTCAGCAAAACAGAACACATAATAACAGATAACTAAAGTCATCAACAGAATCAAACAGCCAAAATCATCTCAGCACGCGGCTACATAACCGCGACACATCCGACGGCTGCAGCGGCTTCAGAAGAAAATCCTCCGCTCCCTCATCCAAACACCTATAACACCCCACCAACATTTCAAAATTAGACATTTAACCCCCCAATTAAAAAAAACATAAAAAATTTACGAAAATATCGTACGTCCGTATACGGTTGGGGACGTTTTCCGACGACATAATCACCACCGGTATCCCCTTCAACTCCGACGAGCCCTGCATGGCAAGGGCATTCCCGTAAATAACAAAAAAAAAATATTTTTAAACCATTTTGGTCTACCTTAATCTTTTTCAGCAGCTCCAGCCCTGTCATCTCCGGCATCCAGTAATCTGTGATTATCATGCTCACATTTTTCTCCTGCAAAATTTAATTTTTTTTTTCAAAATAAAATAAAAAATTCCCTTAAAAAGTAAAAAATAAATTAAAAAATTATAAAAAGAAAGAAAATACCATTCCCAGCAGATCCAGCGCACGCCTCCCGCTATCCACCGTAGTCACTGCAACGAAATCTTTCCCATTTTTAGCAAATAATAATTCAAATATATATATAAATATATATAGACTACCTCGCAATTTGGAGCTGCGTAAGAGGTGAGCGACGAGAGCGCGGTCGACGGAGCTATCGTCGACGGCGAGCACGTGCGATTCGCACTGCCGTTCACCGGCGGCGCCGCCTTGCTCCGACGACATTTCGGCGAACGAATAAACCGCCGAATAATAATAATAATAATAATAAGAAAAGTTTATGAGAGACGAGGGAGAGAGGATGAATCCGGGGGAGATTATATAGAGGAAGGGGGATCCGTCCTTCCTTCGCGGATCCGACTGAGCGAATCGGCGGAGAATCCGAGATCCGAACCGGTCGGATTCTCTTCCTGTTTTCGCCCGCTTTCTACTTGGTCAAAATATATTCATATTTATGATGCTATTATAATTATATTGCTATCAAAATATTATCATAATGTTATTTAAGGATATAAACGAGTCAAGTCTAACTCGCTCTCGATTTGAGCTTGAATTAATTAATTTTATCGAGCTCGAACTTAAACCCAACTTATTTATTATGAAATTATTATAAAAAAGTAAGAGTGATATTAACTTAAAAGCGTGTTATAATAGAATGACAAATAAAATAAGTTATTAGAAAAAATAATAAAAGACACCTGATCTGTTTGGGTAAACTGTGTTTTTGACAACTTATGCGTTTTCAAAAAGCTGAAAACAGCATTTTCACACAGTTCATATATAGGTGCGGTGGCAGCTTTCTGACAGCAATCTAATTTTTCTAAAATAAAATTAAAAATTGGTAATAGCCGCCGCACTTAATGTATCAGCAGATTATTTTTAATCAGCTTATTAGCAGATTATTCAATAAGTGGCAACTGTCCTAAACAGATCATTTTAAGACTTCAAATTTAGTAAATTTTAACTATATTTTAGATTGTTTTTTAATACAATCCAGCTCGTGAGCTAACGAGTTGAGTTTGGGCTAGTTTGAGCTTGGCTTATTAGCCCATCAAGCTCAGTTCACGAGCTACTTATTAAAGTCGCCCTCGAGCATATTCACGAATTGACTTGATCGACTTACACATCTAATATTATTATAATATCACTAAAATATTTTAAATTCAAAATATTACAAGCGGATTAATTAGATACGAATTAATATTATTGAGATTATATTATGATGATTTATTTCAAAATCATTTTAATTTTACCAACTCACATAATATTTGTTCAGTGATCCGGCCGTCTCGAATCCCACAGAAAAACAGAAGCTCGCGAGCCAGCTAATTACCGTATTAAGAATAAATATCGTCATTAGTGCCTGCTAATTAACTCGGGCTCTGTTTAACAGAGGNGGCTATTATAATTGTATTGCTAATCAAAATGTTATCATAATGTTATTTAAGGATGTAAATGAGTCGAGTCTAACTCGAACCGCTCTTGATTTAAGTTTGAATTAATTAATTTTATCGAGCTCGAACTTAAAGTCGATTTATTTATTATAAAATTATTATAGAAAAGAAATAGTGATATTAACTTAAGACCGTGTTATAATAGAATGATAAATAAAATAAGTTATTAGAAAAAATAATAATAATTTTTTAATATATTAAAGATAAAGTTTGGGGGCAGCTTATTTGGTGTGGGGGCGTTTTGAAAAGACACCTGATCTGTTTGGGTAAATTGTGTTTTGGACAACTTATGCGTTTTCAAAAAGCTAAAAACAACATTTTCACACCATTCCTATATAGGTGCGGTGGTAGCTTTCTGGCAGAGATCTGATTTTTCCAAAATAAAAATAAAAATTTATAATAGCCACCGCATCTAGTTTATCAGCATATTATTTTTAATCAGCTTATTAGCAAATTATTCAATAAGTTGCAGCTGCCCTAAACAAACCATTTTAAGTCTTCAAATTTAACAAATTTTAACTATATTTTATATTATTTTTTAACATAATCCTGCTCAAGAGCTAACGAGTTGAGTTTGGGCTAATTTGAGCTTGGCTTATTTGCCCATCGAGCTCAGTTCACAAGCTACTAATTAGAGTCGACCTCGAGCTTATTCACGGATTGACTTGACTGACTTACACATCTAATATTATTATAATATCACTAAAATATTTTAAATTCAAAATATTACATGCGGATGAATTAGATACGAATTAATATTATTGTGATTATATTATGATAATCTATTTCAAAATCATTTTAATTTTACCAACTCACATAATATTTGTTCCGTATCCGGCTCTCGAATCCCACAGAGAAACAGGACCTCGCGAAATAAAATGGGCCAGCTAATTACAGTATTAAGAATAAATATCGTCATTAGTGCCTGCTATTTAACTCGGGCTCTGTTTAACAGAGGATCGCACCGCGCTGTGGTAATGACAGAGGATCTTCCATTAGTTTCAAGGAGATCTCCGACCATCACGTTTTTTAAGGAAATATTTTTATTATTTTTTTTTATAATATGTTATTTAACTTTTATATTTAGAAGTGCCACAAATCTAAATATTAAAATTGAATAATCTGCTGATAAATTGAATAAAATAATCTACTGATAAATTAGTTTGACTGTCATTCAAAAAGCTGTCATCGCACCTAAATAGATGCGGTGTGAAAACGCTATTTTCAGCGTTTTGAAAATGCATGAGCTGTCACAACGTAATTTACTCAAACAGATCAGGTGCGTTTTCAAAATATCAACGCACCAAATAAGTTGCTCCCAAACAGACTCTAAAGCGTTTGTAAGCACAAATATAAGTTAGAAATGTAAATAATTTAAATATATAAAATTTTGAAATAGAAAAGAATTAGATCAAAAATGGCCTCATTTGGGGCAGACCGGGTGGGAGAGGTAAATAAAATATGTTGGGGATGGAAATAGAAAATGCAGGGAGGATCGGGAAGGTAAGAAATCAGAAGCAGATATTTTGGCAGGTAGAGGACGCAAAGCGATAACTGTAACAGGGAAGAAAAATAAATTAAAAAAAATTGCAGAGAATCTATGGCAGGCTCTATCCTCGTAGGAAAACAAAAATAATGGATCTATATTCTCTTAAAGAAATGACCCCGTTTACTTTTTGTCATTTCTCCACTGTTTAGGGTCCTTTTTAAAGTATTTTTAGACATTCGGCCAAAATCTGCAAAGATTCTGAAAGTGTGGCAGCGTATTTTGACCCCAAAAAAAAAAAGTAATTATGCGTGTTGTCGTCGAAGTTATTTTTGAGTTATTTTCAGATTATTTTTAAATTATTTTTAATAATACCGAAATAATTTAAATATAACTCAAAAATAAAGACCGCGGGTTATTTCTGGGTTATTTCAGAATTATTGAAAATAACCCAAAAATGACNCCCGCGCTGTGGTAATGACAGAGGATCTTCCATTAGTTTCAAGGAGATCTCCGACCATCACCTTTTTTAAGGAAATATTTTTATTTATTTTTTATTTTTTTTATAATTTGTTATTACTGTGATTATTTTAACTTTTATATTTAGAAATGCTACAAATCTAAATATTAAGGTTTTGTTTGAGATAGCTGAATAATCTGCTGATAAACTGACTACTAGTGACTATTATAACGCATTCAAAAAGTTGTCACCGCACCTAGATAGATGCGGTGTGAAAACGCTATTTTCAGTTTTTTGAAAATACATGAGCTGCGAAAATGCAATTTATCCAAACAGGTCAGGTGCATTTTCAAGATATCATCGCACCAAATAAAGTTTGTAATTACAAACATAGGTTAGAAAAGTAAATAATTTAAAATTGTAGGATGTTGAAATAAAAAAGAATTAGATCCATTTTGATGGCCTCATTCGGGGCAGACAGGGTGGGAGAGGTAAATAAAATTTGTTGGGGATGGAAATAGAAAATGCAGGGAGGATCGGGAAGGTAAGAAATCAGAAGCAGATATTTTGGCAGGTAGAGGACGCAAAGCGATAACTGTAACAGGGAAGAAAAATAAATTAAAAAAAATTGCAGAGAATCTATGGCAGGCTCTATCCTCGTAGGAAAACAAAAATAATGGATCTATTGTCTTAAAGAAAAGACCCCGTTTACTTTTTGTCATTTCTCCACTGTTTAGGGTCCTTTTTAAAATAATTTTAGACATTCTGCCAAAATCTGCAAAGATTCTCAAATTGTGGAAAAAAAATATATAATTATACGTGCGGTCGAAGTTATTTCTCAGTTATTTTCAGATTATTTGTAGGTTATTTTTAATAATACCGAAATAATCCAAAAATAACTCAAAAATAAAAACCGCGGGTTATTTCTGGATTGTTTCAGGATTATTGAAAATAACTCAAAAATAGCTCAGGAATAACATACGCCGCACGTAGAGTTTCGTCAGGAGTCCGGATAGAAAATAAGTTGATTATTGATTTGAATTTTTAATATTTTTTTCTGATATTGTATTGCAATAAAATGTTAATTATAAAGGAGATAGGCTAAAAATGACAAGGATTGATTCATTGGTGAGGAGTTGGGAAGAAGTCTTAAAAGAGGATTAAAACGGGTGAGCAAGGATTATATAAGTCTAATGCATAGAAATATAAGATTGATAAGTGTCATTTATCCAAAAATAAATAAATCTTATTAAAAGGATTGTCTAAAACATAAGGCATAGTTCGAAAAGAAAGAAAAACCTTATACTTTCTTATATTTCCTACTTTTTACCAATGAGGTTTTGAGATCAATCATGTTGAATCATAGTTGTTATGATTAAGCCATAAATTTCTCATTTTTTTTTGTTTTCATTTTCATTGATGAGCTTTTTATGGTTGTTTGTTATGCAATAAACTTTGAGGATATCATCATCATTCTAGTTTTTTGTTACTAAAATAATGATATGATTAGCTATGGTTTAGTAGATTTGTTAGTTATTAAATTGTGGATGATTACAATGCATGAGATGTTATATTTGTGTGGCTTTATGCTATGGAATTCATGGTGCATATGAGGCAATTTTAGTTTGGATGGGGGTGGGGGATGTGGAGGAGTGAGGGTGGGGGACTAGAAGAAAATAAATTATTTTGAATATTAAAAATATCTAAACAACTTTTAGTATTTTGTCAAACTAAAATAATATAAAAAAATAAAAATAAAAAAAATTAAATTTGATTGTTAGATTTTAAAACTTTAAGAAAAAAGTAAATGGTCCCAATAGGTACTTAATTATTTATTTATACAAAACTTAAAATAATTGGATAATTTTTCATTTTAAGGCATTAATAAATAATTATGTCTTGAGTTTTCATCAATTTCTTATAAGAATTTTGGAAGAAGTATAATTAAAGAGTATAGTTTTCCTAGGGAATTTAGATGAAGCAAAAAGAAAATGGAACTTTTTTTATCAAATTAAAAACACGATTATATCTATTAAAATATTTAATATGAAGATATTTAAAACAAGCATGACTCTCACATGTCAAAATACAAAATTGAATTATTATGAATAAGGCAAACCAATTTATTAAAATATTTATAAGGGTATTATAAATTATAAAATTCATTACAATACCTTGCTACCAGGATGTCTGATAATTTTTTGTTTTTCTTTATGCTTCTTTTTAGGGCTAATTCAATGGAATTACATTAAGAAAAAACAATCAAGTATATATTTATTTTTAAATATGCAAGCATAGTTTATGACTTCAGAAAACTTGTCTTTGAGTTAAAGGAGCTTTGGTTTGAGTTGGGAAAAGTTTTCAGTGTCTTGAAAAGGTTTTGGAATTTGGTTTGGTTTATGGTTTTGAAGAGTTTATGGGTTTTAAAATTTTTTTGAAGATTGGTTTTGGATTTTGAGGACCTTTAAGGATATGAAAAGTTTTATTTGATTGGAAGCTTTTATAGGAGTTTAATGTATAATTGATAATAAATATTGATTGGAGTTTCTAGATGAAAGTGATGCTCTAACCTTAAGATAAAAAAAAACTTGATAAGGAGGCTAAATAGGTGGACTAACTTAATTTTTGAGTATAACACTCTCGGTCAGGGTGCCCATGACTTTCTATCATCTTGGGTGTATTCGTATCATTAAACTATTAACCAGCTGAATAGTTAAAGTTCTTCATTGTCACCAAAGTGACGACGCATGTATAACATCTTACTATTAGGTGGTTTGAGGTGCCTTTGTCAGAAATCATGGGTTATTTTATCCTATGGCACCTACATAGTCCAACAAGGTAAGATTATTTATTTTACATGTCTTAGTCCTTAGCACTAACTACGGGTATCTAATAAAGACTTTTAAACTGAATTATTTTAGATTGTGTGATCCTCGATATTGCTTCTTAAGTTGGCTAACTTAGGTTCATAATTAATCTGCCTAATGGTGGTTCCTATGATTTATGTTGGTTGATTTTATAGTTTTTTTTTTTTAGTGTTCGATTTTATTTCATGGTTCTTTAGCCTCTAGTTTGTTGACTGCTATGAAAATCAAGGTCTTTCAATTTCAAGTTTTGATAGTTAGTTTTCTATCATATGTGTTTTCCTATAGTTTTATCATTTATGTTTTACTTCTAGTGTTTACTTTACTATTCTATGTTAAAGCATATATGTTAGAAAAGGGTTTCATTCAAGCCTTTCATACTTACATTCTTTATACTTAAGTTTTATTCACAAACTTTCCAATTTTTTTTTATTTTTATGCACATAAAAATGTAATTTTGTAAAATATTTTTGTGACACAAAGGATACAATCTAACATATGAGTGAATTTTAATTTAAAAAATGTGTAGACATTAAATTTCTCAAAACTTTTTTGCTTAGTAGTTAAACCTCTAAATTGCAGGTTTCTTAAGAGAAACATATTCATTTATGGGACAAACTTATAAAAAAGTATTGGTCTTTCATGAGATAACTATTCAGGAGGCTTTGCAAAGTCATATTATGTTCGTGTGAGAATTTATATCTTTGATGAACTCATGAGAGGATTGTCCTTAGAAATGTTTTACTTAAGGTTGAAAGAATGTTTTGAACTTCATTTAGATAAATGTTCTCTTAAGGTTATGTTTAGATTTATTTTGATTATATTTTCTTCTGAAAAGTTTGGGTTTTTGAAAAGAATTAACTTTACATCAATTTTAAAAGATTCAAGTTTTGTTTAAGTTTTGTTATTTTTAAAAGAATGTTTTGTTTTGTTAAAGGTTTTACCTTAAGTTTATTTTTTTAAAGCAAACATGTTTNATGTGAAAAACTCATAAAGGGGAAAAACCATGGGGTCTGACCCAGTTGTAAAAATTCACTATAAGTTGATGATTATAGATGTCCCTTGTCCCACAGGTGGGAAATGATTACTAGCCTTTTAAATTATAACGTCGACTGACGACGTCTAGTCAGCGGTGATTGACGGTGGTCGACGGAATTCAGTGGTGGATGACAACAGTCGATGACGGTCGGTGGTGGTCAACGGTGGTCCTGTCTCTTATACACNTGGTCAGTGGTGGCTGACGACAATCAATGACAGTCGGCGGGGGTCGACAGAGGTCAGCAGTGGTTGTTGACGGTCAGTGGTGGTCGACAGCGATCGACGAAGGTCAGCGGTGGTTGTCGGCGGTCAATGGTGGTCGACGGCGATTGACGATGGCGATGATAATCTTGCACCTGAGCTCCTTCTCAAAGCCTTAAGTTCTCTCTCAAGCATCCTCCCCTTCATGTGAGGGATGAGGCTCTATTTATAGTGTTTTGAGTGCAATTAATGCAGGAACATGAACCATTTTGATCGGACGGTCCGGAGAGCTTCCCTTGATCAGATGACGTTTAATGGACATTTGAGTGTCTTAACGATGTCGAAATTAAGCAATCTTGGGCTTGTTGAATTTGTCTTGTCGAGACGCTCGATTCGACTATGAATCTGCTAGATTCGACTTTTGTTTGACCTTTCAAATGCCTCTGGAACTCCTCTAAGAGAGGTTTAATGATTTGATCCGGGCTTGATTTGACTCAGATTGGACTGACTTTCATATCATTAGATCTGTCTCATCGATCTGAACAGTTTGACTATAAGTTTGCTGAAATCAGAGCTTTGGATGACTCTTAATCAAAGTTTGAATGTTTCTTGTTCAAAAAATTATTTCGAGATTCATGTCAGATGATGAAATTTTTTTGGTTGTGTATCAATTACTAATCATATTTATCAATCAAATAAAAAAACATAATGAATAAATCACGTGAACTGCGGAACTAAAATGTCTTACTTAAATTATGGATTTACAAATTAGTGATATTTATAACACAATCTTGTCTTTGGGTCTGTTTGGGGCAGTTGTAACTTATTGAATAATATGTTGATAAGCTGATTCAAAATAATCTAATAATAAGCTAGGTGAGATGGCTATTACAAATTTTTATATTTTTAGAAAAGTCAGACCGTTGTAAGAAAGTTGTCACCGCACCTATTTAGGAGCAGTGTGAAAACGCTGTTTTGGGCGTTTTGAAAACGCATAAGCTGTCAAAACGCAGTTTACCCAAACAAATCAGGTGCATTTTCAAAATGGCACCGCACCCAATAAGCTGCCCCAAACGGACCCAATTGTTGACCCAGAAGACCCCAAGTCATTTAATATATATTTAATATATTTACAAAGTCACCCCTCATAAGAAAAATGCCTTTAAAGCCTGTGTGTGCAATAGCGTGCTCTTATTCAAGCACAGGCGGCTCGTGAGGTCCAGTTTGATCCATTCAATGCATGTGAATTCATAAAATTTATTTCATATATATCCATTCAATGCATATTTATATTATGTATGTAAATATTATATTTGAGGTGTTATATGTGTAAGTATATAAGAATTGTGTGGTCTGCATGTAAATGCCCCTCCTTTATATTGCTCCAAAATCTGTTGTCTAAGCCTTAGAGAACGAAAAAATATTACCTCGGGAGTACGAATGCATCAATACTCCAATGAGGAGGTGACATGTATGCAATGCTCTCACCATAATGTCATGTGGTACCTCCTCATTACTCCTGATGCATTAGTATGAGTACTCCTGTGGTAATATTTTTTTCTCAAGAACATACCATGTTTTAACATAGAAAAAAATTGTTGCAGGCTATTTTAATTTCTGTCAGAAAAACCTTATGAACATATTAAATTTATTTCTCGTGTTCAGCTCGTTTATATTTCTAGCTCAAAAAGTTTCTTCATGTTCGGCCCATTTGCTTAGCGAGCCGAACAAGAGCCGTTCACGAACAAAATGTCATTTTGACAACCCTAATCACGTAACCATCAAATGTTAAGGATTGAGGCAAACTTCAAAACATCATTTAAATTTAATTTAATATGTTTTATTCTATTTTCTTCATTAATACTTTTAATTGATTGATTATGAATATTTGTAGCCTTGTAGTCAACTAATTGTTTAAAAATGACTACTCATCAAAGATATATATATAATTGATTAGTAGTATTCCGAGCCAAAACGAGCCAAATACAAAGCTCGTTAACTTAACGAATAAGCCAAACCACAAGCTACTTAACAAGTCGAAAACAAGCTATTCGCGAACAACAACCCATTTTGATAGCCCTACTGCCAACTTGACTCCTGTGACATTTTTTTTTGTCAAATAAACAAAACTGTATTACAAGAAACATGCAGCTCCGATTAAAAATTAAATTTACTTAAAATTTCCAAATGAAATGCAGGCACGTGACTTTAACAAAATAATAACAATTACATGCATTCAGCGAATAAAAGGCAAAATATGTAAATTTTTTTATTACAATTAAAACCCTAACATTTTCACAAAGTCAGCCAAACAGAACACATAATAACAGATAACTAAAGTCATCAACAGAATTAAACGGCCAAAATCATCTCAGCACGCGGCTGCATAACCGCGACACATCCGACAGCTGCAGCGGCTTCAGAAGAAAATCCTCCGCTCCCTCATCCAAACACCTAAAACACCCCACCAACATATCCAAAATTAGACATTTAACCCCCAAATAAAAAAAAAATAAAAAATTTACGAAAATATCGTACGTCCGTATACGGTTGGGGACGTTTTCCGACGACATAATCACCACCGGTATCCCCTTCAACTCCGACGAGCCCTGCATGGCAAGGGCATTCCCGTAAATAAC
>JXCR01143932.1:141900-152503 GCA_002079205.1 Phalaenopsis hybrid cultivar
AAAAGTTTATGAGAGACGAGGGAGAGAGGATGAATCCGGGGGAGATTATATAGAGGAAGGGGGATCCGTCCTTCCTTCGCGGATCCGACTGAGCGAATCGGCGGAGAATCCGAGATCCGAACCGGTCGGATTCTCTTCCTGTTTTCGCCCGCTTTCTACTTGGTCAAAATATATTTATATTTATGATGCTATTATAATTATATTGCTATCAAAATATTATCATGATGTTATTTAAGGGTGTAAATGAGTAGTCTAACTCGAATCGTTCACGATTTCAGCTTGAATTAATTAATTTTATCGAGCCTTATTATAAAATTATTATAAAAAGAGAGAGAGAGATATTAATTTAAGGCTGTGTTATAATAGAATGACAAATAGAATAAGCTCTTAGAACAAATAATAAGAAATTTTTAATTATATTAAAGGTGAAGTAATTGTTTGGGGGCAGCTTATTTGCTGCGGTGACGTTTTGAAAAGACCACTGACATGTTTAGCTAAACTTTGTTTTTGACAACTTATGCGTTTTCAAAACGCTGAAAACAGAGTTTTCGCACTGTTCTTATATAGGTGTGGTGGCAGCTTTTTCGCAGTGATCTGGCTTTTTAAAAAAAAAATTAAAAATTTGTAATAACCACCGCACGTAATTTATCAGCAGATTATTCAACAAGTTGCAGCTGTCCTAACTAAACCATTTTAAGTCTTCAAATTTAACAAATTTTAACTATATTTTATATTATTTTTTAAAAAAATCCAGCTCAAGAGCTACCGAGTTGAGTTCGGGCTAATTTGAGCTTGGCTTGTTAGCCCATCGAGCTCAGTTCACGAGCTAGTTATAAGAGTCGATCTCGAGCATATTCACGAATTGACTTGAGTGACTTACACATCTAATATTATTATAATATCACTAAAATATTTTTAATTCAAAATATTACATGAATTAAATACGAATTAATATTATTGTGATTATGTTATGATGATTTATTTCAATATCATTTTAATTTTAGCAACTCACATAATATTTGTTCCGTGATCCGGCTGCCTCAAATCCCACAGAGAAAACAGGATCTCGCGAAATAAAAAAGGGCCTGCTAATTACCGTATTAAGAATAAATATCGTCATTAGTGCCTGCTAATTAACTCGGGCTCTGTTTAACAGAGGATCGCACCGCGCAGTGGTAATGACAGAGGATCTTCCATTAGTTTCAAGGAGATCTCCGACCATCACGTTTTTTAAGGAAATATTTTTATTTATTTATTTATTTTTTTTTTATAATTTGTTATTACTGTAATTATTTTAACTTTTATATTTAGAAGTGCCACAAATCTAAATATTAAATATTAAGGTTTGGTTTGGGATACTTGAAATAAACTAGTTTTGATAACTATTAGAAATTTTTAATTTTTTCGGAAAGTCAAATTGTAGTCAGTAAGACGTCACCACATCGGATAGATGCGGTGTGAAAACGTTGTTTTTCAGTGTTTTGAAAACGCATGAGCTGCCAAAACCTAATTCACCTAAACATATCATGTGCGTTTTCAAAATGTAACCGCACCAAATAAACTGCTCCCAACAGGGTCTAAAGTGTTTGTAAGCACAAATATAGGTTAGAAATGTAAATAATAAAATTTTGAAAAAAAAAAGAATTAGATCGATTTTGATGGGCTCATTTGGGGCAGACCGGGTGGGAGAGGTAAATGAAATTTGTTGGGGATGGAAATGGAAGATGCAGGGAGGATTGGGAAGGTAAGAAATCAGAAGCAGATATTTTGGCAGGTAGGGGACGCAAAGCGACAACTGTAACAGGGAAGAAAAATAGTTAAAAAGAAATTGCAGAGAGAATCCATGGCAGGGTCCATCCTCGTAGGAAAACAAAAATAATGGATCTATTCTCTTAAAAGAAATGACCCCGTTTACTTTTTGTCATTTCTCCTCTGTTTAGGGCCCTTTTTTAAATATTTTTAGACATTCGGCCAAAATCTGCAAAGATTGACCAAAAAGATGTAATTATATGGGAGGTCTGATTTATTTCTGTGTTATTTTCAGATTATTTTTAGTTTATTTTTAATAATACCGAAATAACTCAAAAATAATTCAGAAAGAAAGACCGCGGGTTATTTCAGGGTTATTTCAGAATTATTGAAAATAACCTGAAAATAACTCAGGAATAACCTACGCCGCACGTAGAGCTTCGTCGGGAGTCCGGACAGAAAATGCGCTCGAACGTGAAGCTGGAATTTTTCACGGGGATGGAAAATTCAATAATTAGTCGATTATTGATTTGAAATTTTAAGATTTTTTTGCTGATTTTGTATTGCAATAAAATGATAATTATAAAGGAGCTAGGCTAAAAATGACAAGGATTAATTCATTGGTGAGGAGTTGGAAAGAAGTCTTAAAAGAGGATTAAAAAAGGGGTGAGCAAGGATTATATAAGTCTAATGCATAGAAATATAAGATTGATAAGTGTCATTTATCCAAAAATAAATAAATCTTATTAAAAGGATTGTCTAAAACATAAGGCATGGTTTGAAAAGAAAAGGAAACCTTATACTTTCTTATATTTCCAACTCCTTGCCAATGAGGTTTTGAGATCAATCATGTTGAATGATAGTTGTTATGATTAAGCCATAAATTTCTCATTTGTTTGTTTTCATTTTCATTGATGAGCTTTTCATGGATGTTTGTTATGCAATAAACTTTGAGGATATCATCATCATTCTAGTTTTTTGTTACTAAAATAATGATATGATTAGCTATGGTGTAGTAGATTTGTTAGTTATTAAATTGTGGATGATTACAATAAATGAGATGTTATATTTGTGTGGCTTTATGCTATGGAATTCATGGTGCATATGAGGCAATTTTAGTTTGGATGGGGGTGGGGGATGTGAAGGAGGAGTGAGGGTGGGGGAGTAGAAAAAAAAAATTATTTTGAATATTAAAAATATCTAAACAACTTTTAGTATTTTGTTAAACTAAAATATATTTTTTTTAAAAAAAAATTATAAAAATTAAATTTGATTGTTAGATTTTAAAACTTTAAGAAAGAAGTAATTGGTCCCAATAGGTACTTAATTTTTTATTTATACAAAACTTAAATTAATTGGATGATTTTAAGGCATTAATAAATAATTATGTCTTGAGTTTTCATCAATTTCTTATAAGAATTTTGGAATAAGTACAATTAAAGAGTAAAGTTTTCCTTGGGAATTTAGATGAAGCAAAAAGAAAATGGAACTTTTTTTTATCAAATTAAAAACACGATTATATCTATTAAAATATTTAATATGAAGATATTTAAAACAAGCATGACTCCCGCATGTCAAAATACAAAATTGAATTTATATGAATAAGGCAAAGCAATTTATTAAAATATTTATAAGGGTATGATAAATTATTAAATTCATTACAATACCTTGCTACCAGGATGTCTGATAATTTTTTGTATTTCTTTATGCTTCTTTTTAGGGCTAATTCAATGGAATTACATTAAAAAAAACAATCAAGTATATATTTTATTTTTTAATAGGCAAACATAGTTTATGACTTCAGAAAATTTGTCTTTGAGTTAAAGGAGCTTTGGTTTGAGTTGGGAAAAGCTTTCAGGGTCTTGAAAAGGTTTTGGAATTTGGTTTGGTTTCCAGTTTTGAAGAGTTTATGGTTTTTAAAATTTTTTGAAGATTGGTTTTGGATTTTGAAGACCTTTAAGGATATGAAAAGTTTTATTTGATTGGAAGGTTTTATTGGAGTTTAATGTAAAATTGATAATAAATATTGATTGGAGTTTCTAGATGAAAGTGATACTCTAACCTTAAGATAAAACAAAACTTGATAAGGAGGCTAAATAGGTGGACTGACTTAATTTTTGAGTATAACACTCTCGATCAGGGTGCCCATGACTTTCTATCATCTTGGGTGTATTGATATCCTTAAACTATTAACCAGCTGAATAGTTAAAGTTCTTCATTGTCACCAAAGTGATGACGCATGTATAACATCTTACTATTAGGTGGTTTGAGGTGCCTTTGTCAGAAATCATGCGTTATTTTATCCTATGGCACCTACATAGTCCAATAAGGTAAGATTATTTATTTTACATGTCTTAGTCTTCATCACTAACTACGGGTATCTAATAAAGGCTTTTAAACTGAATTATTTTAGAGTGTGTGATCCTCAATATTGCTTCTTATGTTCATAATTAATCTGCCTAATGGTGGTTCCTATGATTTATGTTGGTTGATTTTATAGTTTTTTTTTTAGTGTTTGAATTTATTTCATGGTTCTTTAGCCTCTAGTTTGTTAACTGCTGTGAAAATCAAGGTCTTTCAATTTCAAGTTTTGATAGTTAGTTTTCTATCATATGTGTTTTCCTATAGTTTTCTCTTCTATGTTTTACTTCTAGTGTTTAGTTTACTATTCTATGTTAAAGCTTATATGTTAGAAAAGAGTTTCATTCAAGCCTGTCATACTTACATTCTTTATACTTAAGTTTCATTCACATACTTTCCTTTTTTTTTATGCACATAAAAAGGTAATTTTGTAAAATATTTTTGTGACACAAAGGATATTGTCTAACATATGAGTGAATTTTAATTTAAGAAATGTGTAGACTTTAAATTTCTCAAAACTTTTTTGCTTAGTAGTTAAACCTCTAAATTGTAGGTTTCTTAAGAGAAACATATTCATTTATGGGACAAACTTATTGGTCTTTCATGAGATAACTATTCAGGAGGCTTTGCAAAGCCATATTATGTTCGTGTGAGAATTTATATTTTTGATGAACTCATGAGAGGATTGCCCTTAGAAATGTTTTACTTAAGGTTGAAAGAGTGTTTTGAACTTCATTTAGATAAATGTTCTCTTAAGGTTATGTTTAGATTTACTTTGATTATATTTTCTTCTCAAAAGTTTGGGTTTTTGAAAAGAATTAACTTTAGATCAATTTTAAAAGATTCAAGTTTTGTTTAAGTTTTATTATTTTTAAAAGAATGTTTTGTTTTGTTAAAGGTTTTACCTTAAGTTTATTTTTTTAAAGCAAACATGTTTGTTTTTGTTTTGAAAGTATTTAGATTTCACTTCAAAAAATATTTTAAATTTCTTTGGAAAGGTTTTATCAAGAGTTTTGAAAAGATTTTAATTTTGTTTTAAAAAAAGCTTTATTTGAGTTTCGATTTTTGAAAAAAAAAGCTTCAATTTAAATTTTGCCTTGAAAATATTTTATTTAGGGTTTCATCATTCATTTAAAAAGAATTTTGAAGTTCTTTTTCTTTCTAGAATTTTTGTTTAGGTTTTGTAAAGCAAGGTTTTCTTGTTAAAAATATTTTTATTTTGTTTTGAAAAGATTTAGTTTTTTTTTTTTTTTGAAAANAGCTTTATTTGAGTTTCTATTTTTTGAAAAAAAAAGCTTCAATTTAAGTTTTGCCTTGAAAATAATTTATTTAGGGTTTCATCATTCATTTAAAAAGAATTTTGAAGTTCTTTTTCTTGTTAGAATTTTTGTTTAGGTTTTGTGAAGCAAGGTTTTCTTGTTAAAAATATGTTTATTGTGTTTTGAAAAGATTTAGTTTTTTGTTTTTTGAAAAGTTTTGTTAAATTTTATTTTTGGAAAGTTTTAAGAAGCAAAAATATTTTTTATAAAGGTTTTGCTTTGACAAGTTTTTTTTAAGTTTAGAAAGATTTTCTTTTGAAAGATTTTATTAAGTTGTATTTTTTATCAAAAAGTTTTGTTAATTTTCCTTAAAAAAGTTTTGTTGGATTTTTTTTTTAAAAGTTTTAAGTTCTAGAAAGGTTATCTTTGAAAAGGTTTTGTTAATTTTTTTGAACAATTTTTGGTTGTTTAGTTTTAAGAAGATTTCTATCGATAATTTCATTTTACCTTTAATGACTTAAGCTTAAAAATAATAAGTTTAAAAAGATATTAAAGACTAGAACATACATAAACTTATTTCAATCTTTCCTCTTTTACAGTTTGCTTTAAACTTGTGTAAATCTTCTAAAAATAGAAAATTTGGAGCACATTTATATTTATATATGAGTCCTTATAAAAGTATATCATTAAGAGTACCTTTGGATTTATGTTTATTTCTTATTAATAGTTCATTTCAAGCACTTTTAAACTTATGCATATTTTTTATATGAATAGCTTATTTGAAAACTTAACATGCACATAACCTAACATATGGAGATTTAGCATGGACTTAAACTGCCACATGGAGGTTTAGCATGGAATGTAAGACTAACATATTAGCACATGGAGATATTTCCTATGGCNGATCAAAAAGTTTTGTTAATTTTTCTGAAAAAAGTTTTGTTGGATTTTTTTTTTTTTTTAAGTTTTAAGTTCTAGAAAGGTTATCTTTGAAAAGATTTTGTTAAATTTTTTAAACAATTTTTGGTTGTTTAGTTTTAAGAAGATTTCTATCGTAATTTCATTTTACCTTCAATGACTTAAGCTTAAAAATAATAAATATAAAAAGATATTAGAGACTAGAACATACATAAACTTATTTCAATCTTTCCTCTTTTAAAGTTTGCTTTAAACTTGTGTAAATCTTCTAAAAATAGTAAATTTGGAGCACATTTATATTTATATATGAGTCCTTATAAAATTATATCATTAAGAGGACCTTTGGATTTATGTTTATTTCTTAAAAATAGTTCATTTCAAGCACTTTTAAACTTATGCATATTTTTTATATGAATAGCTTATTTGAAAATTTAGCATGCATATAACCTAACATATGGAGATTTAGCATGGACATAAACTGCCACATGGAGGTTTAGCATGGAAGGTAAACCACATAGTAATTCTCTTGCATGAAAAACAATATAACCACATAGCCTCTATGTTTGCTAGTATGAAACATAAGTCATCTAACACATAAGAATTTGCATCGAACATAAGCACATTCACGTGAGATATTGCATAGTGCATAAGCACATGATTAAATTTCTATTGCATATCATATAAACACATGAATCTTTTTTTAGCATGAAGCATAAAAACCAACCACATGATTTATACATTGCATGGTATACACACTTAACACATTTTCTCTTTTTTTTTTCAGGTAAGGTGAAGAGGAGGGAAAGTGTGTGTGAGTGATTTAGGATTTTGGGTAGGCTAATGGTGAGAGAGAGAGAGAGAGACTAAGGTTTTTGGAAGGCTATGGGTGAGGGAGACGATATGGGTTTTAGGTAGGCTAAGGGTGCTGCAAAGAAGATGAGTTAAGGGTGAGGTAGATGAGATGGGTTTTGGGTAGGCTAAGGGTGGGGGAGAGAGAATAAGATTTCAGTAGATTAAGGGTGATGGAGAAAGAATGGGTTTCGGCTCATTCGAGTTACGAATAAGAAGGGAGAGATTAGTGTGTGTCTTAGGTGAAATTTAGGTATAGTGAGTGAAGAATGTGTTCAGTGTGGTGTGAGAGCTAAGGTAGGGTGAGAAGTGATGGAGAAATTGATGTAAGGCTCTATTTTATGAGAAGAGAAGGGGGTAATAGATTTAAGGCTCGACCATGGTAATAAGAGAGGGAGATAATGAATGTGGCCTCAGCGATGGGAGAAGAGAAGAAGGAGGGAAGATAATTGCCACAATTTTACGGTCTACATCATTCAAAATTAAAAATGAAACAAATTAAATGAAAAGAGAGTTTTATACCTTTGCTTTTGATTGGAATTTCTTGTTGGACTAGCTTAGAAGATGAAATGTCCTTGCATTGGTTTAGAGAGAGAGGGCTATCAATTTTTGGAGGAGAAGAGTAAAGGAGGTATGAAGGGCTTGGTTTTGGGAGACGATTTAGGAGGGAGGGGGTCTCATCTTTGAGAGGAGAGGAAGACGAGAGGACATTTCAGGTAACAAAAAATGTGAAGGGGAGAATGGGAGACTTTGGCCTTGAGAGGAGGAGAGGGGAGAGGGAAGAAGTTTCTGGTAGATGAGGGAATGAAAGTATGGATTTGATATGATGAGGTGGTTTAAGTGGGGAGAAGTTTTTGGAGGGAGGAGTTAAGGGGGGAAGAGGAAAAATTTTAAAAATAGAAGGGGAATTTGAATTCAAAATGGGTGCTTATGGTAGTTATGAACTAAAGTAATAATAATATCTCATTTGAAAGAGAGAAATGCAAGTATTCTAGTGGTGCAATTAGTTTTGGAAAAGGTGGCATCTAGCTCAAGATATTTTAATTTGAAGTGGCTAGATGGCTATGGGTGGTTATGGCCAAAATTTTAAAATTAGCTCATTTAGTCGAGATTATATAAGGAAATTGAGTGGTGCAATAGATTTTGGTCAATATAGGTCCCAACTCAAGATAGTTCAAGTCAAAGTATGGGCCCACTCTAAAATAAAAAATTTTGGTGAATTTTAAGTGTGAGTTTTTAGTGAGTTTTAATGGATTATATTAAGTATTTTTAGCTCATATTCACTTTACTTGAAGTCTGAATTTGATTTTAGTTCATTTTGAGTGACTTATTAGAATTATTTTTTTATTATCAAATTTATCATCCAAATTATTGTCAGCTTAACTGGCCCGCGAACTTATTCTGATTTGGGTGCAGGGGGTCTATTTGAATGATTTTGAGGATCCAAATGTACTAGCGTAGTTCAATTTAAAAAATAATGATTCATGGAAAAGCTTTTATATGAAATGATTTTCATGTGTGAAAATCTAAATTATAAAATTTTAAGTAAAAATATTGTCTGATGACCACCAAAGTAGTTTACATGCTTCTCATATGTGATTATGAATGTTATGTAACTTATAAAATGTAATTCTGATGACCGGATTGGCCTGAAGAGAAAATGATAATTTCAGGGTGCATAGAGCACTAGTCATGCATGAAAACCTGAAGTGAAAAATTTTACATAAAAATTAAATCCTATAATCATCAAAACTATTTGTATGGCTTTATATGTGATAATAAGCGCCATGTAAATTTTAGAATGAAGTTTTGAGCCTTGCGATGATATGTGAAGAAAATGATAATTTCAGTCTACAAGCTGGTTAAAGCTAATTTATAGATCAATTTTAGGGTTTGGCTAAACTTGGTTATATTTAGCTCTATTTTTGTTTAGTTAGATTTTAATTTTAGGTTAAATTAGAGTTTAGCTCAAGTAAGGTTCAATTCATAGCTTATTTGAGTTTAATTCAGTCATCTAATGAAACTTAGGGGTAGGAATTATGTCTCAATAAGACAGAATATAAGCTAAGAAAATGTTGTCTGAAAAATGAGGTCAACATAATCACACACTCAATATTGATTGTTAGGTTATCAACCCTAGATTTAGGTTAGGATGGCTTTATTTGATTTTTTTGTGTTATTTATGTTGTGTTTTGTTTGTGCTCTATGTTATGTACTTGATAAATTGCATAGTAGATAGGTCACTCATGCATTGGACCAGAAGATAGAGAGTTTAGTAACACTATTACTATCTACAAATCATCATGCTTAACCGTGCAAATGGCAAATTAAGTTTAGATCTAACATATTTTACCTAGAAGTTCTTATGATTCATGTTTATGCCTTTAAGCATGATCTGTTAGAACATGTGGCTTAACACCCACTGATGTTAGGCTATGTTTTTTCTTATTTATTTATCAATTTGTTTGTGTGATTGCCCATTAATTTTTATTTTTGCAGTTTTAATTAGATATTTTCTTAAAACTATAAATAATATTGAAATTTATAACTAGGATTAAGATTTGTAGGATTTAAGATAAGTGAGGATGGATAGTATAGCTAGGTGATGTTTTCTGAAGCTTATAGAGCTTGAACCATGATGAGCCACAACAGGATGAATCGAAGAAAAGCGAATCTAAGATGGGAGATAAAGAAGACCCACATGTCATCTTTAGTTTTAGGTTTGGCTATAAGTTTAATAATAAGTTAAAAAAATCTATAATATTTTGCATTAGTTAAGTGTATATCATACACATGCCACTTGATCCTTAGGATCAAGTCATAAATCCCATCAAATTCTCTTAAGATTATAAAACAATCCTATATGTCCTCTTATGCATATGACCAAACCTATGATTTTAAACTTTATGAGGGTTAACTATCTTTCCAGAGAAAGTTGTAAGTATAAAAGAGGTAGGCTTAATTTTATTCCTTAGTGGGATTGAAACCTATATGTCCCATTGCAATTTCTTAGTTTAGTTTAAAGTGTCAACTTTTATGATAGTTTACACCTTTATTTCTCTTTGATATGGGATAAGTCTCTCACCGCTTATGGATTTTCGAAATATAGTGTTTTTTGGAATATAAATCTTAGCCTTCTAATAAAATGAACAAATTGAACAAAAATAAATTTCAATTTCTAAAATATAAAATCTAATGAAAGGTAGACCGAAGTGTTACTAAGCTTCTAAGTATTTGGGAATTCCTAATTTTTTCTCCCTTGAATTCTTAGAAGAACAGATCCAACATGATGTTTTCTGATTATGTTCTAATTAACCAATCTTAGATTAAAACAATGAAATCTACAAAGACATGAGCATTTGCTTTAATCTAAAGTGCTTAAGATATTATTTCTCTTAAGATAAAATTAATTGTATGGCTTGCCTCTATATATAGTTTGTATCCTATAATAAGATAAACTCTATCCT
>JXCR01143932.1:152602-177285 GCA_002079205.1 Phalaenopsis hybrid cultivar
TTATACACATATATATATATATATATATATATATATATATATATATATACCTACCTTAATATCATTTACAAAAAATACCAAGTCTTGAAGCCACCAAACAATAAGAAAACAATAATAATAACTATCAAAACATATACTTGAATATTAAATTTATTAGAACGCATGTAAGAAAAAGGCACAAGATTTTACATTTAAGGGAAAAAAAAACATTAAGAACATATTTAATAATGGAAAACGATATTGATTTGTGTCAAATGCACATATTTTTTGGGCAACTTCTATCAAATTCCATGTTGAAAGCAAATTCCCTAATTGATGAACTTTATTGGATGAGTTTCCCTTTAAAATTTGCACTTGAGATCATGGAAAATTTACGTATGTACCGCTCGCTTCTTATGTATTTACATATCTTACACCTAAACTTCAATTTTTACATACATACAACCTAACTTATTTAAGAAACTTAAGATAATTATGCTTTTGATGTGGTGTGAAAGTTTTGAGTTGCATAAATGCAAGCAGTACGATACATAAATACATACGTATTGAGCGTCGTGTATGTAAATGCTCCTTATACTCTTTAATTTTTAACTTGCAATTTTTTCAAACAACAATCTCAATGAAGGCAATTATGATGAACTTCCCTAAGCCTACCATTACTATCTATCTATATAGCCCTATGAATCAACAAGATTGCATGCAAAATAACTTGAGTATTAATTTTATACTTTGAGAATAAATGACGAACATGCCAAAATTCATTTTAAATTACTTCTCCATCATACGATCATCAGTAGATTGATAAAGTCATCAATTTTAAATTTGTTTCAGTAAGGGAAAAGAGGGGGGAAAAAAGTTCCTATAGACGATTGATATAACATCATCAATTACTCTTAAAACTTGAATTTTTAAACTTGCCAATCAGTCTTTAACATCAGCTTCTAGTTCGCCTTCAGCCTCAGACTGCCCGGCCTCCTGGCTGGCGACGACAATGTCCGGGCTCTGCTTCTCGCCATCTTCTGGGCTCGCAACCCCACCATGAGAGCTAGCTGCAGTTGCAGCATCAGAATCCATAGGAGCAGCCCCATCATCCATCTCAGCGCCACTTCCGCCACCTTCAGCGTCAGCTCCAGTAGCAGCAACCTTTGCCAAAATGACAAATTTATCACCAAAAAAATTAGGTTTTCAGCATACTTCAATAAATTTAAGGCTACTTTTGTGAAGTTGAGAATTCTAAAAGATTGGTACTTGAAATAGCTGGTTGTCTTCCATTTGGCTGGTGGCATTTTTGGACTCTTCTTCCTTCTTAGCTCGCTTATTTTTCTCGCTAGACTTGACGTGAAANAATGACAAATTTATCACCAAAAAAATTACGATTTCAGCATACTTCAATAAATTTAAGGCTACTTTTGTGAAGTTGAGAATTCTAAAAGAATGGTACTTGAAATAGCTGGTTGTCTTCCGGTTGGCTGGTGGCATTTTTGGACTCTTCTTCCTTCTTAGCTCGCTTATTTTTCTCGCTAGACTTGACGTGAAACTTGGAACGAACTTCAGGAGGTAAAAGTTCTGGAGGTACAACGCCCTCGACTCCATGTTCTGCAAACTGATTTCATGAACATATTTGGTTCAAGTTATTTGTTTTTCTCAGAATCAAATGATGGAGATGAAAGTATGTTGTACCTTAGAAAAACCCTCCAAGTCCTGTCTGGCTGAGAAACGAAGGCCCTTCCAGCAATAAACCTACACCAAAAATGCATGAAAATTTTCATGTCAGGACATGAACAACTTCTTCAGNGCATGAACAACTTCTTCAGAATTAGATCACTGACCCTGCAAGTTCTCCTATTCACAAATCAGTCGAAGAAATGATTCCCTACAGTTCACCAACAAATGCCCGTATTTTTGTCTCCGATGCCTTATTTGGTTGGTTGCAAATAGAATATATTATATAAAGTCATGAGTTTGTTTTCACTTGTTCTGATTGTGAAATGGAATCATCACTTTTGAGAGAGTTTTTAAAAGATTTGTGATGTTCAAATTTAATATTGGACCAAACCACATTGGACAAAATGATAAATTTAATAAATTTCCAAAAATTCAAGCAAACTAATGAGCCCGAAGCAAATGCTGTGCTCTGAACTTACTAGCGCTGGATACAAAACAACTTCTGAAGTCCTCAGAGCCATAACTTGTCTAAACAAGGCAATTCAATTTATATAAATAAATGTCAGCAAAATATAACAACTCACACGATTATTTTTATGATGATATTCCTCTTCAATTCCAGCAGCAGGGTCCATCTGCAAATGGTGGTCAATCGAAAAAGAAAATGAAAACTTTAGAAGTATTCCTAGAGAATGGAGCTGTATAATAATTTATATGGCTTCAGAGAAGGTAGCCGTTACACGTAAGAACAGTGGCAAAGTAGATCAATTAATATATATGGGGCTACTCACATCTTCGGCAAGGGGTTTCCAGTACTCTGCAACTGAAGGCATACGAACACGGTGAGGATCACTCAAAGCATTCTGGATACACAATCAAAGAGCAGAAATGAAAAACATATTCTTGCTTAATCATGAAACATCATTTTGAAGGCAATGATACACAAATGCTTTTATTAATAATATGAAATTTTAATGCTCGAAAAAAGAACTTATAACTTGAAATTTCCGATACCGGATTTTGTTCTGCCCATTTCCATAGCTGTGAAAGCTCTTTGTTTCCCAATCTCCACCTTGGCTTGCTATGCAGTAAAACAAAGTCTCAATTAGTTCAACAAACAAGTAATTTCAGAAACATCCCACAGAAAAAAAAAATGAAAATGGAAGTTTGAGAAAGAGCCTTCAGAAATAATTAACTGTCTTATTTAGAGTGTTCATTTTGACGCTAGATTTTTTTCATCCTCTAATTTGGCCACTCTCCTTGGCCTCATGAAAAATGGTCTCATGACAAATACCATGAGCTGATAGCCATGTAATAACACTGAATTCAACTAATGAAAAAAATACCACTTTGATGTATCAGGAGTCTCTATTGATTTCAACTTTTACAAAACCTTTTGGAGCTTGCAGGTATGGGTCATGCTGAAATAGCCTACCAAGGATTAAAGGAAGAAAAGTTAAACGAAAATATAGTTACACACCTAGAAGGCGTGGTATGTAATCACAGTTGCTTTTGTTCATTATCAATTTGTTGTCCATACTGCCTGGTCCTTTCGCCCGAATTAACAGCTGCTAACTAAATATTTCAACAAAATTATATTTGTGTCCATAAGGTAATATAGTAAAATTCCCAATTGTACATCATTTTACAGCAGATTGAAGAGGAAAATTAAACTAGAATATTTTCTAAGATTTTGCAACTACCAAACAAAAAAAAAAGATGTTGGGATCAAAACTTCCAAATTTTACCACTAGTTTGGTTAAAATGATATGGCAGAGTAATTTTACTTCCATATTTATATAAAAAATAATGATTCTCCGCCTCGAGAAAGCATCCTTAGTCCCTCTATTTTTTTGTGTGCAGTTATCCAATTGTTATTTTGACTGTTAGAATTTTTCTTATTACGGACAACATAAGAACATTAAGAAATAAGACTGAGCTGACTGTCACAGAAAGGAAAACGAAGACCCAGCCTAANTGTGTGCAGTTATCCAATTGTAATTTTGCCTGTTAGAATTTTTCTTATTAAGGACAACATAAGAACATTAAGAAATAAGACTGAGCTGACTGTCACAGAAAGGAAAACGAAGACCCAGCCTAAACTGGTCATAATAGCCGCAGATTTCATATTTCACATAAAGATTGGGCACTTCATCTTCTTTCGCTGCCCGGAGGTTTTCGACTGATCAAAGATATACCTCTCCGAGATACTCCTGAAAAACGGCAGATTCCCAACTCCAAACCAGCTCCGAAGTCATGGAGAATGAATAAACTTTTGCTCTTTCATTGAAATGTTATTATCAAAATCAACAGAAGTTCTCTCAAACACTAATATCCAAAGAAGAAAAATAGTCCAAAAGCTAGAACAAAAAGAAGGCAAATAAGAACGAAATAAATTTTCCAGGCGGAACATATAAAGGCAACTGTCACTCAATCCTTTCTAGCAGTAATCAAGGGCATTACCGGACTAAGACTCCCACCTGAAATGATATTCTAAATTCAAATTTTAAAGAGCATAAGATCTATCACATCAAAGTAAAAAAATATCCCTTTTAGAAACTAACCAAAACGCAAAATCGATCAAAATCATGAAAAAGTAAAATACAATTGTAAGACAAATATCAAAATCCATGTGATATCACTCGGTCAAGACCATTAGATTAAATACTCATACAAAAAAAGAAGCGATTAATGGGGTACAAGAAAAGGCGCGAATTCAACGTGGGTCTTGGGTGACCGAGAGAATCATATTTTCGCTCTTTTTCTCGAACCTTCAAGAAGCAGCAAGTATCTTTCCATTCTGAAGGTAAAACTCCTCCGCGCACAAGAATTTTGAAAATTAATTCCATTGCCTCATCAACGTTATCCGCTGTAACCTCTTCAAATGCCTTAGATGTGGTATACCAGGACACAATTTCCTCTTCAGTCTCCATTTTTGTCATTTCCTCCCTCGCTCTGCTACTTGGACACAAAGTTGCTACACCACTTTTCGTACGTCCCATGAACTCTTCTTCTCCAGTTCCAGCTCTAATAGCACCACCTCAAGATCCATCACCTTCAAATCAGCCTTATGAATTTTTCTAGTAGCTTCTTTAAAAACAACATGATAAGCTCTAGTATCAAGTTCTCTTTCAAGTTTTATCCTGTTTGAAGTACGCGGTTTTATCTCTCGCTCATAAAAGAACTTTCCGTCGGCATATTCAGTTAGGGAACACTGAAGGCCAAACTTCTACTCAGACATTTTTAACATCAATTAAAGTTCTTCAGTGGAATTCCAATGTAGGGCAACTTTTTTCTCTAAGTAGAATATTTCTAAAATATTTTCTGCCTTGTGAGAGCCTAGTGAGACGAGCCGATGGTATAGGCCTATTGCTAGGAGGATGCCAAGCTTTCCAGCAGCAAGATGTGATGGTCCTCCCAATCAATGTCTCGCGCCACCTCCCTCAAATGCTTCGAGCTAATGATCGGGCCAAATTGAAATGCTAATGGCAAAAAATTTCCTTAGATGACCAGTCTTTAATCAGATCGACTAATGCCTGACTCCCATCTTTATTCCCCATCATAATTTGGTCCTCCATAGCAAGAGTAATCCAAAAGACCTCCACTGAAGGATCTCCAGCAAACCTGTCTGAGACATCTTGACTTCGTCCAACCCACGCGCCAAAAGGGACAGCCCAAATAGTTTATTTTTTTCTGGTATATTTTTCCCCTTAACCTCCGGTACTGAAGGTGTTGCTTGAGCTATCAAAGAACTCCCCGNATAATCCACAAGACCTCCACTGAAGGATCTCCAGCGAACCTGTCTGAGACATCTTGACTTCGTCCAACCCAAGCGCCAAAAGGGACAGCCCAAATAGTTTATTTTTTTCTGGTATATTTTTCCCCTTACCCTCCGGTACTGAAGGTGTTGCTTGAGCTATCAAAGAACTCCCCGAAGGCCCTTCTATCATCAATACTCCAAGGTAAGCAGCGCGCTCCGCCACTCTATGAGGAAGCATCTAAGGAACATATTCATCATCCTCCTGGACTCTATGCTCCATTAAGTATGATGGTCCCGCAACACCAACCGNTAAGGAACATATTCATCATCCTCCTGGACTCTATGCTCCATTAAGTATGATGGTCCCGCAACACCAACCGGCACATGTTAGCTCTGGAATGCAGCGATACTGCCAACCAGCATGTACCCCACCTTTGCATCTCAACTAAAATATAGGTTGCACATTTCAAGTGAAACAATAAATAAAGGATTATAATGCTCAGAAATTGACAGAAAACGACCTTCTAACATGCTCTTGAGAAACTCAAGAAAAGTATAACGAACAATATTGATTTCTACCTTCCTCAAACATTATAACTCTCTCTTTCCTCCTTGGTTAGTTCAAAGTAGGGCTGGCAAAACGGCTCGTTGTTCGCGAACAGCTTCTGTTCGACTCGTTAAGAAGCTCGTGTTCGGCTCGTTTATTTTGTTCGATAAGTTAACGAGCCGAACACGAACAAAGATGTGCTCGTTCGTGTTCGGCTCGTTTTGGCTCAAAATACTACTCATCAAGTGTGTGTATGTGTGTGTGTATATATATATANACGGCAGATTTCCAACTCCAAACCAGCTCCGAAGTCATGGAAAATGAATAAACTTTTGCTCTTTCATTGAAATGTTGTTATCAAAATCAACAGAAGTTCTCTCAAATACTAATATCCAAAGAAGAAAAAGTCCAAAAGCTAGAAAAAAAAGAAGGCAAATAAAAACGAAATAAATTTTCCAGGCCGAACATATAAAGGCACTGTCACATCAATCCTTTCTAACAGAAATCAAGGGCATTACCGGACTAAGACTCCCACCTGAAATGATATTCTAAATTCAAAATTCAAAGACAATAAGATCTATCACATCAAAGTAAAAAAATATCCCTTTTAGAAACTAACCAAGACCCAAAATCGATCAAAATCATGAAAAAGCAAAATACAATTGTAAGACAAATATCAAAATCCACGTGATATCACTCGGTCAAGACCATTAGATTAAATACTCATACAAAAAAAAGAAGCGATTAATGAGGTACAAGAAAAGGCGTGAATTCAACTAGAGGGTCCTGGGTTACCGAGAGAATCATATTTTCGCTCTTTTTCTAGAACCTTCAAGAAGCAGCAAGTATCTTTCCATTCTGAAGGTAAAACTCCTCCACGCACAAGAATTTTGAAAAATAATTCCATTGCCTCATCAATGTTATCCGCTGTAACCTCTTCAAATGCCTGAGATGTGGTATACCGGGACACAATTTCCTCTTCAGTCTCCATTTTTGTCATTTCCTCCCTTACTCTGCTACTTGGACACAAAGTTGCTACACCACTTTTCGTACGTCCCATGACCTCTTCTTCTCCAGTTCATGCTCTAACTGCACCACCTCAAGATCCATCACCTTCAAATCAGCCTTATGAATTTTTCTAGTAGCTTCTTTAAAAACAACATGATAAGCTCTAGTATCAAGTTCTCTTTCAAGTTTCATCCTGTCTGAAGTAAGCGTTTTTATCTCTCGCTCATAAAAGAACTTTCCGTCGGCATATTCAGTTAGGGAACACTGAAGGCCAAACTTCTACTCAGACATTTTTAACATCAATTGAAGTTCTTCTGTGGAATTCCAATGTAGGGCAACTTTTTTCTCTAAGTAGAATATTTCTAAAATATTTTCTGCCTTGTGAGAGCCTAGTGAGACGAGCCGATGGTATAGGCCTATTGCTAGGAGGATGCCAAGCTTTCCAGCAGCAAGATGTGATGGTCCTCCCAATCAATGCCTCACGCCACCTCTCTCAAATGCTTCGAGCTAATGATCGGGCCTAATTGAAATGCTAATTGCAAAAAATTTCCTTAGATGACCAGTCTTTAGTCAGATCGACTAATGCCTGACTCCCATCTTTATTCCCCATCATAATTTGGTCCTCCATAGCAAGAATAATCCACAAGACCTCCACTGAAGGATCTCCAGCGAACCTGTCTGAGACATCTTGACTTCGTCCAACCCAAGCGCCAAAAGGGACAGCCCAAATAGTTTATTTTTTTCTGGTATATTTTTCCCCTTACCCTCCGGTACTGAAGGTGTTGCTTGAGCTATCAAAGAACTCCCCGAAGGCCCTTCTATCATCAATACTCCAAGGTAAGCAGCGCGCTCTAAGGAACATATTCATCATCCTCCTGGACTCTATGCTCCATTAAGTATGATGGTCCCGCAACACCAACCGGCACATGTTAGCTCTGGAATGCAGCGATACAGCCAACCAGCACGTACCCCACCTTTGCATCTCAACTAAAATATAGGTTGCACAATTCAAGTGAAACATTAAATAAAGGATTATAATGCTCAGAAATTGACAGAAAACGACCTTCTAACATGCTCTTGAGAAACTCAAGAAATGTATAACGAACAATATTGATTTCTACCTTCCTCAAAACATTATAACTCTCTCTTTCCTCCGTGGTTAGTTCAAAGGCGTCAGGCATCTCCCTCCCTGTGCACTGCATCTCAGTAAAAATGTTCCAACCGCTTAGATTACAGCAGAACAAAAATGCTCCATCCAATCAACGGGCATTTTGTTGGCAAAACCTACTGTCTTCAACAATAAAGAAAACACCAAAAAACCATCATTTTGTGACTTTAATGGGAAAACATGGCGATAGAAGTTTGTTAACTGATAATGGCCCTCAGTACAGGTGTACATAATGACCACCATCACATTCGTTATAGAGTTTGGGCTTATACGTTCAAGGACAAACTCAAAAAAGTTCAGGACGTCAACTAGCTTTGCACACATGGAAACCGCAGACCAGAACGAAATTGTTTGTAATAAAAACAAATTTCATGATTCTATATCATATTTGAAGTTTTCTACCTCCTTGCCACCCTTGAGTCAAGCATTATCAAAAACAAATTATGATTGGGCCTACGCCACTTGATCACTTCCGCTCGAGAACTTCTCTGAAGCTTTGTTGGTGGGGGAGATCTTCCTTTCTTTCCATAACCAAATATCATCGAAGTGTCATGAAGAAAGAATACATAACGAGATGCTTCAGAACAAGAAAAAAATAACTCTTACTTTTAATAAATGAAACAAGAAACCGAACGAATATGGATTCCAAAGGAAATATCAATTATGAAATATAATGACAAAAAAAAAACAAAATGTCATCTAACAAGACATAAAATCAATACATTTGAAAAACTGATGAATACATAATCAAGCATAAAGTAAAAAATAAATAAATCATTCCTTATTTATATCCTTGACATCAATGGTCCTTGAATGGAGGAGGTGTTGGAGTACCATCCAACCACCAGTCATGTAATTATTAGGGTTCCAAAATTCTAAACGTTGCTTGAAAAGCATCACTTCAGCACTTCAGCCTCCGCAGCTTCCATCATATGGAGGGCTTCAACCATCTTCTCCTCATGTTGCAATGTAGGGCAGATTCAATCTCTAACTCCAAGAATCAAGGAAATCTATCTTTAAAAATTTTTCCTCTGTTCCTGGAACTTCGGGTCAATAAACAGCTCCCTGGTCTCTAGCTCAGTAATATGTTATCGAGCCTCCGCCGGTTTGTTCTCCAGCTCGGTGAGGCGATCCTTTGTCATTCTTTGATCCCCCAAAATAAAAAGAAGATCGATCGTGCAACCAGGACCTAGTAAGACAACCTCTGTCAGGTTGGAGACCTCCCCCATAACTGAACACATTTCTCTAGCAGCCTGAATAACTTCGGCAACAGAATCATTCGTTCTGGAAGGACCCTAGTCTCAATTTTATTCACCATGAGCTCTTCGCATCATGATCCATCAATGTCTCTAAAAGCAACAAATCATCGTCAAGGAAAGAAGCTTTGGATTGATAAAGTTGCGCTACATTACCTTCAAGGGACATATTGTCATTGTTTCAATCTGAAATTTTATCACCAGCGGCAAGATATCTGGAGAAGAAATCCCCCATCTCTATAGGATCCTCAAAATTCTCATCCAAGCAAGAAGTTTGATCTTTAAATTCACCTATAGCATCTTCATCTAAGCAAAAGAAAGGATTTATAAAGCCTAAAAGCAAGAAAACAATGAATATGCACTAATGACCTTCTCACTAGGAGAGTTTGGATCAACCAAGGCCACAACAAAATGCTGCACCGGCCCTTTTGGCACACTAAAAAGATGCACATCCACGGAATCATTCAAGTCGAGGGGCACTCTACCCAGTAAACAAATCTCTAGATCAACAAAGGACTCGTCTTCCATCAAGCTTGCCCTTCAAAAAGCTGCCTCAAAAGGGTCAGAGGAAGCTATTTCCATCTTTAATTGACCTAGAGAAAAACCTCCCTGAAGGATTCCTTCCTCTGACCTCTTGGTTCTTTCAAGGCTCCATCTCTAATTTCAATTGAGACTCTTCTTCCACCTTCAAATGAGTCGCTTGCTTCCCACAACAGAGAGACTCCTCCACATAGATGAGTGGGATCCTCATCTCTTGTAGCAAATTCTTGTTACACTTCAAAAGAAAAAAATGTATGATGGAATGCACAAAGATCCGCTTTTATTCCTACACAACCCTAAAAAAATCTCGGAGGGAGTATGCTCATTTAAATAAATACCGCAATCAAAACCTTTATGATCTCTAACTTAACTTTTGTACTTTTTCTTGAGATAGTTCATATAACGTAAAAACAAGCTACCCCGATACAAAATGTGTATGAACTCACTTCCTCAAAACATTGTCATCCAAGCAAATAGAAATATACACCTAGCAGATCACAACATGCAGAATAGGTGAATCGGAATGAACCCTTCTCACAGGAGAGCCAAGGTACCCAAAGAAAGACTACTTCCTATAGGAGAAGCACAAAGTGCCCTCAGGCAAAGGTTAGTACGGAATATTATTGGTAATTGAAATATTCAAGTCCTCTTAGGACAAACCGATAAGCCCCAAAAGGACTAATTCCCGAAAAAACCTCGTTATCACCTTAAATGTCTTAAAGAAGTAAAAAAGATCTTCAATCTCCTATTCTTATCGCGGAAATTTGATCGAAGAGTCTCGAGAATAGAGAAACTAGAAGTATGCGCAAATATGAATATATTGAATTTTTCGCTGATTGAATCAAGCACACCTGCCGAAGTGACTGGTTCAAGTCCACCTGCAGAAGTGGATGAGTCAAGCCCACCCGTCGAAGTGGTCGAGTCAAGCCCACCTGCTGAAGTGACTGAGTCAAGCCCACCTGACGAAGTGGTTGAATCAAGCTCACTTATCAGACTGATTATATTCATTCCTCTCAAAATGTCGACCTAGCTCACCTATGTGAGGGCAGCTATCAGAGAAAGTTAATGTGACTAATAAGAACTGAGACTCGAGCATATGACCCAAGCATCAAGGGTGATCATCGTACTAGCAACACCTAACTCCAACACCGCGGTCTTTTCATCAAGACACCAGGTGAAGGCGTCGTACGATACGAAATGTATTATGTCAATTATTTTATCGCCTTTTTCCCATGTGTATAAAAGGAAAAGGGAAAAGGAGAGAAAGGGGGATCTCTCTCTTTCCCTCCCCACAAACACCCCCCCCCCCCCCCCCCCCCCCCCCCCCCCCCCCCCCCCCCCCCCCCCCCCCCCCCCCNAGGAGCCTGACTTTTCCGACTTACCAAAGATAAGAATTTAATATATTTCATATGGTATACTCTCAAGACTCTCATCGATCTCACTCTCTCTTTTTCATTCTCCATATAATACAATGTTTTTACCGAGTTGTATGCACTCACGAACAATACAGAACCCGATTCAACACTAGTGAATATCCCTCAAAAACTTAAACTAATCGCTAACGAGCACCATTATTACATTAATGCCCAAACTCTTTGAATCTAATTATATGTGCAATTGTCTCTCATTTGCATCTCAACAATGAGAAATGAAGTTAAAAGAGGAAAGCTATTTATTTATTTTATTATTTGCTAGCAAAAGCTGGAGGTAGGCCTAAAAGGACTTGGGCATGTTGTACAAAAAATAATCTTAATTTTTTAGAATTAAATAAAAATATGACACTCGATAAGACACAATGGAGAAAAAGGATTCATGTAGCCGACCCACTGAATGGGATAAAGGCTTCTTGTTGTTATTGTTGTAACAAATACTAAAGGCAAGGATAAAGAAAGTATTGAAGTTCAATGATTATAGTTGGTTATGGAATTCGCACACGGGTCCTCATCCATAGTAATATTCAAATACTAACATTAGCAATCCCTAAGGGTGCCATGTTTAAGACTACAAGTGTTCCACTTTATATAACAAAAATTAAAGAAAAAGATAAACACAAGCATGACAAGCCAAAAAGACACAAAAGAAAAAAATTATTCAATTCAATAACGCCTACATGATGATCAAATAATAATAATTTAGTTTTACCGTTTCTTCACACCATCCTGTCCTGTCTTCTTATCCGAAGCTTGCTTCTCAAAAGGTGGGCAACCATCCCATTTCCACCAAAGCTGTAACAAATAAATAAAGATCATGAACATTGACGAACTTACATCTCTTAGACAAGAGCACTCATGCATGCATTGAAAACAAAATACTCATAAGTGAATGCCTGACATAGCTATCACATATAATCTTGCGTTATTGGTCAAAGAGTGTATGAAATGAAAATAGTTGGCATTGCTTACCCAATTCTTTTCTCTTTCCAGTATATGCTCTATACTTTGAAGGAACTCCTTTCCTTTTGGTGGAGTGCTTTCAAGAAGTCTTTTAACACGTTGTTCGCAGGATTTGATTTCTTCTAGCTGGAGAAATGAGAACAATTCATGAAGATGTGAGAATTGCTCAAAATATTAAATCCGGCAATAAGACTTAAAAATATTAATACTGGGAACCATATCCACTTCAAAGAAAACAGAAAATAAGAAAATTTTGATCACATATCGAGCGCATCATATTAATTTAGCAAACAAGGTTAAATACTTTCGTTAAGAAAGGTCGCATTTGAATGAAGTTAATATTAAAATAACAAACGCTGAAATAAAATCTACAGTACTGCATTTCCAGAGTATGAGAATGGTATCCATATAACAAATTATTTATGTGAGATAGAAGTGGATGAATACGTATTAGATGGCTTAACATACGGGTGCCGGTCCACATGGGCAGCACATCCTAATAAAGATGGATATTCAAAAGATGACTGAGCTATGTGGAGATGAATATCAATATATGATCTAGGAAGATCTCTTGACGGAGATTCATATCACACCATTAAAAATAAAGATCAAGCCATTATGAGTCTTAGGTGAAGACGGATCATCATTCAGAAGAGCACTAACCAAGACCGATAGATGGAAATTTGGACTATTAGATTGCAATAGCGATAGCATGAAGGATAACTATTGAATCTTGAACTTATTTTGAATAAATTTATATTTTGAGTTCAAATTTCAATTTTCTTCTTTTGTGCAGTTAGTTAAGGATATGCATGCTCATCAATGGCAGAGTTAAGGATAATATTATTCTTTATTTAATGGATCTTAGTAAAAAAGAAGATCAAATCAATTTAAATTTATTCCTCGCATTTTTTTGTCCCCAAAATAAGGTATTTCATACAATAAAAGGAAATACCAAATCTCCAAAAATATTTTCTCTACCTCTCCATTTGAGAACAAGATGGAGACCACAGACACAACAGCCCCTACAAACACTACAACCATCATAGATGTTATTAGAAGTTATATTAGGAAATAATTTATTTATGTTAGAAGTTATGAGGATTATATTTATTTCCTAAATTAATTTTATTTTATTTCCTATTGTAGATTTATTTTCTTGAATTTGATTTATTTCATTTCCTATTTTAGTCTTTCCTATTTTATATTATTTCATTTATCTCCAAATAATTATTATGAAATGATTAATTAGAGATATCAAGTGTTATATATTTCTTTTCCTGTTATTTTTTTTTACTGTCCTTCCTATTCTAGGATTCATGTAAGGGTTATTTATAACTCATTTTCATATCAACAAAGAAATTCTGCATTATCCTGAGTTTCAACAAGATATCAGAGCATTGAAATAAATCCTCTCCTGCCACCAGAAGCTTCTTATTCCCTGCAGTCCACAATATTTGTCGTGCAGCAGACCCTTCCTCCGCCTCCTCTTTTTATTTTCTATTTTTTTATTTTTTCTTTTTGCCGGAAACTTCCTCTCCTTGTAGGCCCCATCGCCGGGATTCCCTCCTACAGCCTTTCCAGTGGCACTTTTTCTAATCGAGATCCACCCGTAACCTACGACAAGCGCCGGTGTTGGCAGAATCCTGCGGCCCACCCCGCCGCAGCGGATCAGCTATCATATGGTGTCTCCCCTCTCAAAAGTGCCAAAATATTTGCATCAGTCGAGCATAAGGCTCAAATTAATAGTCACACCATTCAATCTGTTGCGCTCGCTGCCGTCCCCACTTCTGAATCAAGGTTTGTGACTGTTGCAGCTGCTTCTAATGAGGATGAGGACAATAGCAGAGCAAAGGAAGCTAAATAAGAGAACGGGCCATAGGCGATGAAGAAGGTCAAGCCAAAGAAGCCTAAGAAACCCAAGGTAGCGGTCCACGAGGCTGCCTCTAAGATTGATGTAACAGATCTCACTGCATGCCTTGCAAAGGTGTCGATTTCCTATGAGTCGCAGTATGATATCCAGTTGATGAGATCCATGGACTAATTTGAGCCAGCATCTTCCAGTGTCAGAGCATCGCAGTTCCCTTGGAGGAAGATATTCAAAGATTCTCCTGTTGCTAAAAATATCTGTCATATTTCGAAACTGATTTACAAAACATTAGTTGATTGGCTTGCTTCAAAATAACCTGATGCACTTTGTGATTTTGTTTTTTCGTGTCTAGATTCCATTCTTTTGACCTTGCAGCTCAGCAGTGTGCTGCTAAACACTCTAAAAAGGCCACACAGAAACCTTCTTCAAATTCTCAGGTTGCAATATTTGTCGTATTGGCAATGACTCTTTGACGAAAGCTTGAGATGCTCATTAGTCTTCTACCCAAACTAAGAGATGATCCACATTATCAAGGACAAGAAAAGGTTCTTGTGATTGTGTAAACTATTTCTCAAGCTTCTTAAGAGGATCTGGTGGTTGAGATACATGTGTGGGTGCATTATCTATTGCCTCTAATTAGCGGAAAATATGGCAATTAGCCAACAAGGGGTTTGGCTTTACAGTTGGTTGATAGTATTTTGGAGAGGCCTAAAGCCCGTCCAATGCTAATAAATGGTATTGTTAGAAGAGGAGAACGCATTGTTCTTGTTTTGCACTTGATTTAGTAATGCTGGCTACCTTTCCTATACCTTCTGCTTGGGTGAAGGCTACAGAGAGATTAGAAGCACTATATCCAACCCTGATGAAGGGGATGCTTGTTGGTTCTCCAGGTTCCAAAGCTACAAAACAAGCTTCACAACAGATATTGTCATATGCTGCTCTGCTAAGGCTTCTACAAAGGCTACAAAGGCTGCTAAAATTACAAAACAAGTTTTTCCACTGCAGATCCTCCACCATAATTCTTCTTGCAGCAGACCCTCCTCCGGAACTTTTCTTACAATATGTCTACCTCCGGAGTTTTTTCTTTTTTTTTTTTGCAGGCCATACATTGTAACTTTTCTTGTGGTTGTCTACTTCTCTTCAAACGACCCTGCACTATTACCTGTAGGAGTCTTCTGCCAACCTAAAGACGCTGCAAGTACTGCAATCAAAGACAACCGTAGTCAATTAGAAGTCAGTTTTTACTGCAGGTTGTCTAATATCCTACAAACTCGCCTGCAACATTACCCGTAAGAGTCTTTCGCCTACCTACAGACACTGCAGAAGCTGCAGTCAAAGAAGACAACAATATGGGATGAAGATTTCAAGTTCTACTTCACAGAATCTTCCTCGCCCACTGTTTGATATTTTCAAATCCAAATTAAAAATGATTTTCAACCATGTTTCAACTTAAGGGGGAATATTAGAAGTTATATTAGGAAATGATTTATTCCTGATAGAAGTTATGAGGATTAGATTTATTTCCTAATATAACTCTATTTCCTTTTCTATTTTAGATTTATTTTCTTGGATTGGATTTATATCATTTCTTATTTTAGTTTTTACTATTTCATGTTGTTTCCTTTATCTTCAAATAATTATTATAAATTGATTAATTAGACATATAAGTGTTATATTTTTCCTTTCATGTTAATTCCTTTTCTTGTTTTTCTTATTCCAGGATTTATGTAAGGGTTATTTATAACCTCTTTCATATCAATAAAGAAATTCCGCATTATTCTAAATTTCAACACATAATATAGTAAACCATGATTATTTTATCAAATAATGAGTAGAAGAAAATCCAACAAATTCGCATCATCATGTTAAAAGGATTGGTGATTCTCGATAATAGAAGGGGTAATAGAGTGAACAAGAAAATAAGCATAAAAATCGATGGCTCGTAGGCAACAGACATCAGTCAATAGTCGGTTTGGAGTGAGAATCAAATAAGGGATGAGCAATTGGCTTGGATGTTATCTTGATATGGGAGATAAGATGACCAACAAAGTGAGCATTGAACATAATTGGCTGACAATGTTCAAATATTGATCATTTGATATGTAAAACGAAAATCGATGAAGAATTCTAGAAATCATGAGAGAATGAATGGTATTGATGGTTGCATTGGTCATTCTTAAAATAAAAAAGATCAAGCGATTGACAAGATGAGCATCAAATGTCAGTAGTTAATGGACAACCAGCAGCCAACACCATGTTGTGGTAAGAGCAAACATAAACATAGTCAGCATCGATCAATGGCCATCGTTGGCGCCGATCAATGGCCATCATTGGATGCTCAAAAGTCAAGTGCATAAAGATCATCGATGTGGTTGTCCTCCTAGCAAGAGGAAAGGGCAATCAACAAAAAAAAAATAGTGAATTCTACTTTTGACTTAAATAATAGAAAAAAAATAACAAAAAAAAAATCATGCATTTGTCTCAACTCCTCATAACACGTGTACCAACGCTTCTCTCCCACATCACCATACCCACACAAAACCAATGCTCAAGCGCATTTGCCTCGCGTGCCTGCTCACTTTAGTTCTCTAAGTCATCTTCTCTGCATCCACCTACCTAAACCCTTAACAAAAAAGAAGGCACAAGAGTAACTCCCGTGAGAAGGAATCAATGGTACGAGCGATTTGTGAAGGAGGGAAAAAACAAAAAGAGCTCATAGGCGAAGCCTTTGGTAGGACTAGTTGCATGCGAAGCAAGGAGAAATCGACGGGAACCCGCGTGAGAAGGCATCAATGATAATAACATTGTGTCAAGGAGAGGAAGTCATTGATGGGACCAGATGTTTGTGAATCAAAAAGAAGATGGAGTTTGCATTAAATGACATCAATAGGATTAATGACTGTGAACGAGAATAGGAGTTCAAACAATCGTGAGTTTTTAAGTTAAATCCAGTTTCAAGTGACAGCTACAAGATTTTGTTTCTCCCTCTTTTCTCTCTCTAAACAGAGAAAACAATGAAAATGATGAAAAAATAAAAAATAAAAAATGAGTTATGTTTGTGTCGTCTTGTTGACACACCCAGGTGCGAGAACACTATGAAAGAAAGCCAATTGCCCTGCGTCTAAAGTACCCATGCTCACCATCTGAGCACGATGGAAAAATTGCATGCTTGATCATCATTTTTTACATATGACCCGCACGTCTCACTAAGCATGGCGTGGAGAAAAGTCAAATGTTTTTTTTTCTTTTTCGCAATAGGAGCTGAAAGCTCGAACCTTCAAATTAAATACCAGTACACACCTTTCGTGACATGAAGGAAAATGTAAAAATTAAATATAGGTTTCCAACATTACAAAAACTCAATCCAGCATTTTACTATAAACTCATGTAATCATGTTAAAAGGATTGCGGCAGATCGCCACTAACTCAAAAATTCATATAGATTCCAAAAGGCTTCCACCGACCACTACCCAATAGACCTAATTTTTTGGTTTTCATGGACTTTGGTCTCACTCAAAAAAGCTATTGAGAACTCTATCCTTCAGCAGGCTCCAGAAACACATGGAAACTTATAGGCAACCCTAGGTCCTGGCTCGGTCAACTAATTAAAAGCTCTATCGACGTGCATTAACAAATAATATTGCAAACATAAAATTCTTTGATCAAATATAAGAAGCAAACTGTAATCTTATGTTATGCTTGTTTGATTAAAACAATGAAAATAGAAGCTGAACTACAATAAAAAAACATTAAATGTTCAGAGAGTTCAGTTATCACCATGCTATCACTGGGGCAATCTTTCTCACTCTTTGCCGGGGCCTGCACAAAATAAAAAAAGTAAGAACCCAAAAAAAAGATGAAAAGAACCAAAAAAAATGGTGAACCACCTCATGCTACTCATTTCGATAATGTAAAACAGAAGTTAGACAGATATAAATAGTGAATTCCCTATATTTTTAGCTGGCATACCGACATGAGGTTGGTATTTGGATACCCAAATCAAAAAATAGCTTTGAATGAGAAGAATCCATAGAGAGAAAAAAAAATGCATACAGCGTTTAAAATCTAACATTTTCTCTAAATCTAATTGATATAGACTGAACTAAAATTCGTGGACATAATTCATTATTTGAAATTTTGCTAATTCATTAGTTGATTTATATCAAGAAAACCTGGATTGCTAAAAACTTAAATCAAACTAGGTCAAAGATTTCCTGTCGTCAAACTCTTGGAAAAAAAGGTTCAAATATGATAGAAAGAGTATTAATGCTAAAGGAATGAGTAGGAAAAAAATGAAAAGTTCAGGCTCATGTTTTGTTTGGTGTTGTGGCCTTCCTGTGCTATGTTGTTTGGCTCCAAAAAAGGTTATCACACTATTGCCATCAAAATGGACTAACTGTGCCTTGAGTGCTATGCTCGTGATCATGAAAGGCTATGAACAGCGGGTGCTATACATATAATATATTACTTTCCACCACCACATTTCCCGCACAAGTTAAACTTTCTATATGCCAGAATTTTGTACAGTAAAACAACAAACCTTAATAACCAGTTAGCAGCAATTAACACATAGGATGAACAGAGTTTTGACCATAATCAGAATCATCATCATGATTAGCCATATTACAAATATTGAGTCAGCTCTAAACTACGTTGTGTATACATTCCAATTAAATCTTTAGTATCATTTATATGAATCTTTTTTCAAAAGTTTATAAATATAGCCTTTGGTCTAATCATTTTTTGTTCCTAATTCTTTCAAATTAATTTTATCTGCTAGTATTATTATTTTATCTTCTACCCTCCATTTCACATGCCTAAATCACCTAATAATGAGTTCCCTTACATTCATTTTCTTACCTTCAATAAGTGCGGCACACAATCCCTTAGGCCGCTAGGGATCAGAGGATGCAAGGAACAATTAATGGTTAATTTTTAGCATTGTAAAAGAAGGAAAACAGAAGGTTTATCCGAAGTAAATGCCGCAAAGTCCAACCACTAGCAGAGCCATTTTTCACTTTATAAAATTCGAATGGTGCTCATACATCTTCCTGCTCATGTTTCTGCTACTCTCAAACTGCTCCATTACTGCTTCTTCCAAACACTCACCGATTGAGCTTGTTTTTGTTCATTTTAGTAAGATTCATAACATCACCAGGATATCAAAATCAGTTTGAACCTGCTCTTGACAACTTTAAATGGCACCAGAAACTTTGTCTACACCATAGAGAATGCGTGTTGTGGTTGACAAAAGAGGTATGGGGAATGACACTGTCCTCGGATTGTGCAGCGCCCGCGATTTGACCCATATTAATACTTAAGATTTTCAGTATTCTTAAGAAATGGGGCATTCTAATTCCTACTTTTGGGAGTGAAGAGGAGAGTTTTGCGGGTCTCAACACATTGTCTAAAAATCAGGGGTTAAGGGGAGACTATACTGTTGTGCTGTCTAACAAGTGTGGAGGGCTAGAAACGTCAAAAAGTATGGCCTTCATTTTGAACTCCAACGGTTATTGCTGCAACCATCCTTCATGCACTTGCCATCATCCTCTCTATCGAAAGGATCATTGCACCGTGCATGTTTGGGCTCAAAGGCATCGTTATTGAGGGGGACAACAAGAATGACATCAACTTCCTTTGCCAGACCATGTTGCCAGCTACATGGGCAGGCTGACCCAATATCAAACCTATTTTAGCCTCTCTCCTCATTTTCACTAGAAAATATTACGTGCGGTGGATTGCACGTCCGGACGATGGTCGGGATGCGTCCATGCCGCCGTTTATCGCGTGGCGGCCCATCCAGACCGTCGTCCGGACATCGATTGCCGTACTTAATATTTTCCCCATTTTTACATTTGCTTTTTTGCTTTATATCTATGGATTACAACAACGCAGCCTATTTTTTTGCTAGGAGGTCTTTCTCTAACTCCTTTACTTGGAATCCTGCCAATTGTAATCTTGCTCTTTTAAATTTACAATGTCTAGGTGCTTCCCTTTGTAACCGTTTAGCTTTTTAATGCAAAATGCACATTTTTAACAATCTAACTTAGCTCAATTTGTTACAAGATTATAACATTTATGATACCTTTTNCATCAAACCTGTTTTAGCCTCTCTCCACATTTTCACTAGAAAATATTACGTGCGGCTGATTGCACGTCCGGACGATGGTCGGGATGCGGCCATGCCGCCGTTTATCGCTTGGCGGCCCATCCAAACCGTCGTCCGGACATCGACCGTCGTACTTAATATTTGCCCCATTTTTACATTTGCTTTTTTGCTTTGTATCTATGGATTACAACAAAGCAGCCTATTTTTTTGCTAGGAGGTCTTTCTCTAACTCCTTTACTTGGAATCCTGCAAATTGTAATCTTGCTCTTTTAGATTTACAAGACATTCAATGTCTAGGTGCTTCCTTTTGTAACCGTTTAGCTTTTTAAAGCAAAATGCACATTTTTAACAATCTAACTTAGCTCAATTTGTTACAAGATTATAACATTTATGATACCTTTTNTCGTCTCTCTACCTTCTATTCAAACACATTATTCTTATACGCGATTGCATTCCTTTTATGCATGCCCTGACGCACGACACCATGCCTCAAGGTTATGAGGTTTAGCGTACTTGTTCCAACAATTATGTGCCTCCTCCCTCTAGTGCTTATAGCCACCTTTGCACACAATTGAGTGTTTTTTCTCAAATCAGTTATATGCTTCTATACAACATTGATCTTGCCTATACTAATGGCTTTTTTACTTGGTGGTTTTTGCACAACCCACCCACGCATGCATGATCATCTCATTTTTGCATTATAGTTTCACCATTTTCATGCATCCTCTGCATCCTTCAATTGTATGGCACGTGCCTGATAGAACTACTTTGTTACACTTAATCCCATATTTGGTTATTTATTCTTTTCCCTAGTTCTCGATGCACTCAGCTTTCAACTATATTTCAAGTGTTTTACTGGTTATACATTGCTTCAAGTTGATAATGCTTCTCTCAACTTCACAAGCCGTCTGCATGTGATCTCTACCATTGACTACTATGACACTTGGTCACTTGATCACTTGATCACCCTTCTTAGCATTTTATTATCTACATTTCACCTTAAGCTGTTAGAATTTCCATTGCCTTCACAGATTGCCTACTATTGCTCCCTAGAATTCGCTATCGTGCACTTCGTCACTACTTTATTTCTTGTAGATCTATACATCTCTATAACCTACCTATCTTCTCTAGTGTCAATCGTGTGGGTGTTTTTGCACATACTATGTCTACCTTTGTCAATACTCTTTATTGACATTTATTTGTTGATACACTTTGTTGATGTTTTNCGAAAGAGCGCTCTACCTCAAATCCTGTATCTATCCCGAGGGATAAACACAAGACTTGAGAATGAGGCTCAATCAGATAAGCTAAGAAATATATGACATCCGTTTGGTCTGCGAAACCGTTTTATTTGCCGACAAGTTCCTCTATTTAATACAAGAATAAATAAGGTTTATTTTAAGCTGGGTTCGGAAAAGCTCCCTATAAGGGCAAGCCCCCTATTAGGAGTTTATTTTAAGCTGGGTTCGGAAAAACTTCCTATAAGGGCAAGCCCCTATAGTTAATTACATAATTAAATAGGGATTATTTTAAGCTGGGTTCGGAAAAGCTCCCTATAAGGGCAAGCCCCTATAGTTAATTACATCGGTCACCTAAGAAAACTCTCGATAAAAATCAGGGAATAATGTCTTCAAAGAGGTCAAAAGGTGCTCGGAAAAGCTCCCTATAAGGGCAAACCCCTATAGTTAATTACATCTTAAATGACCGAAGTCGGCTAGGTTTAGAAAAGCTTCCTATAAGGGCAAGCCCCTATAGTTAATTACATCTTAAATGACCGAAGTCACCAAACTTATAAGGGCAAACCCCTATAGTTAATTACATCTTAAATGACCGAAGTCACCTAAGAAAACTCCTCGATAGAAAATCAGAGAATATTATCTTCAAAGAAGTCAAAAGGATAGGACTTTTCAACGAAATCGGACGAAGAGGTGTGCAATCAAAAGGATAGGACTTTTCAACGAAATCGGACGAAGAGGTGCGAAAAGGGAAAGGCTCGAATCTGGAACATTGTTGAGGAATCCAAATGAAGAGAAACTAGGGGAGGCCACAGACCCGGAGGCGAACCTCGGTGACTTCTCAGTTTATCCTATGATTTGGCTTCAGTTTTGAGAAGAAATTATTAAAGTGTTTCATTTTGCTAATTTTATTTAATTAGGGCTTATATTTGTGTGATATGGCCACACAAATCGCCTAAAAGATATAAGGGTTTACGTCGTATCGGACGACAACCTCGAAACCTAGAACGAGTTAGGGCTTAAATCGTAACAGAGCTATACGAATGCCTAAAGAAAAGGTGGAGGATTTATGTTGCGCTAGGCAAACGACCTCGAGCTTACGTCGTATCGGACGACAACCTCGGAACCTAGAACGAGTTAGGGCTTAAATCGTACAGCATAGCTATACGAATGCCTAAAGAAAAAAAGGTGGAGGATTTATGTTGCGCTAGGCAAACAACCCCGAAATCCTATGGATTGTTGTTTAATTTCTAGGAAAAGAAATGGTTTTGTTGGGGAAGGCGTGTTCTGCTGTTGAAGATGGTCGTGTTGCCCACTGCGCTAGCTCCAAGCTTCCCGACATGACGAGTTCAAGTTTTCTAGGGTGTCCAGTTATAGTGTCAAATCAAACGGCTCTATGGTTGTAGTCCTCTAAACATCCTATATAGAAAGAAAACATGTTTGAAGCTATATAATATAAAGTGTGCAATGCAGGAACAAACAGTAGAATGCACGTGGAACAGGAACAGGTAGGAACAGGAGCAGTATGACATGCTATACAGGAAGAACAGTAGCAGGTAAAAACAGGAAAATTATAACATGCTATACAGGAAGAACAACAGCAGGTAGAAACAGGATAATTAAGTGTTGTAAAATGTAAAGCAAACTTGTACGCCCGTGAGATCCGATGTTCCTTAAGTATAGCAAGCCTACATGCATCTCAAAAAAGCAAAGTCCGGAAGAAAACGCCATCCAGGAAATCCGAGGAAAAGCGGAAAACTCAAGAAAATTAACAAAAAAGACTCAAGTAAAAGAAAATCCTCAACTCCTGGGAAATCCCGAAAGGAAGGAAAAGTAACACGAGTGTCTTGTCCCAAAGTTTCGATAAAACAAAAAGAAGATTCGGATGAGGGGGACCGCAAGCACTCGTATGGGACTAGGCTCAGCCATATATTTATTCTCGAGGGTCCACAAATACCGCAAGCACTCGTATGGGACTAGGCTCAGCTATATTTATTCTCGAGGGTCCACGAAGGCTCTACTCGGTCAACCCGAACGTATCAACCCGTCACTCGTCTAGAAGAGTGTCTTGAACCTCACTTAGAGGGCTATTTCCTAGCCTAAACAGGTATTCGTCAGGTGGACAACCAGCTTTAAAGTATGTTTTATGTTTTTTAACATGCATACAAATTTTAAACATGCAAAGAGGAGTTATCAATTCTGTTTCGTAGAAAAGTATGTTCTCGCTTAAAAAAGGTTTATCAAAACTTATATATATTTTTTTAGAAATTTTTGTTGTCCACGAGTCGATTACACTCTCGGGCATGGGACTGTCAATCACCTGAGAAGGTTCGAGCCAACTCCCGTTAGACTTATGTCGGCGAAGGATATCATATCCTATTGTTCATCAAATGTCTGGATCTTGATGTTATAGGATAGGGCATCTTTCTGCTCTATCTTCGGTGTGTCTTTATCATCAACACCGTACGCCCCAAAACGACTACTTGCGACCTTGTTTGATGATTTCACGTATAGCAAAAAGCTATACGTGGACACTTATGCAACGGGCATAAGCATCGAAAACCGAACCAAGAAGCAGGGAAAGAAAAGGACAAAAATGGGGTGAGAGAGAAGGCACCGATCCATCTAAAACACCGAAAAGGAGATTGGATCAGTTCTCAAAACTCGTATCGAAAAGACCTAGAAAAGTAGGGCCCAAGGTCTTTCCCAACAAACATAAAGAGCAGACTCGCGCTAATTTTCCCAAACCCCAAAGACATAGGATTGATCAAGTCCACTAAATGATTTTCCAAAGCGAGGTTTGAAATCTCCCAAACTTCAAAAGAAAGTGACCTCGGGGAAACCACCACCGATATTTCCCAACTCATACCAAAATCAAAATTCCCCCAACCTTCAAATTAATAAATAGCATCATAAATTAAATAAGCACGAAACCTTCCCACAGAACCGAATAACTGCTCATGGTCGGGGTCAATAGAATAGAGGAAACAGCAGTTAGGGCTCTCGGCCAAAGCAGCTCACAAGGGAGGTAATCACTAAGGCTCACGACCCAAAGTGACCAAAAGAACCACCAATGACTACTATGTCTCCCTGACAAACCTAAGAATATAACCAAAGTGATTATAATTTTTG
>JXCR01143932.1:177636-190287 GCA_002079205.1 Phalaenopsis hybrid cultivar
ACATCATAAATCCAAAAAATATTCCTTTTTTTAATGATATCCTGAAACATCAACTAGTATTGTGAATTCTTCTCCCCTGTGCATATGTTTTCGCATCCCATCAATCGCCAAAAAAAAAACCCTTTTTGAATAATCATATTAATCCAATTCCTGATGCTATTATTGTTGATTAACTTGTGTCCGCTAATCATGATGAACACCAAAGGTATCTTGTGAAGTAGAAAGAGATCTAGATGACTTGTAAATATCAACAACGACAAAAATCCAACAATTATATTTGGATATATTTCAAGAATATCACAAGTTGGAAGAACAGATGAAGTGGCTCTCCTATCCTAGTGGGTAGTTAAGATTGCTATGGCTTGTGTCGTAAATAACTATTAGTCTGGAAAATCTCTCCATGATTATAGCTGCTTGCAGTTTCATTGTGTGGTTGGTACACAGCTTTATAATTGTAAGAAATTGCTACAACTACGACTTGCAGGATTATCTAGCAATAATTATAATTAACTTGACTATAAAAAAAGAGGAAATGAAAGTGAGAAACAAGTGTCATTTGATTGTTTCCCCACTGCTCATGGGAAAGCCTACGAGAGATTAAAGCACGCGTGAGACAACGAGTGAGAAGAGGAAAAGGAAGTTGTGCCCTAGAAACATGAGAAGAATAAGAGGGAGGAGGAGGAAACGAGTAAGCGAAGAGAAAAAAGAAGTTGTGCCCTAGAAACATGGGAAGAATAAGAGGGAGGAGGAGGAAACTAGCAGCTTACCTGCGTGGGAGGTTTCCTTTCATTCTTGCAATCGAACTACCGTAACAAAGGCTCAAGCGAAACTTCCCCTCATGTCATTGACACTTGTAGTTCTACGTACACGAGGAAAGGGAAGACAGAAGGAAAGCGCAAGTGACCTAATGCAAAGAGAAAGACGTAGTGAGGAGTTGAGCAATTTTCCTCATTCACATAGGAAAAAATATTACATCCGGACTCCGCATGCAGAGCTGCTTACAGAGTCCAATCTTGAGCTGGCACGTGAAAAATCGAGGCCCACCTACATAAAAGGTGAAAAAAAATGAAAATGCATGACCCGGCCCGACTGATGCGTCATAGGAATATTCCATCGCATAGGAATATTCTCTCGCGTTATTCTGAATATTTTTCGTGTTATTGGTGAGTTATTGAGGTGATTCAACCAAATGACAAGATAAAAACTTTTACTGAAGTGTTATTAATGTGTTATGGATGTAATTGTGCGTTAGTGTTGTTGTTTAAAGAAAAATAACATCTCAAAATCACCTCAGTCACTGTTTTTAAAGTGTTAGCCGTGTTATTTATGTATTATTGGTGTGTTATTGACGTGATACAATCCAATAATATAAAAATTTCTACTGATGTGAAATTCATGTGTTATGAAGGTGATTTTGAGTTGGTATTGTTGTTTCAAGAATAATAACATCTCAAAATCACCTCGGTCACTCTTTTTAATGTGTTATTGGTGTATTATTCATGTGTTATTTATGTGTTATTGAGATGATGCAATCTAATGACAAGATGAAAACTTCTACTGATTTGTTATTCATGTGTTATGAAGGCGATTTTAAGTTGGTATTGTTGTTTAAAGAGCAATAACATCTCAAAATCACCTCAATAACACATCAATAACATATGAATAACACGGAAAATATTCATAATAACGTGAGAGAATATTTCTATAACACGGCGGCAAGGATAAATAACGCAGAAAATATTTTCTTATAACACATGGCAAGGCTCTGTAACGCGGAGGAATATATATAACGCGATGGAATATTCCTATAACGCATCGGCAAGGGAAAATAACACATCGGTCGGGCCAGGTCGCTCATTTTTGTTTTTTTTTTCATTTTTTTTTTGTAAGTGAGCCCGACCTTCCACGTGTCAGTTTGAAATTGGGCTCAACAACCAGCTCTACATGAAGAGTCCTGATGTACTATTTTTTCTTCACATAGGGCTTTATGAGCACTAGAGATGCTCGAGTAGTTTCCTGCATGGAGCAGCACAAGTTGGCTTTTTTTCTTTGTGCATAAGCGTTCTGTTCTAAGAGTCTGCGAGCGGGAAAAAGGAAAGAGCATGCGGGAGAAGCTCAATCGAGAGCTTAAAGCTTTATTTTGATGGTAGAAGGCTAGGGAATAAGGAAATAAATGAGTTATGGTTTAAAGCAAGAAATATTTTTAGGTAATTAATTTAATGTAATTGAAATNGTGAGAACAATTCATGAAGATGTGAGAATTGCTCAAAATATTAAATCCGGCGATAAGACTTAAAAATATTAATACTGGGAACCATATCCACTTCAAAGAAAACAGAAAATAAGAAAATTTTGATCACATATCGAGCGCATCATATTAATTTAGCAAACAGAGTTAAATACTTTCGTTAAGAAAGGTCGCATTTGAATGAAGTTAATATTAAAATAAAAAACGCTGAAATAAAATCTACAGTACTGCATTTCCAGAGTATGAGAATGGTATCCATATAACAACTTATTTACGTGAGATAGAAGTGGATGAATACGCATTAGATGGCTTAACATAAGGGTGCCGGTCCACATGGGCAGCACATCCTAATAAAGATGGATATTCAAAAGATGACTGAGCTATGTGGAGATGAGTATCAATATATGATCTAGGAAGATCTCTTGATGGAGATTCATATCACACCATTAAAAATAAAGATCAAGCCATTATGAGTCTAAGGTGAAGACGGATCATCATTCAGAAGAGCACTAACCAAGACCGATAGACGGAAATTTGGACTATTAGATTGCAATAGCGATAGCATGAAGGATAACTATTGAAACTTGAACTTATTTTGAATAAATTTATATTTGAGTTCAAATTTCAATTTTCTTCTTTTGTGCAGTTAGTTAAGGATATGCATTCTCATCAATGGCAGAGTTAAGGATAATACTATTCTTTATTTAATGGATCATAGTAAGAAAGAAGATCAAATCAAGTTAAATTTATTCCTGGTATTTTTTTGTCCCCAAAATAAGGTATTTCATACAATAAAAGGAAATACCAAATCTCCAAAAATATTTCCTCTACCTCTCCATTTGAGAACAAGATGGAGACCACAGACACAACAGCCCATCATAGATGCTATTAGAAATTATATTAGGAAATAATTTATTTATGTTTAGAAGTTATGAGGATTATATTTATTTCCTAAACTAATTTTATTCTATTTCCTATTTTAGATTTATTTTTTTGAATTTGATTTATTTCATTTCCTATTTTAGTCTTTCTTATTTTATATTGTTTCATTTATCTCCAAATAATTATTATGGAATGATTAATTAGAGATATTATGTGTAATATATTTCTTTTCCTGTTATTTTTTTTCTTGTCCTTCCTATTCTAGGATTCATGTAAAGGTTATTTATAACTCATTTTCATATCAACAAAGGAATTCTGCATTATCCTAAATTTCAACAAGATATCAGAGCATTGAAATAAATCCTCTTCTGCCACCAGAAGCTTCTTATTCCCTGCAGTCCGCAATATTTGTCGTGCTGCAAACCCTTCCTCCGCTCCTCTTTTTATTCTCTATTTTTTTTTATTTTTTCTTTTTGAACTTCCTCTCCCTGTAGGCCCCATCGCCGGAATTCCCTCCTACAGCCTTTCTGGTGGCGCTTTTTCTCATCGAGATCCACCCATAACCTACGACAAGCGCCGGTGTTGACAGCATCCTACGGCCCACCCCGCCGCAGCGGATCTGCTATCATATGGCGTCTCCCCCTCTCAAAAGTGCCAAAATATTCGCATCAATCGAGCATAAGGCTCAAATTAATAGTCACACCATTGAATCTACCGCGGTCGTTGCCGTTCCCACTTCTGAATCCAGGTTTCTGACTGTTGCGGCTGCTTCTAATGAGGATGAGGACAATAGCAGAGCAAAGGAAGCTGAACAAGAGAATGGGCCATAGGCGATGAAGAAGGTCAAGCCAAAGAAGCCTAACAAACCCAAGGTAGCGGTCCACGAGGCCGCCTCTAAGATTGATGTAACAGATCTCACTGCATACCTTGCAGAGGTGTCGATTTCCTATGAGTCGCAGTATGATATCCAGTTGATGGATCCATGGACTAATTTGAGTAAGCATCTTCCAGTGTCAGAGCATCGCAGTTCCCTTGGAGGAAGATATTCAAAGAGTCATCTGTTGCTAAAAATACCTGTCATATTTCGAAACCAATTTACAAAACATTAGTTGATTGGATTGCTTCAAAATAACCTGATGCACTTGGTGATTTTGTTTTTTGGTGTCTAGATTCCATTCTTGTTGACCTTGCAGCTCAGCAGTGTGCTGCTAAAGACTCTAAAAAGGCAACAGAGAAACCTTCTTCAAATTCTCAAGTTGCAATATTTGTCGTATTGGCAATGACTCTTCGACGAAAGCTTGAGATGCTCATTAGTCTTCTACCCAAACTAAGAGATGATCCACATTATCAAGGACAAGAAAAGGTACAAGAAAAGGTTCTTGTGATTGTGTAAACTATTTCTCAGGCTTCTCAAGAGGATCTGGTGGTTGGGATACATGTGTGGGTGCATTATCTATTGCCTCTAATTAGCGGAAAAAATGGCAATTCGCCAACAAGAGGTTTGGCTTTACAGTTGGTTGATAGTATTTTCGAGAGGCCTAAAGCCCGTCCAATTCTAATAAATGGTATTGTTAGAAGAGGAGAACGCATTGTTCTTGTTTTGCACTTGATTTAGTAATGATGGCTACCTTTCCTATACCTTCTGCTCGAGTGAAGGCTACAGAGAGATTAGAAGCTCTATATCCAACACTGAAGAAGCGGATGCTTGCTGGTTCTCCAAGTTCCAAAGCTACAAAACAAGCTTCACAACAGATATTGTCATACGCTGCTCTACTAAGGCTTCTACAGAGGCTACAAAGGCTGCTAAAATTACAAAACAATTTTTTCCACTGCAGATCCTCCACCATAATTCTTCTTGCAGCAGACCCTCCTCCGAAACTTTTCCTACAATATGTCTACCTCCAGAGCTTTTCCTTTTTTTTTTTGCAGGCCATACATTGTAACTTTTCTTGTGGTTGTCTACTTCCCTACAAATTACCCTGCACTATTACCTGTAGAAGCCTTCTGCCAACCTAGAGACGCTGCAAGTACTGCAATTAAAGACAACTGCAGTCAATTAGAAGTCAGCTTTTACTGCAGGTTGTCTAATATCCTACAAACTCGCCTGCAACATTACCCGTAAGAGTCTTTCGCCTACCTACAGACGCTGCAAAAGTTGCAGTCAAAGAAGACAGCGATACGGGATGAAGACTTCAAATTCTACTTCACAGAATTTTCCTCGCCCACTGTTTGATATTTTCAAATCCAAATTAAACATGGTTTTCAACCATGTTTCAACTTAAGGGGGAGTATTAGAAGTTATATTAGGAAATAATTTATTCCTGATAGAAGTTATGAGGATTATATTTATTTCCTAATGTAACTCTATTTCCTTTTTCTATTTTAGATTTATTTTCTTGGATTGGATTTATATCATTTCTTATTTTTAGTTTTTACTATTTTATGTTGTTTCTTTTATCTCTAAATAATTATTATAAATTGATTAATTAGACATATTAGGTTTTATATTTTTCCTTTCATGTTATTTTCTTTTCTTGTTTTTCTTATTTCAGGATTTATGTAAGGGTTATTTATAACTCATTTTCATATCAATAAAGAAATTCCGCATTATTCTAAATTTCAACACATAATATAGTAAACCATGATTATTTTATCAAATAGTGAGTAGAAGAAAATCCAACAAATTCGCATCATGATGTTAAAAAAATTGGTGATTCTCGATAATAGAAGGGGTAATAGAGTGAACGAGAAAATAAGCATAAAAATCGATGGCTCGTAGGCAGCAGACATCAGTCAATAGTCGGTTTGGAGTGAGAATCAAATAAAGGATGAGCAATTGGCTTGGATGTTATCTTGATATGGGAGATAAGATGACCAAGAAAGTGAGCACTGAACATAATTGGCTGACAATGTTCAAATATTGATCATTTGATATGTAAAACGAAAATCGATGAAAAATTCTAGAAATCAGGAGACAATGAATGGTATGGATGGTTGCATTGGTCATTCTTAAAATAGAAAAGATCAAGTGATTGACAAGATGAGCAGCAAATGTCAGTGGTTAATGGAAACCATAAAGTTGAGACAGTAATAGTTGATATCAATCAGCAGTCAACACCTTGTTGTGGTGAGAGCAAAAATAAACATAGTCAGCATCGATCAATGGCCATCGTTGGCGCCGATCAATGGCCATCATTGGCACCGATCAATGGCCATCGTTGGATGCTCAAAAGTCAAGTGCATAAAGATCATCGATGTGGTTGTTCTCCTAGCAAGAGGAAAGGGCAATCAACAAAAAAAATAGTGAATTCTACTTTTGACTTAAATAATAGAAAAAAATAACAAAAAAAATCATGCATTTGTCTCCACTCCTCATAACACGTGTACGAACGCTTCTCTCCCACATCACCATACCCACACAAAAACCAATGCTCAAGCGCATTTGCCTCGCTTGCCTGCTCACTTTAGTTCTCTAAGTCATCTTCTCTGCATCCACCTACCTAAACCCTCAACAAAAAAGAAGGCACAAGAGTAACTCCCGTGAGAAGGAACCAATGGTACAAGCAATGTGTGAAGGAGGGAAAAAACAACAAGAGTGAAGCCTTTGGTAGGACTAGTTGCATGCGAAGCAAGGAGAAATCGACGAGAACCCGCGTGAGAAGGCATCAATGATATTAACATTGTGTCAATGAGAGCAAGTCGTTGATGGGACCAGATGTTTGTGAATCAAAAAGAAGATGGAGTTTGCATTAAATGACATCAATTGGATTAACGACTGTGAACGAGAATAGGAGTTCAAACAATCGTGAGTTTTTAAGTTAAATCCAGTTTGAAGGGACTGCTACAAGATTTTGTTTCTCCCTCTTTTCTCTCTCTAAACAGAGAAAACAATGAAAATCGAAAAAATAAAAAATAAAAAAAGAGTTATATTTGTGTCTTGTCTTGTTGACACACCTAGGTGCGAGAACACTATGAAAGAAAGCCAATTGCCCTGGCGTCTTAAGTACCCATGCTCACCATCTGAGCACGATGGAAAATTGCATGCTTGATCATTTTTTTGTACATGTGACCCGCACGTCTTACTGAGCATGGTGAGGAGAAAAGTCAAATGTTTTTTTTTTCTTTTTTGCAATAGGAGCTGAAAGCTCGAACCTTCAAATTAAATACCAGTACACACCTTTCGTGACATGAAGGAAAATGCAAAAATTAAATATAGGTTTCCTACATCACAAAAACTCAACCAAGCATTTTACTATAAACTTATGTAATCATGTTAAAAGGATTGCGGCAGATCGCCACTAACGACCCATTTGGGGCAGCTTATTTGATGCAGTGGCGTTTTAAAAATGCACCAGACCTGTTTGGGTAAACTACGTTTTGGCAGCTTATGCGTTTTCAAAACGCTAAAAACAAAATTTTTACACCGCACCTATCCAAGTGTGGTGGCAGTTTTTTGGCTGTGGTCTAGCTTTTCAAAAAAAATAAAATTTTGTAATAGCCACCGCACCTAGCTTTTCAGCAGATTATTTTTAATCAGTTAATCAGCAGATTATTCAATAAGCTACAGCTACCCCAAACAGACCCTAACTTAAAAATTCATATAGATTCCAAAAGGCTTCCACACATCCAATCTTGGATCAAGATAGCCCAAAGACCAAAGATATGAATCTGCTGAGATATATTTCCCTATATCATCATATAATTTATCGAAAAACAAGCAAAACTATAAGCAAGTCCATTTCTTGGAGATGTCATTAGCTAGAGAAACCGACCACTACCCAATAGACCAGATTTTTTGGTTTTCATGGACTTTGGTCTCACTCAAAAAAGCTATTGAGAACTCTATCCTTCAACAGGCTGGCTCGGTCAACTAATTAAAAGCTCTATCGACGTGCATTAACAAATAATATTGCAAACATAAAATTCTTTNGGTCATTAGCTAGAAAAACCGACAACTACCCAATAGACCTGATTTTTTGGTTTTCATTTTGGTCTCACTCAAAAAAGCTATTGAGAACTCTATCCTTCAGCAGGCTCCAGAAATAATATTGCAACCCTAGGTCCTGGCTCGTTCAACTAATTAAAAGCTCTATCAACGTGCATTAACAAATAATATTGCAAACATAAAATTCTTTGATCAAATATAAGAAGCAAACTGCAATGTTATGTTATGCTTGTTAAATTAAAACAATGAAAATAGAAGCTGAACTACAATAAAAAAAATATATTAAATGTTCAGAGAGTCCAGTTATCACCATGCTATCACTGGGGCAATCTTTCTCGCTTTTTGCCGGGGCCTGCACAAAATAAAAAAAGTAAAAACCAAAAAAAATGATGAAAAGAACCAAAAAAAAATGGTGAACCACCTCATGCTACTCATTTCGATAATGTGAAACAGAAGTTAGACAGATATAAATAGTGAATTCCCTATATTTTTAGCTGGCATACCGACATGAGGTTAGTATTTGGATACCCAAATCAAAAAATAGCTTTGAATGAGAAGGATCCATAGAGAGAAAAAAAATGCATACAGCGTTTAAAATCTAACATTTTCTCTAAATCTAATTGATATAGACTGAACTAAAATTCGTGGACATAATTCATTATTTGAAATTTTGCTAATTCATTAGTTGATTTATATCAAGAAAACCTGGATTGCTAAAAACTTAAATCAAACTAGGTCAAAGATTTCCTGTCATCAAACTCTTGGAAAACAAGGTTCAAATATGATAGAAAGAGTATTAATGCTAAAGGACTGAGGAGGGACAAAATGAAAAGTTCAGGCTCATGTTTTGTTTGGTGTTGTGGCCTTCCTGTGCTATGTTGTCTGGCTCCAAAAAAGGTTATCACTATTGCCATCAAAATGGACTAACTGTGCCTTGAGTGCTATGCTCGTGATCATGAAAGGCTATGAACAGCCGGTGCTATACATATAATATATTACTTTCCACCACCACATTTCCCGCACAAGTTAAACTTTCTATATGCCAGAATTTTGTACAGTAAAACAACAAACCTTAATAACCAGTTAGCAGCAATTAACACATAGGATGAACAGAGTTTTGACCATAATCAGAATCATCATCATGATTAGCCATATTACAAATATTGAGTCAGTTCTAACCTACGTTGTGTATACATTCCAATTAAATCTTTAGTATAAAATTTAGTTTATATGAATCTTTTTTCAAAAGTTTATAAATATAGCATTTGGTCTATCATTTTTTGTTCCTAATTCTTTCAAATTAATTTTATCTGCTAGTATTATTATTTTATCTTCTACCCTTGTCAGTCAACTTTTCGATTGATTATGAAAATATGGATATGAAAATAATTTTGTGAAATTTAATTTAAGTATAAAAGATATATATAGTTTGAGTTTTAAAAGTAGTATGTTTTAATTTTAAAAAAAAAAAAAATGAGACCAATTGGATCTCATTAGTTCAATAGTTTGCATAATCGTGTCTGATACCGCGAATACTACACCCTCCAGAAAGATATGTGTAGACTTCGACGATAGACTCAATCCTGCAAACTAAGAGATTTATGACATCCGTTTGGTCTGCGAACCTTTTTATATATGACCGACAAGTTCCCCTATCTAATACAAGGATTAAATAGGGTTTATTTTACCTGGGTTTCAAGTTCCCTATAGAGGCAAGCCCCTATAGTTAATTACATCACAAATGACGAAAGTCACGTGAGAAAACTCTCGATAATGATCAGTGGTTCTAGTTTTCAAGAATTCAAAGTTTAGGTTTTCAAGGTAGGACGTGGAAAAACAAGTGGGAATGACTCAAATAGGAACAGTTATTTCAGGAGTCCAAATAAAAGAAAGGGTAGGGGATGTCATAGATCATGAGGAGAAACCTCAGTGACATCCCGGAATATCCTACTATGTGGCTGCGTTTTTTAGAGAAGATGTTATTTGAATGTTCAATCCTGCCAATTTTATTATTTGAGACTTACATTTGCATAATACCCGATTATGCAAATAACCCGCAAAGATAAGAGGGTTTAAGTCGTGTCACACGACAACCTCGGAACCTAAGGCGGGTTAAGATTTACACTGCACAACATGGTTGTACAGGAGCCTAAAAAGAGAGTGTGAGAATTTACGTCGCGCTAGACGAGCTACCTCGAAGTCCTATGGGTTGTTATTATACTACGAAGGGATAATGCTGAAGATCTTGTTGCTCGGTCTGAATTCCTTGCCGTGCTGCCCACAAAGTTGGCTCCAAGCTCCTGTCATCGCGACGGCTCCAGGGTTTAAGTGTTTGAAAATTGTAGTTTATGTTTCACAGTTTTGATGTCAGTGTTTCGGTTTTGTTTTGTTTCAGTTTTGATTTTGCATGGAGAATAAGCAAATCATAGGTAAATAAAATGTACTTAAAATGTAAAATGCAATAAAGTAAAATATTGTAAATAAACTGTAAAAGCGTACCTGGGCATCTGCTACTGTTGTGTTATTAATGTTGCGAGCATAGCATGATTTGCAGCAGATCTTAAATAAACTTGCAAGAAAACTAAACAAGACGAGAAACTCAGCACAAAAGTCAGAAAAACGAGTCGTATAAATCACAAGCAAACGAAATACTTAGTCACATATGAAAGATCAGGACTGGGTATAAGACCTTAGTGAAAGTAGAGGCTCAGAGCCGGGCTATGTGCTTCCCGATCTTGAACAGGAGTTACCGGCCCGACAATCTACAGAATGTAGTTTTTAACCTCAATCCAAGTGACTAGTCGTGGACCTTTATAAATTTTCATAGGAAGATTTTCATGCAAAAGTTATTATTTAAGTCTTTCCGGACCTTTATAAATTTTCATAGGAAGATTTTTCATGCAAAAGTTATTATTTAAGTCTTTTTTGAAGAGTTCTTTTAATCATGCAAAAGAAATTTTTATTTTTATTTTTATAAATATTTTGTAAATTCGTACAGTCCACAGATTAGTCACTCTAATCGTGCTAGAACTACTGACAACCTAAGAGTGTCGGGGACAACAATCCACCCAAGAAACGGGGAATAGTATCATGGGTCCTTCTCTCTCCCTTATTGAAGATCCTTGAGGTAGGAGATACTGGTCGGCAAATAGCATCCTCGATCCTTCCTCTCTCTATAGAAGGTCATCAAGGCAGGAGTCTATTCTAATAATTACTTCGTTCCCTCGTTTAAGCACACATAAAGAATGTCGTCATCGCCCTCGCCACTTAGACCCTAGACTTATCCTAGTCCGATGATCTATATGTGGCATTAACAAATTTCCCCAATTGCCAGGAGGATTTGAATGTAACGTTCAAGCTCAAATCCCGATGCACTGTATTTTATTGTAGGTTATGTCATTATGAGGATTTCACTGTTGATTTAATTAAGGAAGCATGGACTACGCCTCGGTGCATCCTGGTGTCATAGTCAGTTTGTGAATTAGGGTCAAGTGTCTAGTTTCACGGTGCATTCGAGGATTAAACCCTAAAACCTCGGGAGGTTATAATGCAGAGATTATGTAGATGGGCTCTCACCTAAGGTGTGCTCCTAAAGACTAGGAAATTTATATTGAGGATTAGGTGGATGGGCTCTCACCTAGAGTGTGTTCCTAAAATCTAGAAGGACTACACTGAGTTAGGTAGATGGATTCTCACCTAGGGTGTGCTCCTAAAATCTAGGAAGACTATGCTGAGGATTAAGTGGATAGACTCTCACCTAGGGTGTGCACCTAAAGTCTAGGAGGTCTATACTGAGGACTGGGTGGATGGGCTCTCATCTAGGGTGTGTGCTTAAGCTCTAGGAAGCCTACACCAAGGACTAGGTGAATGGACTCTCACCTAGAGTATGTGTTCCTAAAACTCTAGGAAACCTACTCTTTAACTTATGCTTAAGGTGGTTTAAGGTTTTCTATATCTTCCAATTAACTAAATCGTCAATCCCCATTTTTATGACTTAACCATTTAAAAAAGAAGTAAAACAAAAGAAGGATGAGGCAGACCCACTTTCAAAACTAGTAAAGTCAAGGGGGAAAACAACAAGTAGATCAACATAAAAGTGTTTAAATAACAATCAATTGAAACCCAAAACATTGGGCAAAAAGGGTTCGTAAAACGAATTCTAAACCGCATGTAAATCAACACTGGCTACATAAATCTCGCCGAAATAATGCGTAGATTGCCTCAAAATTAGCCCACCAAAATGCCTCAAAACATTGATTAAAACAATCCCGCAGATGATGGGTTTAATGCCTCCAAAACAGTAGGCAAAGCTCTCAAAATCAGCCCCCAAAATAACAGACAAAGATCTCAAAATCAACCATAAAACAATAATTTTAAAATTCTCAAACAACACATGTAAGCTTAAAGCAATAATTTTAAATGTTACAAAATTAGCTAGGAAACTTAACCCAAAACAGTGACAATACATTTAAAGCTCTGAAAGCTGCAACGAAACCAGTCTGAACCAATATCAAAATAACCCCCGAACATCACTTAAATTGCCTCAAATAGCTTTTTTTTTTTTTTTTTTTTTTTA
>JXCR01143932.1:190303-216709 GCA_002079205.1 Phalaenopsis hybrid cultivar
TTTTTTTTTTTTTAATGTTCCCAAACAACACTTGTAGAAAACTCCAAAAACAGTGAAATTGAAGAGCCAAAACAGTGTTATTTAGTGCTTCCAAGCAGCAATAATATGACTCGAATACAACAACATTTAACTCTTCCCAACAGCAGAAATACATGACAAACAAAATAGCATTTTATTTTTTCTAAGACCACAAATTTATAAGACTTAAAACAGCATCTATGTCATTCCAAAACTTTCAATTCAGCAAGTAGACATACAAATACTGAAGCTTATTTATATTGTAAAAGGTACTTAAATGCATTATTTTGTTGCAACATAAAAATATTTGAATGCTATGCATACTCATGTGAAAGTTTGAGGTAATAGACAAGTAAAAAAAACACATGAATTGAGTGGATGCGTATGACAAATCTTCCTAACTCTTAGATGGTATGTATTATATAAATAAAATGAGCAGTATATGAACAAAACAAGAATTCATTACCCGGTTATTGTAATTGCTGAGGGCTGACGAAGTTCAGTGTTCCTCCTACGGCAGACGATCAACAGAGAGTTTCGAAAGAGAAGGAAGGTGTTCTGTCGAGAGCAAATGGAGGCGAATCAGACGTGTACGGGAGGGCTAAGTGGCTTCGTGATTAGGAGAGGCGAGCGACTTCGATATGGACGAGAGGCGAGCGGGGCTTTGATCGAGACAAGAGAGGGCGAGCGGGAGTGGGATCGAGCGATCTCGGTGCTTCGAGGAGGAGGCGAATCAGAGGGATTAGGCAGGCGGAAGTTTCGGTACAGAGGAGGCGAGCGGGGCTGGGGAGATAAGACGAAGGCTTTCGGTATAGAGACGGAGTCGAACCGGTGCGGGGAAGAAGCGCAGCAGATGCTTCGATCGGGAGTTACGATCGAGCCGTAGAGAAGAGCGGGTGAGGCGAGTGTGGATCTTCGGCGCAAGGAGGAGGAGATCGCGCGAGGAAGAAGCGAGCGGAGCTTGGATTTCGGTGCAGAAAATCGTGGACTGCAATAGAGCTTCGGTGCGGGGCTTCGGCGAGCAGAAGTCTTCAGTCGAAAGGAAGCTGGGTTTCGAACTGGAGAAGATGGCGTCGAGCGGGAGAGGAGCTGATGAGGATTTCAGTGGCGAGGGAGAGAGGTTTCGGTGCAGAGGAGAATAGACGAGCAGAGGATGAAGAGGAGGTCGAATGCCAGGAAGGTGAAGGAACACTCGAATTGTATACCAAAAAATGTATCTATTACGGGTGATTAGGCGGGGAATTAAATTGTTTCCACATAAGCATGGAGGTTTAATTGGAAAAGAATTAATTTTCATTATATGTGGAGTTAATGATATATTTGAATTTTGAAATTTGAAATTTAAAATCTGTGGGCTGAGGTAATTAGCCCGTGCTTAATCCATATCGAGCCTGAATCGAACCCGGGTCGGATCTGGGCGGAGTCCGGGCCCGCACACCGCTAATGAAGAAAAATGCATCGATTTCCGTGCAAACTGTGTGCGCGCGTAACCCCGGCAATATGGATGTCCTTTCTAGCTAAAGTTGATGTTCCGGACGCATTGGCGTGATCCGTTTCGTCATCCGGGGTCGTCCGGATGAGTTTGCCGAAGGGTGAGTCGATTCAAGTCAAAGTTGTGTGGGGTGCAGTGAGTGCGTGAAATGCGGCGTTCGCGAGTAATCGAGTCACAAAGGGTTCACCTAAGGCTGTTTGATCCTATAGGAACTCAATTTCGGGCCCTCTACATGTTGATCCTTAGCCCTTGCAACTAGAAGTTGAGTGCTCGGAACCACTCATGCGAGTTCTTCACAAAAATGAGTCAAGAAGTGGCTTGAAGTTCTACGGTAGGTGGGTTCCATTGCTAGTCCGCTAGGATGGTCAATAAGAACTCCTAAGGCTAGATTTTAGGTTCTGGGAGTTGGAGACTAAGACCTCACTAAAAAAATGAGGTCAACAACCCTCCATTTCACATGCCTAAATCACCTAATAATGAGTTCCCCTACATTCATTTTCTTACCTTCAATAAGTGCGGCACACAATCCCTTAGGCCGCTAGGGACAGAGGATGCAAGGAACAATTAATGGTTAATTTTTAGCATTGTAAAAGAAAAAAAAAAAAAAAGGTTTATCCGAAGTAAATGCCGCACAGTACAGCCACTAGCAGAGCCGTTTTTCACTTTATAAAATTCGGATGGTGCTCATACATCTTCCTGCTCATGTTTCTGCTAACTCTCAAACTGCTCCATTACTGCTTCTTCCAAACACTCACCGATTGAGCTTGTTTTTGTTCATTTTAGTAAGATTCATAACATCACCAAGATATCAAAATCAGTTTAAACCTGCTCTTGACAACTTTAAATGGCTCCAGAAACTTCGTCTGCACCATAGAGAATGCGTGTTTTGGTTGAGAATTCTGCACAATGCTGTTCATGCCAATACTTGGCTGCTCCAAAGAGGTATGGGGAATGACATTGTCCTTGGATTGTGCAGCGCCCACGATTTGACCCATATTAATACTTAAAATTTTCAGTATTCTTAAGAAATGGGGCATTCTAATTCCTACTTTTGGGAGTGAAGAGGAGAGTTTTGCGGGTCTCAACACATTGTCTAAAAATCAGGGGTTAAGGGGAGACTATACTGTTGTGCTGTCTAACAAGTGTGGAGGTCTAGAAATGACAAAAATATGACCTTCATTTTGAACTCCAACGGTTATTGCTGCAACCATCCTTCATGCACTTGCCATCATCCTCTCTATTGAANTAAGCCTAGTAAGGAGGACCAAATCACACTCAATGACCTCTAATAGGCCTCACGGGTGAGAACCAAAAGGGGAGGCTCACAACTGAGGCAAACCCAAGAAACAGCAAGTGAGGCTCACGGCTAAGGCAAACCCAAATCAATTCCCTACAAGTTTTGATATACATAGGAGAGTACAAAACATCATCAATCTCTCAAAGTAACGAGTTTGATCCATCTACTATCATCCAAATGATGCAAACTCAACAAGAGGGGATAAATTAAACTCAAGAAATTCCAATGAGTCTCAGGGTAGGGGTAGGAACCAAAGCCAGCAAAACCACCTCCAAACCATCCCTCGGGTAAGGGCCAAACAAAGCAAACCAAGCCCCCCAACTAGAGCCAAACCGAGCCCAGCAAGACTAAAACAAGCAAACACAGCCCCCACTTTAGAGCCAAACCGAGTCCAGCAGGACTAAAACAAACAAACACATCCCCCACTTTAGAGCCAAACCAAGTCCAGCAGAGGCCAAACACAAGAGCTCTTAAAGCTAGGAAAAGAGCTTTAACATCTCAATAAAATTCAAGACTCAAGTCTCCACAAAAGTCAACATCACATACTCCTGAAATGAAAAAACCGAGCACCAACAAAAGCCCAAAACCGAGCCATTCAAGGCCCAAAATCGTGCCTAACAATATGAAAATCCAGACTCTCATAAAGCAATAAAGATTCAACTGTTTCAAACCCAGAACCGTGACTTAAAATCAAGCCAAAATCAAGCCCAACAGGAACCAAAAGCCAAAACCGAGCCCAGCAAGATTAAAACCAAGCCCAGCAATATAAAACTTCAGGCTTTCATAAAAATTAAAGTTCTAGTCATTTCAAACCAAAACTAAGCTTCCAAACCAAGCCAAACCGAGCTCAACAAGAACTAGAAGCCAAAACCGAGTTCAACAAGATTAAAACAGGCCCAAGCATTGGTATAAATTCATACTTTAATAGAAATTAAAGTTTCAGCCGTCTGTAGGTAAAACTGAGCCATCCAAAGTTAAGAAACAACCTGTATGTCTAAATATTCCAAGCATACAACAATTTCAACAGATATTTGAAAAGGGGTGGAATTTCACGATGAGCTAAACCAAGCTCTCAAAACAAGCTACAACACTTTCCAAGTTAAATAAATTTTCTCATAGCATATATTTCAGGTCAGGAAAGCCACAGGAAGCCAAAACCGAGCACCAAACATGCATAAAACAGTGAAATAAACTCTCTAGCATTCATGAAAGGCCAAATAACCTCTCCAACATTTCATGCTAAATGAAAATAAGTGAAAAGTTTCATAATACTCATCCCAACATGCTTGCAAGAGAAGCAAAAAATTACTCCAAAGTCATGTATTAACTCCCTAAATATTTCTAACATAAACATGCCACAATAATCATAAAGATGACATAACCTCCCTAGTTTAAGCAAGTAATTTAGCTCTTAGGACATGCCCACATTTCCATTTTTAAATGCACTTGAAGTGAATATCTCAACAATATATCAAAGTAAAATGAACTAGCATGCTGTATCATCCAACAGAGCCAAGCTCAAAGGCTCGGCAGAGAGGAAAAACGAAAGAAAACAGGGCACCGAAGAAGAGGGGGGAAGAAGGGGTACCTCCTTAATGTCAAAGTAAAGCACCGCAACACAAGAAGCTACCTCAAATATGTGCTCTCACAGGAATCTCCTCCTAAAATTCTCCCACAGCCAAAAATTTCTACTTCCCTCTCTTGCAAACTTTTCTTCAACAACCCAAAAAAAACAAAAGAAAACTATCTTTATAGGCAGAGAAGAGGGGAAGAAAAAAGGAGCTCACACCATCGACCCACGGCACTCAAATCGAGCCAAAGAAGAAAAGGACACGCTCCCTGCTCACAGAAGACGAAGCCACCGAAACATCTCGGACCGAGCGACCAGCCCAGTAGCAGCGAGGGAAGCATCGGGAAGAAGAGAAGATTTTGTCGTTCGAGTGTACCAGGGAACAAGCTTCCCAAAGTCAAACTACCAGGAAAAGAAAAAAAAAAGTAGCTCGGGGAGACTGGCACGGCTTCGGGAAGGAAGGCCGCNGGACGAGAACTTTTGCCACTTGGCAGGGGGGAGTGTTGTGGCAGCTGGGTTTCTGAAGTGATCCTAACAAAAGTAAATAGTGTAGACCACATAATTAAACAGTATTAATCTATAGGCAGAATTAAAGGCTCTAGTTTATTATCTGTGGGTTTAACGTCAATGGTTAGTAAAGTTACTTCATTCCTCTTTTCAGTACTTAGGCATTTTGGGTTTCACACCGTCCTGATTAAATACAATCATGCAATGGTTGCTAGCAGCTGGCTTTCTATTCTATAAAATGGAGTAAAAATATGTTCAAGTCATAATGAGGATATAGATATGGAGACCCATTAGAACTATCCCTCTTCATTACTGCGAAAGGTTTGTTAGAAATTATATTAGGAAATAATATATTTCTGTTAGAAGTACTGAGGATTAGATTTATTTCTTTGGATTCGATTTATTTCTTTTCCTATTTTAGATTTGTTTTCTTGGATTGGTTTAATTTTCTTTTCTGTTTTAGGTTTTCCTATTTTATGTTGTTATGAGGATTGGATTTATTTCCTTTCTTATTTTATGTTGTTTCATTTATCTCCAAGTAATTATTAGGAATTGATTAATTGGAGATATATGTGTTATATCTTTCCTATCATAGTATTTCCTCTTTCTTGTCTTTCATATTCTAGGATTCATGTAAGAGTATTTATACCCTCTTTTCATATAAATAAAACAATTTCGTTAAATTCTGAAAATCAACATGGTATCAGAGTCTTAAGACAAATCCTAGAGTGCTCTACCGTCGAAAATTTCATATTCCCTACAGCCAGCAATCTTTGCCATGTGGTAGACCCTTCCTTCGCCTCGTTTCATTTTTTCTGCAAAAACTTCCTCTCCCTGCAGGGCCCGCAGTCTGAATTTCCTCCTACAGCCTTTCCCGCCGCCGAAATTCCCTCCTGCAGGCCTTGTCCATCGAAACCTCCTCTACATACATACCCTAGCCGTCGGAACTCCTTCCTGCGGGAACTAGCTACTGGAACCTCCTGCAAGCCGACCATTGCTATTTTTTTCAGTCGCCGACCCCTTCTTGCAAGGTCTTGTCTTCTGTCACCGAACCTTCCTGCAGCAACTACAGGCTTCCCTGTTGTTTCCCAGTAGGTTTCTACCGTTTTTGTTGTTTCCCTACAGCCTTTGCTTCAGCTGTCGCAGCACAGATGATTCAAACATCATCACTGTCTCTTCTTCTCGTCCGCGGAAGCGGCAAACCCCACTGCTAGCTCTCATCGTTGGATTGCGATTATTGTAGATTTGAGCGAAGAAAGCGCCTATACTATGAATTGGGTTGTTTGTAACTGCATTCAACCTGGTGATGTCGTCATCCTCCTTCATGTTCGCTCCACTTCTATTATCTATGGAGCTGACTGGGGATCAATAGACCTCTCCATTTCAAAGGTTGTCTGCCACTGAAGAGGTTGACTCCAAGCAGTCGCAACAGAAACTTGAGGAAGATTTTGAAACCTTCACTATCACCAAAGCACAGCATCTTGCCCAGCCGCCTATAGAGTCTCATATCCCCTTCAAGAACCACATTGTAAAGGATCATGACATCAAGAGAGGCACTATGTCGAGGTAGGGAGGCTCGGGCTCGGTGTTGTTATTATGAGCAGCGGGGATTTGGGGCATCTAAAAAGAGTGGCAAAGGGAGGCATGGTAGTGTCAGCACTTATTGTGTTTGCCCTGTGATGGAAGCGTTGTACCATGAAAAAGCTACAGAGGGCTTGACTGAAAATGTGATCAGTTCCAACACCATAGTTGCTATTGTGATTAATAAGGCTCCAGAGTTTTTTCCTCCAGCGGACCCTCCTAAGGAGTGTTTTTCAGCAACAAATCTTCCTTCGGAGCTTTTCCTTGAAACAGGCCCTCCTTCGGAGCTTTGTTTCCTGCAGCAGGCCCTCCTTCGGAGTTTTTCCCTGCAACATGCCTTTCTCTAAAACATTTTCCTGCAGCCAGAAATTTTTTTCTCGAGCAAGCCCTCCGCTGGAGCTTTTTTCCTGCAACAAGCCCTCCTTCATTCTTTTTTTCCCTGCAGGTGTTCTTATTCTCCTGCAAGCCATAACCTACAGCATTCTCTACTGGTGCTCTTTCTTTTTACCTGTAGGTGTTCTTTCTTTTCCTGTAGGTCCTACTTTTTTACCTGCAGACAATACCAAGCAACTTCCCCTACATATGTTCTTCATTTTCCCTACAACTTTCCCTATAAGCTATCTACTTCCCTGCAAATTTTCCTGCAAAATTATCTGTAAAAGTCTTCCGCCTACCTGCAGACACTATAGAAACTGCAGTGAAAGAGAATCGCAACCAACTATAAGTCAATTTTTCTTGTAAATTATCTACTTTCCAGCAATATTACCTGTATGAGTCTTCTGCCTACATACAGACACTACAGAATCTACAATCAAAAACAATAACAGTTAACGAAAAATATTTCTAAATGCTCTTGAGATTGATTACCAAGTACGGGATGAAAACTTCAAAATTCTAGCTCACAAAGAATCTCTCTCGCCTATTGTTTGATATCTTCAAATCTAAATTGAACATAGTTGTCAATCATATTTCAACTTGATAGAGAGTGTTAGAAGTTATATTAGAAAATAATTTGTTCATATTAGATAGAAGTCATGAGGATTAGATTTATTTCCTTGGATTGGATTTATTTCCTTTCATATTTTAGATTATTTCCTTCGATTTGATTAATTTCATTTCCTATTTTATGTTGTTATGAGGATTGGATTTATTTCCTTTCCTATTTTATGATTTCCTATTTTATATTATTTCCTTTATATTTAAGTAATTATTAGTAATTGATTAATTAGAGATATAGGTGTTATTTCTTTTCATTCATGTTATTTCTTTTTTCTTGTCTTTCCTATTCTAGGATTCATAGAAGAGCATTTATACCCCATTTTCATATCAATAGAACAATTTAGCTGAATTCTAAAATTCAATGAGTTCCTTAGTAGGGACTTTTTGTTGCATGTAAATGATTACCGCCTAATCTTAATTGCACCAACATGAAGCATGTCCTATGACATTTCCTATTATTCAAATGAAGGATTTGTATGAAAAATATGCAAAGAAGTAGCTATAAATATAACAATTACGAATACTTTGCGGATGTTAATAAGGTTTATGGAGTTCAAAGAATTTTAAGAACCTGATCTTCCTAAACCAGAAAGGTTTTCTCTAGAAATGCTTAGGGCTAAATGTATATACATCATAAATCCAAAAAATATTCCTTTTTTTAATGATATCCTGAAACATCAACTAGTATTGTGAATTCTTCTCCCCTGTGCATATGTTTTCGCATCCCATCAATCGCCAAAAAAAAAAACCCTTTTTGAACTATCATATTAATCCAATTCCTGATGCTCTTATTGTTGATTAACTTGTGTCCGCTAATGATGATGAACACCAAAGGTATCTTGTGAAGTAGAAAGAGATCTAGATGACTTGTGAATATCAACAACGACAAAAATCCAACAATTATATTTGGATATATTTCAAGAATATCACAAGTTGGAAGAATAGATGAAGTGGCTCTCCTATCCTAGTGGGTAGTTAAGATTGCTATGGCTTGTGTCGTAAATAACTATTAGTCTGGAAAATCTCTCCATGATTATAGTTGCTTGCAGTTTCATTGTGTGGTTGGTACACAGCTTTATAATTGTAAGAAATTACTACAACTACGACTTGCAGGATTATCTAGCAATAATTATAATTAACTTAACTATAAAAAAAGAGGAAATGAAAGTGAGAAACAAGTGTCATTTGATTGTTTCCCCGCCGCTGATGGGAAAGCCTATGAGAGATTAAAGCACGCGTGAGATAACGAGTGAGAAGAGAAAAAAGAAGTTGTGCCCTAGAAACATGAGAAGAATAAGAGGGAGGAGGAAACGAGCAGCTTACCTGCGTGGGAGGTTTCCTTTCATTCTTGCAATTGAACTACCGTAACAAAGGCTCAAGCGAAACTTCCCCTCATGTCATTGACACTTGTAGTTCTACGTACACAAGGAAAGGGAAGACAGAAGGAAAGCGCAAGTGACCTAATGCAAAGAGAAAGAAGTTGTGAGGAGTTGAGCAATTTTCCTCATTCACATAAGAAAAAATATTACATCAGGACTCCGCATGCAGAGCTACTTATAGAGTTCAATCTTGAGCTGACACGTGGAAAATTGGGACCCACCTACATAAAAGGTGAAAAAAAATGAAAATGCATGACCCGGCCCGACCGATGCGTCATAGGAATATTCCATCGCATAAAAATATTCTCTCGCGTTATTCTGAATATTTTTCATGTTATTCATGTGTTATTGGTGAGTTATTGAGGTGATTCAACCAAATGACAAGATAAAAACTTTTACTGAAGTGTTATTAATGTGTTATGGAAGTAATTTTGAGTTAGTGTTGTTTAAAGAAAAATAACATCTCAAAATCACCTCAGTTACTGTTTTTAAAGTGTTAGCCGTGTGTTATTTATGTGTTATTGGTGTGTTATTGAGATGATACAATCTAATAATATAAAAATTTCTACTGATGTGAAATTCATGTGTTATGGAGGTGATTTTGAGTTGGTATTGTTGTTTCAATAATAATAACATCTCAAAATCACCTCAGTCACTCTTTTTAATGTGTTATTGGTGTGTTATTTATGTGTTATTGGGGTGATACAATCCAATGAAAAGATGAAAACTTCTACTGATGTGTTATTCATGTGTTATGAAGGCGATTTTAAGTTGTTATTGTTTTTTAAAGAGCAATAACATCTCAAAATCACCTCAATAACACATCAATAATATATGAATAACACGAAAATTATTCATAATAATGCAAGAGAATATTTCTATAACACGGCGGCAAGGATAAATAACACAGAAAATATTTTCTTATAACACATGGGCAAGGCTCTGTAACGCGATGGAACATTCCTATAACGCATCGGCAAGGAAAAATAACAGATCGATCTGGCCGGGTCGTGCATTTTTTGTTTTTTTTCATTTTTTATGTAGGTGAGCCCGACCTTCCACGTGTCAGTTTGAAATTGAACTCCACAAGCAGCTCTGCATGCAGAGTCCTGATGTACTATTTTTTCTTCACATAGGGCTTTATGAGCACTAGAGATGCTCGAGTAGTTTCGTGCATGGAGCAGCACAAGTTGGTTTTTTTTCTTTGTGCGTAAGCGTTCTGTTCTGAGAGTCTGCGAGCGAGAAAAAGGAAAGAGCGTGCGGGAGAAGCTCAATCGAGAGCTTAAAGCTTTATTCCGATGGTAGAAGGCTCGGCAATAAGGAAATAAATGAGTTATGGTTTAAGTAAGAAATATTTTTAGGTAATTAATTTAATGTAATTGAAATTAATTTTCAGAAAATCCTATTAATTAAATCTAACTAAAATTATTTAGGACAAATGGATGAGAAGGTTGAAATCAGAAAAGAAAAGAAAAGGGGAAAGTTCAACTATGAAATCAAATTATAAAAATCAATTATTGTTTTTCAAATTCAATCAATGTTAAGTTAAATTAATTAATGTCATGTTAAATTAAAAGTTAAGAACCCCAAGTTTAAGGCATAATAAGGTTACTCTTAAATAAAACAAAACTTTGAAAGTTACCAGATAAAAGTTTGATATCTTAATTGAGGTGTATATAAGGGAAATAAAGGGTAATTAAGTAAGATGAAATCGTATTTAAACAATTAATATTCCATTGGTAAAGTTAACTACACNATTAAATCTAACTAAAATTATTTAGGACAAATGGATGAGAAGGTTGAAATCAGAAAAGAAAAGGGGAAAGTTCAACTATGAAATCAAATTATAAAAATCAATTATTGTTTTTCAAATTCAATCAATGTTAAGTTAAATTAATTAATGTCATGTTAAATTAAAAGTTAAGAACCCCAACTTTAAGGCATAATAAGGTTACTCTTAAATAAAACAAAACTTTGAAAGTTATCAGATGAAAGTTTGATATCTTAATTGAGGTGTATATAAGGGAAAATAAAGGGTCATTAAGTAAGATGAAATCCTATTTAAACAATTAATATTCCATTGGTAAAGTTAACTACACTTTTAGGTGGTTACCTTTAACAATTTATGATTAGTTATTAAAAAAAATAGTAGTGATAATATAAAAAGCCAAAGTGTATATATCTAAATTAGTATTCAAAATGAAATTAGAATTCAAAATAAAATAAATATATAACAAATATAATTTAAATAATTTATATAGGTGCACCCAAAAGATTAGACTGACCAAGGAAATGATAGCCGACCGCACTATATAGGTGAGTAAATATGTTTATAATTTACAATGGTTATGTTTATGTTTGAAAGCAATTACACATGTTTTTACTCTTTTATGTATTTATTTTAAAATTAAAAAAAAATATGTTTTTCTTTTAAATGTTAAATACAAGAAAAGAAATAAAATATGATAAATGCATGTATATGGAAGTCAACCATGAATGCACTGACAAGAGAAAGCAATATACCCGTGCAAGAAATATTATGAAAATGAAAATAATTGTTTACCGTTATGGTGGCTTGGAAAATGTTAAACATATATATTTTTTTTAAAGTATACCTTTAGACGAAAACTCCCAATAATGAAAAGTGTAATAGAAATAAATGAAAATAAACAAAAAAATGATTTTATTCACTGTTTTTTTTATTAAGCACATTTTTTTACTGTTTACTGCACTTTTACCAAATAATTTAAAATGAGAATTATTGTAATTTAAAAATATTTTCCCATTAAGTAGTTTAACTCAAACATTCAGTTCTTCAATTGCTAATATTTTTACATGAAAATCATTTATAGGCTAGATGGATCCAAGAGAGTACGTGTGCAGACACCGCTGTGCATAGGCTAATACGTAATATATGTGAGTTTTATTTTCTATCAATTGTAAAAATTTAAAAATTTGTACGAAAAGGTTGTGACTTTGAATTTCATAAATAGAATAATTCTTTTGTGTTTTGAATTTCATTTTAATTATGAAATGAAACTATTAAATAGTTTTTTTTCCTATTCAACCGACAGTTCTCGTCTTAGTAATTCCAAGCTTCCGGGTTAGGTCGTGACATATCTATAGTATTATTCTTATTTCCGTGATGTTTAGTGATTCTGGAATTCCTACTCGACAATGTAGTTTTTCCTCTTACAACATACAATTTCTACAACTCAATTTAGGCTTTCATATTACCGTTCTATCAAATTTTAGTAAAAATGAGGGTTTTGAGGCGCCTGAACCATAATATATGTGGTATGAACAAAAGTCTTATTCGAGTAAAACCCTTCCTCATTTATTCCGGGATTAGAGAGGAAACACTTCCAGGAGAAAAGCCACCTTGTTCAAAGCATGAACCGTGTCTATCAGATATTTCAATATTGCTTATTTCCTCTTTCTCCCGCTTCTCTACTTTTTTGATTGAAAATGTGATGGGTTAATTTCAGATTTGTTAAATGTGATATTTTTTTTACATAAATCCAAATCATGTGTAGCTTCTTTGATCTTAATTTATTAATATTAATTTCTATAATAAGCTAATACATTTTCATGGAAATCAAATATTAACAATTTTTTATTTTCATTTATGGTGACAGAATTCATTGAAATTCATACTTGTTTTCTTATAAATTTAATGTTTGATGCATACGTTGATTGAATCTGACTATGCATTGTATATTAGAATTGCATTAGAAATAAACCCTAGATTCTAGATCACCACGTCATTGCAATCTAGTAGTTATGAACTTCCTATATGCAAAAAAAAGGCAATTAAATTGTTGAATTTTGGATTGCACAAAAGAACTCACATAAAAATATAATTTTGTTCAATTACCAACATTTGTACCTTCCAAGCTACTACTGATTGCAGTTCTAGAGCTCCAAGAAAGTATTTAGGAAGTGGGATTTGAAGGGACGTAGTTGTGGAATATTGGGGGGCAAAACTAGGCGAGTTTCATGGCATTTGGCCGGAGATATACGTCAATCTGAGGATTTCCCGACTGAAAACAGTAGGGAGAAGAAGCGAGGAGTCAGGAAGTTGAAATGAAGTGTCGGGAAGCCAATGAGATGAATTCACCTATAAAATATTAAAGTCAACATACTTGTTGTGTCGAACAAGGGAGGACAGCGACGTGGTGCTCGTGTGACGTGCAAGCACAGAGGAAGAAGTTGTGAGGAAGCATGAGCAAACACGGAGCTAAAGCAAAAAGAGGAGAAGAGCGGCGGAAGAAAGGAGGCGTCGACCGCAATAGGAGCTCATGTAGACGGGAGTCGAAGCCAGGAGCTCATGCGTTCAATCCGAATAGAGCGCAAAGGGGAGAAGGCAAAGTTTTGCGAGTTACGGCTTGACCGAGAGTGGCATGAAATCATAAATTACATAGATTGATTGTATGTGTATGATTGGTTATGATGGAGTCGTCATTTTATAGTACTAACAGAGGAAGCTAAGGTGCACGTGTATGGAAAAGTATATTGATATTGAAGTATCCTAATTTGTACAAATTTTTAAATGGTACTCCTGTGACGGTTGTGCGAATATAGAATGATATAGATATGTTATTAATTTAGTAAGATTTTTTTAAATAACATCAAATATTTATATTGATTTATCAAAAGTTTAACTGACATACATTTTACTTTATTTTCTCTTGTTTTGTTATAGTTTAAGAGTGTGAGTAGTCACTAGCTATGTTTAAGTTTACTGTTTTAATGTAATTTATCGGATTTAATTAATTGATTAAAAGATAAGTGATGGGAAGAAAAATATTTATAGAAGACGCGTACAACCAGTCAAGAGGAAAATTTAAATTATAATATCTTAATTAATTTTTTAGTGACCATTTCATTTATTAAATAGTAAATGAACATCGAAAACTTAGTTAACATTGTCTAACCTTATGTTCCCATTTTGGTTAATTTTAAACCTCGAGCTGGATCGTGACAGTTAGGTTGCTCTTGAAAGCGAAAATCCCTAAATTGGTCAAGGAAAAGAAACAGGCCAAGCTGGTTCATCGTTGGTTCATCCACCGTGTCGCAAACATCCGCATCAACATCACATAAACGCCACAAAAGCGCACAAATAAACTGTGTAAATATAGCAAAAAACATGGAAATGAACTGCGTAAAAGTATAGAATTGCAAGAGTGCATCAAACAAGTGCATTGAAAAACATGAAAATGGATCATAGAGCCTTGACATGTACTGTCCTAAAAAAATGTACCAAGCATCAAACAAAAAATTGTCCACATGTGCTTTAACCAAATTGTTAACTGCTCAGACAAATAGTCAGCGAATAATGCCCAGCTAAAAATGAGATAAATACATTGCCTTGAAAGATGCGTATGTGCCTTGAAGAACGGGTGAGCTCTTGTAATACTCATTTCAGTTATGGGGGAGAGAAGAATGAAGAATTGGAGAAGAAGAAACGAACAGACCGAAGAGAGGACGAAGAAGCAAAAAAGACGAAGCGAAGTGTCTGACACCCGAACTGTAGGAGAGGAGATGAAAAAAGGAGGAAGTCGAAGAGAAGAATTCCCCTATAAATCGAATGTAAGACAGGAAAGTGATCAGAGAGCAGAGGAAGAAACCTGCAGAGGGGAGGACGCCGTGGGAGGAGGATCTGTCGAGCGGAGGCTTAATGTTAGGATCAACTAGTGCACGATAGTGAATGTCGATGTTGAGCAGAAGAGGGGAGATGACGGCGACGTCTAATGCGAATGTCAAGCGAGGTGACTAGAGGAAGGAGAACCGTGCGGGAAAACCAAAGTCTTCGTTGCGTGTGTGTGTGTGAGAGTGTGACGTTCGATCGAGAAAGGTAAGTTTTATAACTTAATAATATGATATATATATATATAGATATGGGGTTTCGCACAATGGTTTGAATCCTTCGGCTTTCAATCGTTTTCGTCGTCCTCAACGACGAAGGATTTCTCGTACTCGACAGCGAAGGGCTTCACGCACGTCGTCTCCTCCTACATGCATCGTTTCGTCCTGCTCAATGACGAAGGGCTTCGGCATGTCTTCACTAAGCTTCATCGAGCACCCTTTTCTACGGTTCGTGTATTCTGCACAACTTTTCCTGTCTTCTAGACCTCGTCAGTTGCGACTGTTCCGCGGCTTCGACATCTGCTGCTTCGCCCCGACGTCTTCGGCACGTCATTTGCCCTCTACCAGAGTAGGCAAGGCCTCTCCTTGTTGTGATGGAGCTTCCTTCTTCGGTTGAACCTGACAAAACCTCATTTGCCCACGTGGTAGGTAATCCTCAAGTGAAGACAACGGTTGTCTTCCCCTCAAGTTATAAGGAGTATCGTGACAGTACAGATGACTGACCCTTTATTAAGAATGCAAGCAGAAAAAGTGGGAAAGCAACATTTTTTTCTGAGTTAGAAATTTCAACCCTGACTGAGAAATTCAAGTTTGCTCTTATTAGAAAATTTTCGTGAGGCACCCACCTATCGAAGTTATCAGGAAAAGTTTTGATGAACTCAAATTAGTAGGAAAGTAGAAAGTGTGGCTTATAGATAGAAGACATGTATTGATTCAATTAACTGTGGCTGAAGACTACACTCGGATTTTCCCCAAAAAATATCTTAACATTGCTGGTAAATCAATGAAGCTACTCAAGTGGTCTCCTGCTTTTGATCCAATCAAAAACCTCATACTGTACCGATATGGTTTAGTCTGTCTAGTCTCAAGCTGCACTTTTTTCATCATCATGTTATTTACTCAATTGAGATCATACTTGGGGACCCTATGAAGTTAGAACTACCCACTTTCAACCTAACCAGACCTTCTGAGACCAGAATTTTTGTGGAAAGAGATATTATTTTACCTGATATTACTGAAGTCTGGTTGGGCACTACTCATAATGGATATTGGCAGCAAATCATCATGGAGCATAAACCTCCTTATTATTCTCATTGAAATGTCATAAGCTTCATCCTAATTTGAAATCTAAAGATCAAGTGAATAAGGATGGATCAAACCCTACTGCTCTAGACATATCTGTTCCACCTGAAGAGAAAACTACCACTGGACAGAATTTGATGTCTGATTTAATTGCCCCTGTGGACCCTCCCCATGAAAATATTATTTTTGCGATTGATGAGAAGCTAAATGGCCCTGCGGAGCAAAACCCTATTGAAAACAGTACTGAAGGAGCCCTACCTACATAAACTGACAATCAGGAGAACCTTGTAGCTCCCCATCTTCAGAAAGTATATGGAGTAGAGGCGACAACTCATACCTCACACACTTGAACCTCTTGTGAGCACAACTGTTAGCAATCTTTCTACTGCAGCACTACCACCTCATTCGAATGAGCAACAATCCTCGGATGAGGAATGGCAGGTCTACACTTCCAGGAGAAAAAGAATGGAGATCTACTTGAACTAAGGAATCTAATGGATGATATTTTGGTTACTTCGGGCAATAGTACGCACCTATCCAATCTGTTAGTCGGTTCCCTTTCGAGAACTAGAGGCAAAGGCAAAACTAAATTGGGTCATCCTGATTGATCTTAAATATACCATCTATTTTTGGGTCTTTACTTTTTTTTTGTACTGTGTGGGTTGGGAGTATATTTTGGTCTCACTCATACAATTTATCTGTATCATTTTCTTTTAAAAATAATATATATATATATATATATAATTTTCTGATCCATGTTGTCGTTCCGCTCTGTTAGGGTTTCGCCCCATGGCGAACCCTAGCGTCCTTCGCTTCGTCACGCGCTCGCGTTGTCTGCTCCCTTTCGGCAGCGCTGCGGNTCCCTAGGCAAAATCGACGCTCTGAACGTGTCGGTGCAGTCCGTTTTGTCATTCGGGGTCGCTCGCACGACGTCGTCGACAATCGGGTCAAAAACGCGTCAAAATTCAAATCTCACCAAATTTTGACTTGTGATCGATCGTTTCAAAAGTTTTATTCGAGTCTTCAACGGGTAACGGTGCAAGCGATGCGAATTGTGGCGATCGGACGTGTTGACTCTCCGAATTGCGAGGTTTTGTGCACGGGAGTGTGAATTGTGCAAAAGGCCACCCTAAGGCTCAGGAAGTTCCTATAGGGATCCCTTTTGGGTTTCCTCATGTTGGTTTCACCCTTCTAAGTGCTAGAAGTTGATACCACACACGCAAAACTTCAGAAGGGAACAAAAGTAGGTTGAAATTCTAAAACAATGCGGGTTCCATTTCTAAGGTTCTAAGATAGTCAAAGGGAGGTCCCTAAGGCTAGATCATAAACCCTAAGAGGAAGACTAAACCTCACCAAAAATGAGGTCAACAGTACTGAGGATTAGATTTATTTCTTTGGATTCGATTTATTTCTTTTCATATTTTAGATTTGTTTTCCTGGATTGGATTAATTTTCTTTTCTGTTTTAGGTTTTCCTATTTTATGTTGTTATGAGGATTGGATTTATTTCCTCTCTTATTTTATGTTTTTCTATTTTATGTTGTTTCCTTTATCTCCAAGTAATTATTAAGAATTGATTAACTGGAGATATAGGTGTTATATCTTTCCTTTCATAGTATTTCCTCTTTCTTGTCTTTCCTATTCTAGAATTCATGTATGAGTATTTATACCCACTTTTCATATAAATAAAACAATTCCGTTAAATTCTGAAAATCAACATGGTATCAGAGTCTTGAGACAAATCTTAGCGTCATCTACCGTCGGAAACTCCGCCTCGTTTCATTTTTTCTTACGAAAACTTCCTCTGCCTGCAGGCCCCGCAATCTGAATTTCCTCCTGCAGCCTTTCCCGCCGCCGAAATTCCCTCCTGCAGGCCTTAGCAATCAAAACCTCCTCTACCTACATACCCTAGCCGTCAGAACTCCTTCCTGAACCTCCTGCAAGCCGGCCATTGCTATTTTTTCCAGTCGTCGACCCCTTCTTGCAAGGTCTTGTCTTCTGTCACCGAACCTTCCTGCAGACAACTACAGGCTTCCATGTTGTTTCCCAATAGATTTCTGTCGTTTTTGTTGTTTCCCTACAGCCTTTGCTTCAACTGTCGCAGCACAGATGATTCAAACATCATCACCGTCTCTTCTTCTCGTCATCGTTGGATTGTGATTATTGTAGATCTGAGCAAAGAAAGAGCCTCCACTATGAATTGGGTTGTTTGTAACTGCATTCGCCCTGGTGATGTCGTCATCCTCCTTCATGTTCGCTCCACTTCTATTATCTATGGAGCTGACTGGGGATCAATAGACCTCTCCATTTCAAAGGTTGCGTCCGCCACTGAAGAGGTTGACTCCGAGCAGTCGCAACAGAAACTTGAGGAAGATTTTGAAACCTTCACTATCACCAAAGCACAACATCTTGCCCAGCCGCCTGTAGAGTCTCATATCCCCTTCAAGAACCACATTGTAAAGGATCATGACATGAAGGAGAGGCACTATGTCGAGGTAGGGAGGCTCAGGCTCAGTGTTGTTATTATGAGCAACAGGGGATTTGGGGCATCTAAAAAGAGTGGCAAAGGGAGGCATGGTAGTGTCAGCAATTATTGTGTTTGCCTTGTGATGGTAGTGTTGTACCATGAAGAAGCTGCATAGGGCTTTACTGAAGATGTGATCACTTCCAACACTATAGTTGCTATTGTGATTAATAAGGCTCCAGAGTTTTTTCCTCCAGCGGACACTCCTAAGGAGTTTTTTTCAGCAGCAAATCTTCCTTCAGAGCTTTTCCTTGCAGCAAACCCTCCTTCGGAGCTTTTTTTCCTGCAGCGGACCCTCCTTCGGAGATTTTCCCTGCAACATGTCTTTCTTTGGAACATTTTCCTGCAGCCGGAATTTTTTTTCTCGAGCAAGCCCTCCTCTGGAGCTTTTTTCCTACAACAAGCCCTCCTTCATTCTTTTTTTACCTGCAGGTGTTCTTATTCTCCTGCAAGCCATACCCTGCACCATTCTCTACTGGTGTTCTTTCATTTTACCTGTAGGTGTTCTTTTCTTGTAGGTCCTACTTTTTTACCTGCAGACAATACCAAGCAAATTCACCTACATATGTTCTTCCTTTTCCCTACAGCTTACCCTATAGGCTATCTAACTCCCTGCAAATTTTCCTGCAACATTATCAGTAAAAGTCTTCCGCCTACCTACAGACACTATAGAAACTGCAGTCAAAGAGAATCGCAGCCAACTAGAAGTCAATTTTTCTTGTAAATTGTCTACTTTCCAGCAATATTACCTGTATGAGTCTTCCGCCTACTTACAGACACTGCAGAATCTGCAATCAAAGACAATAGCAGTTAACGAAAAATATTTCTAAATGTTCTTGAGATTGATTACCAAGTACGGGATGAATACTTCAAAATTCTAGCTCACAAAGAATCTCTCTTGCCTATTGTTTGATACCTTCAAATCCAAACTGAACATGATTGTCAATCATATTTCAACTTGATGGAGAGTGTTAGAAGTTATATTAGAAAATAATTTGTTCATAATAAATAGAAGTTATGAGGATTAGATTTATTTCCTTGGATTGGATTTATTTCCATTCATATTTTAGATTATTTCCTTCGATTTGATTAATTTTATTTCCTATTTTATGTTGTTATGAGGATTGGATTTATTTCCTTTCCTATTTTATATTTTTTTCCTTTATATTCAAGTAATTATTAGTAATTGATTAATTAGAGATATAGGTGTTGTTTCTTTCCTTTCATGTTATTTCTTTTTCTTGTCTTTCCTACTTTAGGATTCATAGAAGGGCATTTATACCCCATTTTCATATCAATAGAACAATTTAGCTGAATTCTGAAATTCAATGAATTCCTTAGTAGGGACTTTTTGTTGCATGTAAATGATTACCGCCTAATCTTAATTGCACCAACATGAAGCATGTCCTATGACATTTCCTATTATNTGCTGCATCTCATGAGCCGCTCGACTGCTCGACACCTTCCTTCTGCTGCATCTCCTCTGCGACAAAGTCGCCCGCTACTGCGTCTCCTTTGTGACTTATGCGACAGAGCCGCCCGCTGCTACGTCTCCTCTGCAACAGAGTCGTTTAACACTCGTGCAGCTTCTCACTATGTTGCAGGTTGGCACAGTCTGCAATAATGGCCTCATAGCTTTTCTATGTCGCCGTCCTCGTCGGTGATAACCCCGCCAAACCCTCATATGCTACAGTGGTTCACAAACGGAGCTCCCCTTTTCAACTCGCAGATAGTACAGTATTCCCGCAAATTTACCATGATTCTGTCGCTGGAAATGGAGATTGCAATCTCATCAAAAAAAGATAAGAAAAAGGCGGGCAAACCATCAATTTTCTTTTCTGACGCTGAAATTTCAACTCATGCAGGAAAATACAAATTTACACTTGTTAGAAAGTTCCAATTAGGTTGCCCTAAACTCAAGCTTCATTTCTTTGACGGATTGGAAAGTTCCAATTGGAAGGTTTTTGAAGACTTCAAACTGGTTGGGGATTGGTAGGTGGGTCATTTCGATGGAAGGCATGTTATGATACAGTTGAGCACAAAAGATGATTACATGAGAATTTTCTTAAAGAAATTCATCACAATTGAGGGCAAACATATGAAATTGCTCAAATGGACCCCCAATTTTGATCCTAGTCAAGAACCTCCAATTGCACATATCTGGTTCTCATTACCTAAACTCAAGCTTCATTTCTTTGACCTACCTATCTTATATGCAATTGGGACTATCCTTGGAAAACCTTTGCAGATAGACTTACCTACAATTCATTTCTCAAGTCCCTCTATTGCAAAGATTTTAATTGAATGAAATATTACACTACCGTATGTAGAATAAGTATGGCTTGGATCTGCTCACAATGGTTATTGGCAAAAAATCATTATGGAACAAAAACCATACTATTGCAAGCACTGCAAGATGTTTGGACACCCGCAGGAGAAATGTTTCAAATTGCACTCACAGTTGAGAATCAATAATCAAAAACAGGAACACACTATTAGTGCACCCCATATGCCTAAACGCGCTCCCAACAAACCCGATGACAGTCAACCTGAAGAAGGAATTACCACAAGACAGGAGTTGGTGTCTGCCTTTGGGATTCCTTCTCCTGACTATACTACAACGGATAATGTTCGAACTGAAAATCAGGATAATCCTGCAGCTCCTATTCAAGTAGCATCAGGAGCAGAGGTAACAATGCACACTTCACATACATTGGAACCTATCGCGGTGGCAACGACTGTTTTTCCTCCTACTGCGGTGCTAACATCAAATCAGATCGAGGATCACATGAGTCAGTCTTCCGATGAAGAATGACAGGTTTACACTTATCGGCGGAAGAAGAAGGCTAAGAGCTCAATCCAACTTGGAAATTTAATGGACGACACTTTGGTGACTCCTGGTAATGGCACGACTCTTCAAAGTTTGTTATTTACTTCCGCTCCTAAAACTAGAGGAAGAGACATGAATAAATTGGCTCGTCTCTAGCTACTTGTTTTCTGCATGTTTTAAATTTATTTTACATTTTATTGAGTCTATCTGTATCTTTTTTTGTGTATTAGTACCGTATGGTAGGGTGCCTCCTTTGGGCTTTTCTCATACTACCTTTATGTATCATTTGGGTTTTTCTATATGTATATGTATATATATGTATTAAATAAAAAAAGGATTATATAAGGTAAAATAATGAAACTCTTATATTTAATTAATGTAAAGTTAACAATTAATTAAACTAATATAAATTAATAAATGTATACAATAATATAATCAATAAAATTAATTTTTAATAATAAGAATACCATATTTATTTTACGAATTGGAGTCGAGGCTAATTCAAGCACAAATAATCAGCATCAAAGTGTGCACTTGTATTTTAAACTATAGTAATAATTTTTTTTTTCTCAAATATGTTTGCAGTTGACGATATTTGTGCATGTTTTATTCTAATAGAGTTATTCTTTTCTTTATTGGTCATATCGTTGTGAATATTGTAACTATTTATTCAAGCATTTTAGTATATATTTTATATAATATGATTGAATGTGATTAATATATATGTTTATGTCGATGCTTGTATGTGCATGATTGACTATAAACGAGCATCACTTGATGGTACTGGTAGGGAAATACTAATATACCCGTACACGTCAATAGAAAGGATATTGATATTGATGTGTCTTAATTGACATAATTTTTAGGCGGTGTTTCCTGCAACGGTTATATTGATATGCCACATTTATAATAAAACAAATGTTTATATTGATTTATAAAAAACTTAACTGAAATGCATATTGTTTTGTCTTATCTTTATATTGATGTAGTTTAGAAGTATGAGTATTCACTAGCTCGTTTAGCTCACTGTTGTTTAACTAACCTTTCAGGTTTAATTAAACTATTAAAAGATGAGCGATATACAGGAAAACGTTTATAGAAGATGTAGATAGACATCAACAAAGTAATTTTAAGGATATCGTTTTAATTTAATTTGCAATGGTTATTTTCATCTGTTAAATTGTATAGAAAATTCAATTCACAACGTTCGACCCTCTGTACCCCCTTGGTTAATTTCAAGTCTCGGATCAGGTCGTGATAAAAAATGATATCAGAGTTCATAGTGTAGGACCAGTTAATATAATTTTAATGAAAGAGTCAATAGAATTATTATAAGAAAATAAAAAAATAATTAATTAAAAATTCAAATTAATAAGCATATCATAGAGCTATAACCAAAATTTTAGAAGAATGTCCAGTAGAAAATGCTTAATGAGTTATGATGTGCAGTTCGTTATTTTAAATTTCTAAGACCAAATTTTTTGTAAGCAGAGAAGATTGTAATAGTTTCGTTTGAGTTATGGTGTGAGAGAAATGAAGAATCGGGGAAGAAGAAATGAACAAGCAGAAGAGGAAACAAAGAAGCGAAGGGTCGGGCACTCGAACAATGGGAGAGGAAATGAAGAGAGGCGGAAGTCGAAGAGGGGAATTCGTCCTATAAATTGCATGTGAGACAAGAATGCAATCAGAGAGCTGAGGAGGAAGAAGAAACCAATAGAGAGGAATACACCGCGAAAGGAGGATCTGTCGAGCGGAAACATGACACTAGGGTTTTCACCTAGCAAGGTACGGCGGACGTCAACGTTGAGCGGAAGAGGGGAGACGAAGGCGACATCTGGTGTAAATGTCAAACGAGGCAACGTGAGGAAGGATAACTGTGCGGGAGAGTCGAAGCCTCGGCTGCGTGTGTGTGTCTGGAATTTGATCAAGGAAGGTAAGTTTTATAACTTAATAAAACAACTTATACATATATATATTGAATAAAAACATGATAATATAAGGTAAAATAATGAAAATCCTATACTTAATTTATGTAAAGTTAATAATTAATTAAACTACAATAAATTATTTGATTTATATAATAATATAATCAATAAAACTAATTTTTAATAATAAGAATACCGCATTTTTTTAGGAATTGACATCAAGGCAAATTCAACAAAATAATCAATATTAAGGTGTGTATTTGTATTTTTAAGTAGTAGTAATAATTTGTTTCTTGTCAAATATGTTTACATTTGATGAAATTTGTGGATGTTTTGTTCTGATTGAGCTATTATTTTCTTTATTGGTCATATCGTTGCGAATGTTGTTGCTAATTACTCAAGTATTGTAGTGTATGTTTTATATAGCATAATTGAATGTGATTAATACATATGTTTATGTTGAATTCTTGTATGTGCATGAGTGACTATGATGAAGCACCCCTTAATGGTACTAGTGAGGGAACACTAATGTATACGTGAACAAAAATAGAAAATAATATTGATATTGATGTCTTAGTTGACACAATTTTTAAACGGTGCCTCTTGTAACAGTTATATAGACATGAAATGATATTAATATGAGAATAATATAGACTCATTTTATAGCATGACAAATATTTATATTGATTTATAAAGAAGCTTAACTGGTATGCATATTATTATTTATTATCTTTGTATTATTTTAGTTTAGAAGTATGAATATTCATTGGTTCGTTTAGATCATAGTTATTTTAACTAACTTTTTTATGTTTAATTAAACTATTAAAAGATGAGTAATATACAAGAAAATATTTATAGAAAATGCAGACAACCATCAACAAGATAATTTTAATTGTACTGCTTTAATTTAATTTATAGTAGCTCTTTTCATCTTTTAAATTGTATGGAAAATTTAATTTACACCATCTGGTCGTCTATACCCGTCTTGGTAAGCCCCAGGTCGGGTCGTGACAGTTCTCTAAATTATACTAAAGTCTATTTAATCAAACATATCTCTACATGCTCTAATTAATAAGCAAAATGCTTTAATTAAAAGTCTTAGAATGCAATGCGAATTAAAAGATAATATTAATTAAAATTTGCTCAATCTTGCGGGGCATGTAAATATTTTGAAAATTCAAACTTCTCTTTTTCACGATTAAATTATAATCATCGCCATGTTACATGCATGCTCTCAAATGAACTGCTTTGCCTAAAGATAAGGTCGTAAATTTTACATAGTTTGATTCTCCACATCCCAAGAATAGAGTTGGTAAAACATAAGCTCACAAAAGATATCTAAACTATAAATTTGCAAAAGAATTGCAATAAAGCAATGATTTCAAGTCATGATTTTAAATTTATGATTAGAACGTAAATCCCCATCGGCAGACCCAATCCTCTACAAATGAGGGTAGAGTAAGCACACTTTGTAAGAAAAAATAATAATTAAAAATGCTCAATTAATGTAAATTATAAACTCAAACCTCCATAAACAAAATTGAATAGTTAAGTCCAAACAATAAAATTTGGCAATTTAAATATTCCGATGATGGCATTGCTGAAAACAAATCTCAATCGTAGATAATTCTAGTTTTAAAATGCTCATGAATCCCAATGCAAATCATCTCGAGTTCAAATCAAAATACTAAAATCTTACAAAATTACAATATTCATAATATTCAAAAGAAATTTATTGCTTAAACTAAAAAACAAACTTCAACCATCTTCTCAATCTCAATCTTATGAAGAGAATGACAAATATAAATAAACTTAGTTCACAAAAAAACAATGCCATTAAACGTATCTTTATGGTCAAACTCAAAAGTTCTCACATCGGTAAAAGTGTGACATCTATTTAAAAAAAATAGGTTAAAAAAAATAGGATTTGTTCTTATATGCCACCAAGAAAAGAGCAGTTAATAACAAAGCACTTTAATTGAGTGGATAATGTGATCATGATCAAAACCAGTATGTTCCCCAATAGCACAACCCCAGTAAGTTGTAAATCATAGGGTGCCTTTCAAAAGTCATAAGCACTCTTAGCTAAGATCAACTTGAAGTCTTGAAGTTATACTTTCAAAGAAGCCTCCAAGCCTGTTCTATAATGTTCCGTTTAATGGTATAACTCGTTGTCGCTACAAAGTTCCTTCAATCATATTGGGTAGGTTGTCTCGTCTAAGTAAAACTAGAGACTATTACAACCCAAGATTAAAAAATTTTAAGATTTTGGTCGTCTGTCATCAAATGCCACCATCATACAGTCTAAGTTGATGGCGGTAAATTTCTTAATCAAAAATCAAAATTGTTGATGTTATGTGCTAAGCATTGTCTACCTAAAAAGAACTTCTAATCGACATTTATCTCTTATCGAGAGAATTAATCATAGAAGCTTACATCTATGGCAAACAAAATGAAAGCGAAATCTTAAGTACTGTATTATCGAAAAATCTAATGCCTTCTAAAAATTTAAACTAGAACTACATATCTCTCAAGAGGGTTGGGCTCAAACTTTCAGACCACAAAGTGTGCGACTTTGGTGATCATTAATTTTCTAGACTTAATTTATGGTAGAAAGCCAGAAATCTTCTGTCCAAGTTGGACCCTCTTTTTTAAAATTTCATCAGAGGTAGAAACTTCTTGTTTTAAATTAATAGATTGTCATATGAATTTTCATGTTTGTAGCATTGTTTCCATTTCATCTCAAATCTACATTAAAAACTCTAGCCCAATGACGTCCTACATGAATACATTAGTGTAAGCATCTAGTAACATTAGCATGCTAAGGTTCTTACAAGAAACACATCAATGTAAGCACTTAATATTAAGATATTATCCACACAAGATTAAAATAAGTTTTTTTCACTTCTTTTAAAATAATAATAATAATAATAATAAAATGAAAAAAGACGACCTTAGAGTTTATTAGATTGGATTCATGTTTGTAGCATTGTTTCCATTTCATCTCAAATCCACATTAAAAACTCTAGCCCTAAGACATCCTACATCACTAGGTTAGTGTAAGTATCTAGTAACATTAGCATGAAATGCCATCCAAGATTCTTACAAGAAATACATCAATGTAAGCAGGTAATCTCATGATATTATCCACACAAGGTTAAATTAAGCTCGTTTTTTTCTTTTTTATTATAAAAACAATAATAATAAAATGAAATAAGACAACCTAGAGTTATTAGATTGGATTCAAGTCATTCATTCTCAATAAACCTTTCGGCCTTCAATTCCCAGAGATAAAAGATTTTGTTAAATTATTAAGCCATCATTATTTAGGCAC
>JXCR01143934.1:4426-26280 GCA_002079205.1 Phalaenopsis hybrid cultivar
CCTAGTTCAAATCTCCACATTTTGGTCCTTTTTGCTCCAAATTCGCTCCTTTTTGCATCTTTTTTCTCCAATGACCCTAATTCATCATTCCTGTAACAAAACATCAAAAATACCTTTCTTTAAATTGCAATATCATTAAAAACAGTATAAAATATGTATGAAAATCTCAACTTATTTTCCTTTGGTCAGTCATCCTAAAAATAAGTCATAGCTTCAGATATAAATTTCCTCTTCTGTTGGTATGTCATTTCATAGGGTATAATATCACTAATAAGAAAGTTCACAATGTCAACATACCATGGAACACGCCACTCATTAATACTGAACAATTTTTCATCTGGAAAATCTTCATTAATTTCTTTTTCAAAACAGAGTGATTTTTGTAATTCAAGCCTGGAAAAATGACCAGCAATTTGATTTTTAGTCCCCCTTCTTTCTATTATTTTAAAGTCAAATTTTTGCAAAAGAAGAACCCATCTTATAAGTCTAGTTTTAGCAACATTGTTTTTCATTAAGTACTTAATAGCAGAATAATCTTTATGCACTATACATTTAGTTCCAATTAAGTATGATCTAAATTAATCAAAAGCATATACTATTGTTAATAACTATTTTTCAGTTGTTGTATAATTCATTTGGGCTTCATTCAGAGTTTTATTAGTATAGTAAATTACTTTCAAAATTTTATCATATATTTGGCCTAAAACAGCTCCAATAGCATAATCACTAGCATCATACATCAATTCAAAAGGTTTTCTCCAATATGGTGAAACTATAATTGGTGTAGTGACTAATTTTTCCTTTAATAACTTAAAAGCTTTTAGGAATTCTTCTTCAAAATAGAAAATTGCATCTTTCTCTAGTAATGGCATAAAGACTTAGCAATTTTTGAGAAGTTTTCAATATATCGTTTGTAGAATCCAGCATGTCCTAAGAAACTCCTAATATCCCTTACATTTGTTGGATAATGTAAATTAGCGATCACTTGATATTTAGCAGGAGCTACTTCCAAATCATTTTCTGATATTTGATGTCCTAATATAATTACTCCTACTACCATAAACTGACATTTTTCCTAATTAAGGACTAAATTTTTTTCTTCAGAGCGTTTGAGAACTTTAGAAAAATGTTCTAGACATGAGTCAAACGAAGTTCCAAACACTAAAAAATTATCCGTAAAGAATTCAATGCCTTTTTCAATTAAATCACAAAAAAATGTCATCATGCATCTTTAAAATATAGAAGGGGCATTACATAAGCCAATGAGCATTCTTGTAAATACAAATGTACCATAAGGACTGGTAAACATTGTTTTGTCTTGATCCTCAGGATTATTTATATTTGGTTATCACCAGTATATCTATCCAGAAAAAAAGTATTTATGCCCAGCTAGACTATCCAACATTTGATCTAGAAATGACAGTAGAAAATGATCTTCCTTGTGGCGAGATTTAATTTTCTATAATCAATGCATATTCGCCACTCTGTGACTTCTCTAGTAAGTATTAATTCATTATGTTCATTCACATTTAGTCCTCCTTTCTTAGGAACACAGTGAATTGGACTAACTCATACAATATCTGAAATAGGCTAGATAATTCCAGCATCTAATCACTTTCTTTCTTAACAACTTCTTTCATAAAAGGATTCAATCTCCTTTGAAGATCAACTCTGAGTTTGAAGTTCTCTTCCATATGAATTCTACGAATACAAATTGAAAGATTGATTCCTTTAATAATAGCTATTATTCATTCAAAGGCTTGCTTAAAATTTTTCAAAATTTTCATCAATCTTTCTTCTTCTTCCATCGTTAACTTTGAGGAAATTATAACCAGTAAAGTAGAGGAATCACCTCTAAAAGCATACTTCAAATGTTTCGGAAGTAACTTCAACTTAAGTTCCGGAGGTTTTTCTATTGATGGACAAAATGATTTATCTTTTTCTATGGTGTCAAAAATTTCAAAACTTTCTAGAACATAGTTTAAATCTTCCTTATAAAGATCTTATCTAATTACTTCATTTCAGATTTCTTTTCATAATTTGTTCTAAAATGGTATTTACTCATATATTTTATAACATCCATTCTATAACATTCATCATCTCTACATTTTACAGGATATTTCATTGATCTTGAAATATTGAAAGTAATCATTTGATCATTAACGCACATTGTTAATTCCCCCTTCTGCACATCTATCATTGCTCTTCCTGTGGTTAGGAAAGGTCTCCCCAAAATTATAGGTATCTCTTTAACTTCCTCCATGTCCAACACATTGAAATCAACAAGAAAGATAATTGATCCACTTTCACTAGGGCATCTTCTTTAACTCCTTTAGGGTACGTTATTGAATGATCAGCTAATTGCAGAGTTAAAGTAAGTAGGGGTTATTTCTCCTAATCCCAATCTTTTAAATATTAATAATGACATAAGTTTAATGCTTGCACCTAAATCACATAAAGCTTTTCCATAAAATCTGTCTCCTATTGCACATGGAACAGTAAAGCTACCAGGATCTTTAAGCTTTTCGCGAAGCTTTTTCTGAATTAGAGCATTGCACTCCTCACTAAGTACGATAGTCTAATTATCTTCAAACTTCCTTTTCCTACTGAGAATGTCTTTCATATACTTTAAATAGCTTGTCATTTGTTCTAAGGCCTCAGCAAATGGAATATTAATTGTAAGCTTCTTAAAAGTTTGCACAAATTTTTAAAATTGTTTATCCAAATTTTGTTGATGAAGTATCTAAGGAAATGGAGGTGATGGTTTTTACAAATCAATTTTAAATGGATAAATAGGTCTTTCTGAACCATTCGGAGCATCCTCTTTTGGTTCTTCAATTTCTTCTCTCTCTACTTCAAGTTCATTTTGAACCCTTCCTTCCAACTCTCTTTCACTTCTAAGTTGAATGAATTTTACTTGCTCTTGATTCTGGTCTTTCAGATTTGTTTCAGTATTACTAGGAAGTGTTCCTTGAGATCTATTACTTCATGAATTTGCTATTTGTCTAAGTTGATTGTCAATATTTCTAATTGTAGCTTGTTGACTTTGTGACTGATTTCCCGTTTGTAACACCAATTTTGTATAGATAACTTCTTCTCTTTAAATTGTGGATTACTGTTAAAACCTGGAGGATAGGTAGATCTATCATTATTATTCCATTGATTATTCAAGTTTCTCAATGAATTTACTTCGTTGTTCCCCTATTGTTGCTTATTACTGCATGAAGTATTATTCCAATTAAAATTTGGATGGTTCTTCCAACATGGGTTATAATAATTTGAATATGGGTTATTTGACTTGTTATTTATGGCATTCAAAGTTTCTGATGATGCTTGAGAATCTACCATCTATCCCAATGAATTCTCTTCAATCATAGAAATTGGTTGATAAAAATTCATTCCAAATTGGTCTTACTTCCTTGAAAATATAGCAACTTGATTTGCTAACACAGTAACTGCATCAAATTCTTGAATATTGGGTAATTTTTTAAGATTTACTCTCTTAGAAGGCCATTAAAAATTATTGGTAGTCATTTCCTTAATTAAATCATAAGCGTCATGATATAGTTTTGACATCAATGAACCTCCAGCAGCGGCATCAATAATAGATTTAAGGGACTCAACTAATCCATCAAAAAAAATTTTGAATTATTAACCAATCTGATATAGCATGGTGTGGGCACTTGTAAGGAGATCTTTAAATCCTTCCCATGCTTCATAAATATATTCCCCTTCAAACTGATTAAAAAATGTAATATCATTTCTAAGCTTCGCAGTTTTTTATGATGGAAAATATTTAACAAGGGATTTTTATGCTAAATCACCCCAAGTTCTGATAGATCTAAGTGCTAATGAATGCAACCACATATTAGCTTTATACCTAAGTGAGAAAGGAAATAACCTAAGTCTTTTGACATCATCTGATACACCATCGTATTTAAATGTTGCACACACTTCTAGAAAATTCACAAGATATAAATTTGAATCTTCAGTTGGTGATCCCCCAAACTGTTTATTTGATACCATTTGGATAATAACAGGTTTAAGCTCAAATGAATTAGCCAACGTAGTTGGTTTTTGAATACTAAAATGAAGTTCATCTACTGTTGGGTTGGCATAATCTCTAAATGGTCTAAATTCTTGATGAATTTCAGCATTTTGATTATATTGATATGTCATTTCTGTAATTTGTTTTAGATTTTTCAAAATTTTTAATTTTTTTGCTTTTTTAATTTTTTGAACAATTCTTTCTAATTTAGAATCATAGGGCACTAGCCCTTCAGAACCTAAACTACCATACACTAACAATAAAATAAAATAAATAAAACATACAATAATAATTTATAACTAAATAATTATAATTCCAATAATAACAATTAAAGTTTAAGTAAGGCTTTCTAAAATAGAAAATTACTTTCAATCAATCCCCGAAAACGACGCCAAAAACTTGATCCCGATTGTTTATATGCAATAGTATAACAATGTATTTGATTATATTTTTCACTTATCTTTCCTTACTTTGCAATTGTACCAAAAACTTTATCTTGGAGAAAAAAAGAACTTAACCTTTTAACTTCATATATATTTGGATACTAAGTAAGTATACATATCATTATCAAGTACTGTAGGACTTTTTTATTAAGCCTTAAAAATCGAACCCACATGGATTGTTCACAATATGCGATAAATAAAGTAACATAACTTTTTACTTTAAAAAGACAAATACTTAAACTATATTTTTTATCACAGGAATGTAATTTAAACTTTTTTTGGTATTTTTTATGTTTGAAAATGACATAAAAACTTAATAAAGATAACTTGAGTTTATGTAAAAGAAAAGCACTTAATACAAAATATCTTTCTCCTTATCATGAATTAGTAATAAGTATAGGAATTCTATTGTGAAATTATTCAAATTGTGTTGTGCCAAATAAGAGAAATATTATTCCTTACCTTTACTAGAGATACTATAACGAATATTAGCTAATTTAAAGTTTCAATATTTCTGATGACCGGTAAGGCTTGGAAGATTCTAGCTCTCACTTTAGAGTTCCTTCGGTTCCCTCCACCATGGGGCTAACATCTCATATGAAAATGTAAAATAATAAAACAAGTTGGGGGCTTTAGCTTGTCACTCTAAAGTCCTCTAAATCTATACTCTTCAAAGACTATATCCTTATTTATTTGCACTCAATCATATGAATTACATTCTCATTCATACAATCTTAAGTGATTCTTTTCAATGGTTGACTGAGAAAATATCAGTCCGATTCTTACATGTTCTTACAATACATTTTAATATCTAGATGGGCCAGATCAAGAAGTAAATGAAGTACCTGGAATTAAATCAACTTCTTCTAACATTAAAGATTAATACTCTCTACAACTTCTGTCCAACACTTTAATTACTTATCATTTTAAGGAGAAAGATAAAGAAAACTACTCATAATCCATTGAGAAAACAAAACCACACTTTAGTTTAAAAGTAGAAATCAATGTCAAACCAACAAGAAGTCGGAATTAAAACAAAAAGTAGTTTAAAACAAAGATAAAAAATTATTCCAAATCCTCCACAAAATTCTAGAAGTTTCTTTGAATCTCTTATTTCTTACAACACTCTTAACTCTCAAACTAAAACTATAAATAAAAGGATAATAAATTTGTGGTGCCTCAAATTTTCTCCAAAAGCTTCTTCACGAACTTCTTCAAGAACTTTTTAGAACCTCTTAAGATTTTTCAGGACTCCCCCCTTTCAAAAAGTCTCAACTTCCTTCTTTTATAATTTTCTAAGAGGTGCCTTGGTATCTCTTCAAAATGTGTCCTAATTTGATGTCTTTATCAAGGGATGCCTCCTTTCACAAGTTTATAAATTATATTTTCATCCTCGGTCGTTTTAACCACCAATTTTAGCCAATAGGTGCCTCAAATGTCTCTTCAAAATTTGTTAAAATAAATTATCCAGTCAAAGAACTGTCACTGGCGCTTAAGCGCGAGGCCGGTGGCGCTTAATCACAGCCTTCTTTGTTTCACCGGTGCTTAAGCGTTGGATTTAGCGCTTAGGCGCCAAAATACTTTTGCACCATTTTTGTATTTTTTCTCCAAATTTGATCTTTTTTCACTCCTTTTAGCATTTTTCAAATTTTTACTTGTACCAGAAAGAAAAACACACAAATACATTCCATTAAATCGCATTATCTCAAAATAGGTATAAAAATGTGTCTTAAAGCATTATATATTTTAGGTGTATCAAAATGCTATGACTAGAAAAAATAATTTGATTACATGAAGAATAATAATAAGAAGAAGAGTAGCTCATTTTTAAACTATCCCTTGACACTCTTAAAAATGTGCTATTTTTTATAGTTTTTTTTGCTCATTTTTAATGATATTGAACTTTAATGGAATATATTTTGCATGTTTTTGATTTCAGGTACAAGAGATGGAGTTTTGGAGAAATTAGAGCAAAAATGATGCAATTTTGAGTCAAATCGAGCAAGTTATAACACTTGGAGCAAATTGGAGCTAAAATGGTGCAAAATGGAGCAAAACAAGATCAAACGGAGGTGCTGCCAGTAGGGTTGCACCTATGCATCAGAAAGAGGAGCCTAGACGTCAGTCCCCGTCCAAAAAATAGAGATGATGGCACCATGGCGCCACTTTATGGAACCAAGGCACCAAAAATGGTTGCGGGTGGGTTCTGGAAGTCCTTCCTATTATAGGTGGATTTTGGCACTTGGAAAGGCACATTCATGCATTTCAAACTACAAGAATTGATAATGCCTAGAGGTCATAGATAGGAGTAGGAAATGTAGATCCTAACCTTTTCTAGAGAGATTGAAGAGTGGATTTTGAGAGATTTTTGGGACGGTCAACTGGATTATGAGAGATTTTGGAGAGTAGGAATTGTATTAGCATTGCATGGATCAACTGGAGACTTTTTTGGAGAGATTTTCATATTTCTTTCAAAGGAAAAAAAAGCTAAGTATTGTGTTCTTCATTATCTTATAATGGTTGTAAACACTTATTACTGGATTTGCTTTAATTTAAATGAAGTTTTATGTTATGTTTTCTCCATGTTTAATGAGTTATTTTCCTTCCTCTTTCCTCTTGTTATGAAGTAGTAGCATTAGTGGGAAAATTTTAATTATGATAGAATAATTTGAATTTCTATGTGATGAGTAATACACCTAAAATATATATCATTTATGTACACATTTTTATACTTATGTTTGAGATATTGATCTTTAATGGAAGGTATTTGTGTGTCTTTCTTTCTGGTACAATTAAATGGGTGAAAAATGGTGAAAGGAGTGAAAAATGATCAACTTTAGAGTAAAAATGAAGAAGATGTGTAAAAGAATTGTGGATCCTAAGTGCTCAAAACTGGTTCTTAAGCTCGAGTAAAACCAAAAAGGCAGCGTCTAAGTGCCACATACCTCCCACTTAAGCATCTGAAGTAGTTACTTGATGATTCAAATAATTTGGGCAAATTGTTTAAGGGGTGTTTGAAGAAACTGTTGTTGAAAATGTGGGAAATAGTTAATAGATACAAAAATACATTTAATTTGCTTTTGAAAGGAGGCAATTCTTGGAAGATTTTTGAATGTGGACACCTTTTGAACAAACACCAAAACACCTTTTGAAAAATTATAAAAGGACTTGGATTGAATTGAAGAGAGACTCGATTTGGAGCCACCGCCTCCTCTAGACACCGTTGACGCCTATCTCTCTTATGTTATATAGGATATTTTTAGAGAGAAGTAAAGAAGAGGAGTTGTAGTATGTGAGTGAGAGTATTGTAAGACAAAGGAAGAGAAGAGATTCAAAGGAACTTCAAGAGTTTGGTGGAGAGGATTTCAGATAAGTTTTTATCTTTGTGACTACATTTGGTTTTAGTTTAGAATTCTTGTTTGTTTGCATTATTTCTACTTTCAAACTTAAGTGTGGTTGTGTTTTCTCCATGAATTCTGAGTAGTTTTCTTTATCTTTTTCCTTAAAATTTTAAGTGATTAAGTATTGGATGGAAGTTGTGTGAAGTATTAATCTTTAATGTTGGAATAAGTTCGATGATATTAAACCTTCTACTTCATTTACTTCTTGATTTGGCCAATTAATATTTGTTGTAAGAACATGTAAGATCCAAGATTTTATTGTCTTAGTCAACTAATGGTAAGAATTATAAGAGATTGTATGGATGAGAATGTAATTCATAAGATTGAGTGCAAATAAATAAGGAAATAAACTTTGAAGAGGGTAGAATTGGAGGAATTTAAAGTGACAGGCTAAAGCCCCCAATTTAGTTTATAGATTTAGGTTTTGATACGAGATGTTAGTCCCCAGGTAGATGGAAAAGAGGGAACTCTGAAGTGAGAGCTAATATGTTCCCTACCTAACCCGTCTTTAAGACTATTCAAACTTTAAATTAGCTAATGTTCATTATAGAATCTCTAATAAGGGTAAAGATTATCATTGCTCCTATTTGGCATAACATAATTTGAATACTTCAACAACACAATTCCTATACTTGTTACTGATTCATGCTAAGGAAATATATATTTTATTTATATTGCCTTCATCATACAAATATCTTGTTAAATTCAGTTAGTTGTTTACTTTACTTTCAATTACCAAAATTTAAAAAATCTCAAACTTTCATTCGTATTATAACATCCATTTTTTCCCTTTGAGTTCAATATTTGGGGCTTAATCAAAAAGTCATATATTACTTGGTAACGATACATATAATTGTATAGTATCCCATTTTTAAATATAATAATTGTGTTCTTATTTGTTTTGAAATCAAATTTTTGCTTAACTATTGCTGGTGATCAAGTTTTTTGGCTGTCATTGCAAAGTAAGAAATATAAGTAAGGAAAAATTAAGATTATAACTACATATAAAATCAAGATCATGTTGTTAGCACTGTTTTCGGAGAAAATAAGAATTTTTGAAGAAATTTTTAGAAAGCAAATTTCTATTTTTAGAAAGTTATATGTAAATATTTAGAATTATTATAGGAATATTGTAGTGTTGTTTTTATATAAAGTTATTATTTGTATGATTTTAATTTATGTTGTTTTGTAGTAATGTATGTGTAGTTTAGGTTCTAAAGGACTAGTGTCCTATCATTCTAAAATGGAAAGAACTATTAAAAAAATAAAAAAAAATAAAAAAATATAGAAACAGTCCAAAATTTTGAAGAAATGACAAACCAAAATAATTAAAATGCTGAAATTAATCAACAGTTTAGACCTTTAAGAGATTATGCAAACCCTACAGTAGATGAACTTCATTGTAGTATTCAAAAACATGTTGTAGTGGCTAACTCATTTGAACTTAAACCAGTTATTATCTAAATGGTATTAAATAATCAGTTTCGGGGAGCACCAACTGAAGATCTAAATTTACATCTTGCTAATTATTTAGAATTGTGTGCTACATTTAATTATTATGGTGTTTCAGATGATGCCATAAAACTTAGAAATTTTTCTTTTTCATTAAGAGAAAAGGCTAAGATATTCTTACATTCTTTAACACCTTGATCTAAAAGAATTTGGGGTGATTTAGCGTAGAAACTCCTTACTAAATATTTTTCACATAAAAAACTGTAAAGTTTAGAAATGATATTACATCTTTTTGTTAGTTTGAAGTGGAATCTATTTATGAAGCATGTGAATGATTTAAAGAACTTTTGAGAAAGTTTCCACTCCATGCTATACCATATTTGTTAATAATTCAATCTTTTCATAATAAGTTAGTGGATCTCTTTGATCTGTTATCGATGGTGCTGCTGGCAGTTCATTGATATAAAAGCCATTTCAAGACGCTTATTCTTTAATTGAATAGATGGCTCTTAATATTTTCCAATAGCCTTCTAATAGGCTAAATCCTAAGAAAGTAGCCAATATTCATGAATCTGATACTTTTTTCAATACTAGCAAATCGAGTTGCTACAATTTCGAGGAAGTTAGACAATTTGGAATGAATTTTTCTCAAACAATTTCAATGATTGATGAGAATTCATTAAACAAAATGGTATATTCTCAAGCATCATTAGAAGCTTTGAATGCCATAAATAATAAGCAAAATAACCAATATTCAAACTATTATAACCTTGGTTTGAGGAACCATCCTAACTTTAACTGGAATAATACGTTAAGTGGTAATACACATCGATGGGGGAATAACCAAGTAAACCCATTGAGAAACTGAAACAACCAAGGTAATCATAATTATAAACCTATTTATCCTCCAGGTTTTAACACTAATACACAATTCAAGGAGAAAAAATTATATATAGAGGAACTGGTGTTACAAATGGGAAAGCAATTACAAAGTCAAGGAGCTATACCCAGAAATATTGATAATCAACTGAGACAAATAACAAATTCATTAAGTAATAGATCCCAAGGAACACTTCCTAGTAAAATAGAAGTAAATCAAAAAGACTAGAATAAAGAACAAGTAAAAGCCGTTCAACGTAGAAGCGGAAAGAGTTGGACGGTAGAGTTCAAAAAGAGATTGAAGTAGAGAGAGAAGAAATTAAAGATCTAGAAAAAAACTCACTAAAAGGTTTAGAGAGAGCTATTTCTCAACTTAAAATTGATTTGGAAAAGCCACCACCTCCATTTCATAAGAGATTTTGTCAACACAAGTTGGATAAACAATTTTCAAAATTTATGGAAATCTTTAAGAAGCTTACAATTAATATTCCATTTGCTGAAGCCTTAGAACAAACGCTAAGCTATGTGTAGTTTATGAAGGATATTCATAAAAGAAAAAGGAAGTTTAAAGATAATGAATCTATTGCACTTAGTGAAAAGTGTAGTGCTACAATTCAAAAAAAGCTTTTTGAAAAGCTTAAAGATCCTGATAGCTTCAAATTCCTTGTATCATGGGAGATAGATTTTATGGGAAAGCTTTATGTGATTTAGGTTCAAGCATTAAACTTATGTCATTATCAATATTTAAAAGATTGAGATTAGGAGAAATATCCCCTGCTACTGTTACTCAGCAGTTAGTAGATCATTTAATAACATATCTTAATGGAGTTATAGAAGATGTTTTAGTGAAAGTGGATGAATTTATTTTTCCTATTGATTTTATTGTGCTAGATATGGAGGAAGACAAGGAGATACCTATCATTTGGGGGAGGCCTTTCCTAGTTACAGGAAGAGCAATGATTGATGTGCAAAAAGGAGAATTAACTATGTGTGTCAATGATTAAACAATTACTCTTAATATTTTCAAATCAATGAAGTATCCTGCAAAAAGTATAGATGATGGATGTCGTACCTGCCTTTACATAAAGGGAAACTGGTTGTTTGAACATATAGTCTCGGACCGTCCACGGTTGGTCATGTGAGCCCATTCTGCTTTCTTAGTTGATCGTGAGGTGATGTCATGATTCATGCGGGCTCATTTTAGACATACATTTAGATATGCTGATACGATTTCTTGCAAAGAAACTCTTGCTGCTCATGAGTTTCATTTTAGTAAAGTTGGCTTTTGTAGAAGAAACGTTGCTACATATACAAGATATAAAAGTATAAAAATTAGCGAAAGTTTCTCTTTTCTTGCTTGTTTTGATATCCTCACCTTTGACTTTATATTTCTCATTATTATGCGCTTTAGAACAAATATATATTAGCTAATTCTTTTATTCAAATAAATATGGACAAAACTTTATTCAAATCCCATTATTCTTACTACCAAAAATTAAATATTTTCAAGCAAATTTTCAAATAAAAACGTTTATTGAACTCTTTTCTTTTTCAAGCACATTTTTCCTCTTTGAAAGTCTCCAAGTAAGTGATTCATTTTCGAAAACAATTTTATTTTAAAGCCTTCAAGTTGCTCTTAAATGGTATCCTTCTTAACATATCTTCACCTTAATATCTCTAATAATTTTTGTTTGAAATTAATGTTGATGTATCTTTGTATTCTTAAGCGTAGAATGCATTTGACTTATACTTAAATAGTGACGGGTATAAGTTACAATAAAAAGAGAATGAAGGGAAATCCTACGTTGTCAAACTCGATATCTACTGTTCAAATCCTTTTCAAACTAATAGAACATTGATTTCGAACATAAGATTCAACTATTAAATGTGAAATTTAACTTGGAAACAAAGGTTTTGAATTAGTTCTAAAAACAATGACAATAAGAATTGAACTTATTTGAGTAGCCATTCAAGCTTCTTTAACTTTGTTTGAACTTTAATTAAATTGAGTTCAAGCCATGCGTTTGGCCATTAGACTTGCAGAGCTCGAGCAAGATTCAAATAAGACTTGAATGTTAAGTAAAAAGTTCAATCCTTAATTAGTTATGTTTAAATTTAATTTAAATCAATTATTATGTGATTAAAAATAGTATTCTAATTGATAATTTTCAAGATGGTAATAATAACTGTCCAAATAAATAATTCATGGAATGCACCATGTTGGAATATATACAAAAACTAGGCTTTTTTATCTCTTATAATATTATTTAAAATCAGGAGAAGCATAGTGCTCAGAGATGATACCACTAATTAATGAGGATGACTTTTTTTGTGGATGCCTGTAAGAAATATTATGTTGGGAAAAGAGGTTGAATGGGCTTAATATATATGATGTTTTTTTTAAAAGAAATATACTGCATGCAAAATAGAATAAAAAAAATAAAGTCCAAACCCAAGACACCAAAAAAGAATATATTATAAAATTGAAAAAGTAGTTTATCAAGTCAACCTATGATTGGTGAATATATGTAACAAGTATCTTAATGAGAAACTCCACAAGATGATGAATAAGAAGAGAGAAAATTTTCCCATAAGCAATGATAGTTTTTTGTATGCAATAGATAAACATATATGCTCTAAGCTAAAAATTAAAGTTTAAATGATAATTATTAATGATAATTAAATTGTTATAATAAATTATTTTTTTGAGTTTTTATTTTCCTTGCACTAATGGACAAAACTAATGAAGATGGTTTTATAAGTCTCTTGCACATAAACTTCATTACTCACCGATTTTTTTTTTATAAACCATTAGATTGAAATCCCCGACAACGGCGCCAATAACTTAACCAGCGACTTTTTATATGCTTAAAATATAAGATAAATATGGACGTAATAAATATTCAATAATTGTAAAGTTACATTTATCAACACAAGTATACGTATCGCTCAAGTAATATAAGGCTCTAATGAAGTACTAGATATCGATCCCACATGAATTGGTTTAGAACTGCAAACTAAGATTTTAGAAACGCAATACTTTAATCACAACATAGAAGTTCAATTTGCTTATCTGTCACTAATAGGCAATTGAAATTAATATATAATTTTAATAACTATTAAATAACTAATGATACTGAGGAGGGTTTGATTGTGATATTCAATATATAAGAAAACATATTTCTCCTTGTCAAGAAATTATAATGAATGGATAAAGTGAATTAATTCAATTTATATTGTGCAAAATAGGAGCATATCTATTCTTTACCCTTTGGTCTAGGCATAAAGAACATTGACTAATCCTACGCTTGTTTANCAATTTGGAGTCCTAGATACCCTAAACCCTTCGATAAATATAAACGAAATAAATATTCAATAATTGTAAAGTCACACTTATTAACGCAATTATACGTATCGCTCAAGCAATATAAGGCTTTAATGGAGTCCTAGATATCGATCCCACATTGAGTAAGTTTAGAACTACGAACTAAGATTTTTGAAAAGCAATATTTTAATCACAACAACAAAGTTCAATTTGTTTATCTGTCACTAATAGAGAATTGAAATAATTACGTAATTTTAATAACTATTAAATAACTAATGATACTAATGAAGATTTAAATGTGATATTCAATAATACACTGAAAACATCATTCTCTTTGTCAAGAAATTATAGTGAATTGATAAAGTGAATCAGTTCAATTTTCATCCTTCTCCTTATCAAGAAATTATAGTGAATAGATAAAGTAAATCAGTTCAAATTATATTGTGTCAAATAGAAGCATAACTATTATTTATCCTTTGGTCCAGACATAAAGAACATTGATTAATCCTACGCTTGTTTACTGAATCTGCGGCTAGGCTGGGAGGATACCGGCTCTCACTTCGGAGCTTCCACGTTCCTCTCACCTGAGGGCTAACATCTACACTTCAGCACCCAAACGATAGGACCGAATTGGGGATTTTAGTCTGTCACTCTAAAATCTCCAATTCTACGCCTGATAATATTATTTCTCTATTTATTTGCACCCAACTTCCAATGGCTTTCACCTCCTTGAATCTTGGATGTAATCTTCACTTTAGTTGTAAAACTTAACATATTTTAACAAATTCAGATTGAAAGTAAATAAAAATCGAAGTGAAAAGATCATCACAATTTCTTAAACATTTTCCTGGCTTCACAAATTCAAATCACCATTTTATAAATCTCGAGAAGGAGAAAGACAGAGAAAACTACTCGGATCTCATGGAAAAAACACAACAAAACTCAGAATTCATATATAAAATCAAAGTCATACAAACTACAACAAGTAAATAACTTATCTTTAATTTCTCCCCAATAAAACTCCTCGAAGTTCCTCTGAATCTCTTCCTTTCTTTATAGCACACATAATTCCTCTTCGAAACAACAAGGAGGAAGAAATCTCTCACTTTCCCTCCACTCTTACAATCTCTCGAAAAATTCTTCTTCAAAGCGGCAAGGAGGAAGAAATCTCTCACTTTCCCTCCACTCTTACAATCTCTCGAAGCAATTCCTTTTTGAAGTAGCAAGGAGGAAGAAATCTCTCACTTTCCCTCCACTCTTACAATCTCTCGAAAATTCCTCACTAGGAAAGGAGGAAGAAATCTCTCACTTTCCCTCCACTCTTACAATCTCTCAAAGAATTCCTCACAATGTTACACTCTACTGGAAATTCTATACACTAATGGTAACCTCCAAGGCCTCTAGCACTCTTCTATTTTTGGCCAATACACACTATTGGAACTTTTCTAACATCCAGGAACTCTCCAGGACTTCTAGGCTCTCCCAATTTTCGGCCAAAATAGTCTTTAAAGTCGATGGCGCCGTCGGCGCCCTAGTTCAATTCTTCACATTTTGGTCCTTTTGGCTTCAAATTCACTCCTTTTTGCATATTTTTGCCCCAATGACCCTAATTCATCATTCTTGCAACAAAACATCAAAAATATCTTTCTTTAAAGTGCAGCTCCAATGACCCTAATTCATCATTCCTGCAACAAAACATCAAAAATACTTTTCTTTAAAGTGCAATATTCCATGCATCTTTTTGCTCCAATGATCCTAATTCATCATTCCTGCAACAAAACATCAAAAATACCTTTCTTTAAAGTGCAATATCATTAAAACAGTATAAAATTCCTACAACAAAACATCAAAAATACCTTTCTTTAAAGTGCAATATCATCAAAAATAGTATAAAATAGATATGAAAATTTCAACATATTTTCCTCTAGTTAGCCACCACTATCGTTAAGCATATTTTATATTGATTTTATTTTTCTTCGAGCCAAAAACAAAAAATGTAAACCCTTGCATTTAGTGTACATCAAACCAACTTTATGTTTTTCAAACACATTACATTTAAATTACACTAAATTCCCTTTGCGTTACAATTCCTTGTTTAACAAACCAAATAACCTTTAAAATAAAATCTTATTGACTGAAAATGATTTTTGCAATTAGCATGTCGGGAACAAATTGCCCCCAACAATGTACCAACTACTTAAGAAAAAAATACACATATTGCATAATTCACTCGATTTCATTTTTTAAATTTGACATCAAGAAACTATCTAAGCAAAAGCACTCATACAATATTCACATATCTGCACAAATGTCCAACTTTCAACTATATCAATATATCTCCTTCAGCAAATGAATTTCTCTCACATCTTTCCCATTTTCCACTAAAATCATTTAGTTTCATTAATGGTTCCAAACTTCAACCTTCCAGCACAAGTAATCTTTATAACATCAATGGCCAAATTAAAGTGGTAGCAGATAAATGAGACCATAAATGCTATTTGTAACTATCATGGACATGCTTCAAACAATAATCTTTTAGAAAATTCCAGAGAGCAGAATTTTGATTTTGATCACAATGAGATATCTAAATAACGATAAAAACCTAAGGCCTTGCTTATTACGTCTAATATTCTCAAAATGATATTTCGTAAAACCTCTAAACAGACAAACATGATGCGGCAACGGCACATGTCAAACAAATGGACTAACCCATCAACTAATTTTAAAACTTTACAGAACACAAAAGATCTACTTGCTAATCAATTTAATGATAAAAACTTCTAAATTTGCGGATAAAATTATAAAATGTCACATAATATTGTGTGCAAATAAAAAACTGAAGAAATTGACTCTTTTTCTTTGACGGATCATCGTTTTTTTTATTCATTGAAGTAAATTGTACATAATAATATCTGAAAACCCCTATTTTTGTTACAATTATTTTAAAAAGGTTTCAGCTATCGCAAACAGTGATAGGAGCTTACTCTACAATTTCTCCATACGACCCGAAGAGCTTGGATAACTCCTCCCCGCATCCAAGCGCGGGCACATTCCTCGCTATCAGGTACCTGGAAACGGCAGAAAATTGATATGAAGACTGAACATTAAAATAGTAAGAAGTCGATATTGATGGCTAAGGTGAAGAGCAGACAGTAAAGACAAGATGGCAGGCTTTTGATGAACCATGATTAGGGCTCTCTGTTATCTTACTTAGATTCATCGCAGATGGTGTACACGCGAATGGCCGGTGGATCGTCTCGATTGCGCGGCATCTCCTAAACCTGCGAGCAGTTAGTGGGAATCGGTCTCCGACTGAGATGTACATCCACCCAAATGCTAGTAATCCAAGATAACACCGAACAGAAAAAGATAAAATGCTCAAAAGATTTGGAAGAATTACTGGCGAAATAATGATTGTAGAACCGAGACGACAAGGCCTCAAAGATTCCGGCGGAGTCCTGAGGCAATAAAAAGCCGGTCGGGGTGTTTTAGAGTTTTAGGTGAGAGCGGGCTCGGCAGAGCGATCTAAACTTTATTTTAATTTTTTTAAGAATTGGTATTTGGCAGAGCCCCAACATCGATTCACTTGATTAACGAACCCGCGCCATATGCTCATATGCTATTAAAGACCATTGAGCCATAGAGATTCGAATCTTTTACGACTTACAAATAACCCTGCCAACCAACAGACCAAGAATTGCATATGATGAATCTGTTATATATATATCCGATGTTCGCTACTTTATCAAATAGCTAGGAGCTCCATGTGATGGTTGATCTCTTTCCATGCCGTGGTCAATTATCCGACGTTCGCTACTTTTAGGACTGAAAACACCCTTGCTACCCCAAAAGGTCTTGTAGTCGTGGTTGTATGATAACACATGAGTTTTAAATGGATTTAGTAAATCCTATAAATTCAATTTTAATAAATCTCACGTGATTGAGGGTATGTTTGGGACAACATATTTGATGTGGTGGCGTTTTGAAAACACACCTGGTCTGTTTGGGTGAACTGCGTTTTGATAGCTTATGCGTTTTAAAAACGTTGAAAGCAATGTTTTCACACTGTACTTATCCAGGTGCGGTGACAACATTCTTACAGCGGTCTGACTTAAAAAAAATTAAAAAAAAATTTATAATTGTCACTGCACCTAACTTATTAGTAGCTTATTTTTAATTAAAGTTGCCCCAAAGAGACCCTAAATCTCATAGGCTATTTGACAACAAATTTAATAGATCCAGTTAAATACTGTCACTCTTTCAAAATTTTGTTAAGATTTAGAAAATTGTTAGTTTTATTATAATAAAAAATATAATTAAATTTTGATTATTTTATCATTATAATTAAAATAAATTAACTAAATAATTCTATATTAACAAATTTAATCAAATATTAATTAAAAAATTTATGATTTCCATGATAATATTAATGATGTTATGATATTATTACCGCCGATACATCCACATCTAATAATAATTTCTCCTTCCCGAAACCCTCGCCTATGTCCCTCCCGTTCCTCCTGTTTGGCCCAAACCATCGCCTTGGCGGGCGAGCCCTCGCGATACAGCCGCCGATAAAGCTAGCTGGGAAGGCAACGACGGGATCGCGGCGTAAGAGACCACCAAAACTCCATCTTTCTCCTCGTTCCGCTCGGCTCCTTCCCGAAACCATTGAGGAAGGTTAGTGTGTTCGCGCCATTCTTTCTTTTCGCTCTTCCTGGATTTATTAAATCGTCCAATTCACGGGATTCAGTAAATCCAGAATTAAGGCCGACATCCTTGAAATCCGGATTTATCAAATCGCTGCTTTATTTTGTCCAGAATCACCGCCTGGTAAATCTAGGCTAAATTCTGCTCTAAATTCGTTACCAGACCGGCCCCTAAGTACTCAATTCGATGCCGACCGTGAGCGTCGGCAGAGATCGTCTCTTTCAGGCTATTGGCCGAAGCTACAGTAAGCAATGTGATGTTTTCNGCTTTTCGCTCTTCCCGGATTTGTTAAATCGTCCAATTCACGGGATTCAGGAAATCCAGAATTAAGGCCGACATCCGTGAAATCCGGATTCATCAAATCGCTGCTTTATTTTGTCCAGAATAACCGCCTGGTAAATCTAGGCTAAATTCTGCTCTAATTTCGTTACCAGACCGGCCCCTAAGCACTCAGTTCGATGCCAACCGTGAGCGTCGGCAGAGATCGTCTCTTTCAGGCTATTGGCCGAAGCTACAGTAAGCAATGTGATGTTTTCNGGTCTCTTCCTGCATAGCGTACATACAAAATTGCAATACTTTGTTATTGTTTTGATTGATGTCCTTTCTCATTGGCTTGTTCAATCTAATATCTAAAACAGGACTCGAAGAATTTTATAGGTCTTAAAAAATCACATCCTTTTCTTTCTCAGCAACAGGAGTCTAAAGTATAGCATTGCTTCATGAATTGAAGCTGAAGTTTGTTTTTTTTAGGTTTAGGAGATGAATTGATCTATGATAAATTTGTTAGAATGACGAGCAGATCCTCATTTACAGTATGTAGTAATTGTTATATATTTAACTTCATTATTTTTTTTCGATATAGTTCCTTCTCAGTTTCTGCTCATTTTCTATTCCGTTTGCTAGTTTTTGAAGGCTTGGGCATTGATCTGATGGTCATGTTAGCTGCATGTTTATTTGCAGCTTCAGTTTTAGTGAATCCATGATACCTTAGATATAACACATGAGCCCTTAATCTTACATGGCACAATTTTATTTTTATTTTCCAATTTTATTACTAAGAGATTACTTATATTTTGAAGATTTGATTTGCCGAATGGAAGTTATTTGGAATCGAGTCTTATTTGTGCATTCATGTCTTTTCAGGCTTTGAAACCTCAAGATATATCTTTCATCCCCTTANTAGTATTGTAGGCATTTTCATCACTCTGAAATTTCTATAGGTCTTCTCAAATTTTTCTTCACCTGATCTGTAATATTAAGAGCTTTCTACACATATAAATCATTAGAGGAATTTCTGGGTAATAAAATTTTGAAATAAGTATAAAACTAAAATATTAAATAAGCACAACATTTCCTAACACAACCACAATACTAAACAATTAAATTTAAAATGCGGAATAAAAATCACATTACAATCCACAATTTTACTCTATATCTATTGAACTACACATGCACATTTAACCATAACACTAACTTTACAACAAAAATTAAAAAATCATTCAGTACAACATAATAATAAAAATGATAGTCCAAATACATAAACATCCATTTCTATTACGAAAGATCACAGAAATAAAAATACAAACATAAGTACATCAATTTCATTCAATATCAAAATCCCAAGTTATATCTTCATCGCTTTTGATCAGTAGTTGGATTGAGATGATACTGAGTATTCCGGGGCACTCAGGAAACGTAACATCAGGCTCACCCCTGTAGTGTCGGGCCTGAGCTTCATCATAAGCTGCCTCAAAATTTGAATGCCTCTGAAAGTACTCACTATCATAATCGTGTCGACGTTCTAAACCACCAATCCTTTCATTTATCAATTCTATGCTCTTTTGCAAGCAAGGTCAACTCATTCATCATATCAGAGAGGGCAGGGGAACTAGAAGGTGGAAGGTCATAACTTGTAGATGGGACATCTCTACTAGTAGAAGGCTCTTGACTTCTACTTCCAGTTCTACATTTCTCATGGGATTCATAAGTCTTTAAATTAGCCTTACTATTCATAGGGTAAACCCATTCTTGATCTCCACTTTCCACTCCAAAAAGTTTGCAAATTGTATAAATAAGTCCAGGATGTCCTAGACCCAGTAGTCTCACTCCTTGCCGTAGTCAATATATTCTTAAAAATTATTCTCCCCACATTTATTGTTCTACTATTCTGAATACAGAAATTCAGAATAGCTCTATCTCTAGTTACCTCACTATGGTGATAGGTCGGTAACAAATTAGAGGAAATAAAATAGTGCCACGCTTTAGAGGTGCATTCATCATGGAAGCAGAAAAATTTACCCGTTCTCGCTGCTTTATCTTCCATGTTCCTTTCCCATCAATAAGAAAGTTGATCACATCATTGAGGGGGTCTTTCATCGTACTAAACGATTCATATTGGCAGCTATAAGAGTCTGAGACTTCATAAATAGTGTTGATGCGGGTGGCAGTAAACTCAACAGGAAACCCATGCACTTGAACGATTCCGTCATTAGAATAAATTGCATTGGCATAGAACTCCTTCACAATATTTGCATCAGCTTTATTGGTGGTGTAACAAAAATTTTCCTACCTCCGCTCGGCAATAACTCGTTCGATTTCTCCTCCCGGACTTTCAAAAACTCGATCTTGTATGCACTTCTTTACTTTAAATATGGAAGTAAATTTTATTTGAGCCATCGCATTGACGAAGCGAGACTCGTCAAACTCAACTCTTCTCTTTTGACGTGGAGCCATTTCAATCTAATCAAATTATAGAAAAATTCCANTTATTCCTACAATAAAACATCAAAAATACATTTCTTTAAAATGCAATATCATTAAAAAGAGTATAAAATAGGTATGAAAATCTAAACATATATTCCTTGGGTCAAAATCCTTCAAACTTAACTATTACTTGTCCTCAAGTAATTTTAGTACTACATAAAAGTTATGATCTACTGCAGTAAAGTTTTAATTCAGAAATACTATAAGTTTGAATTAAATAAATATCATAGTGAGATTTTCAGAAAAAATTCAAGTAATTGAATTAATTCTGTAGCCACAAGTTTATCTAGTCATCAAGTTTAAGAGTTCTAGTCTTCTATTTATTTCAAGAATGATTATATGTTGTAATATTAAGTCACTTATAATATCCAAAAGACAGGAACTTCATGATAACTCGACTAGTAAAAGACATAATCCATAAATATAAGTTCAGGAATATATTAGGTTTTCCCTTTAGGTAGGTCTAGTGAAGCTAATTTTTGATTAAGCATATCCTCAAGCTTCTCCTCACTTCAATAATTTTTTCTTTCTTTTGTCTTTTTCATTTGGATTACTTTTAATCCTATATATTTTTCTTTTCTTTTTAGGGATTGTCTTCAATCATTTCTTTTTCCTTTTTCAAGTGAGGATTACTATATCTGGATAGCCTTTATTAATTTTGAACTTCACTTTTCTTTCCCTAAATTTGAAACTCAAAGCTTTCCTTTACCTTATAAATATTTCATAGTTTTTACATCATTGAGCACCAATCTTTTCTTCTTATTTGAATTTTCATATTCTTAATACTTCAAAATATAGTTTCTTTTACTTTAAATAGTTAACTATAATCTTAT
>JXCR01143936.1:11048-48210 GCA_002079205.1 Phalaenopsis hybrid cultivar
ATAATGATCTTACCTTCTAAACATTAGAGGTTAGGACCAATATGTGGAATTTCAAGTTGAGCAAAGAGAAGAATTTTGAATTTCTAATGGTGAGGATACCTTTTCTAGTTTTCTAAGACTAGTCAATAGGAAAGTCCTATGGCTAGACCTAAGCTACTAAAGAAGTTTTCTAGACCTCAACCAAAAGTGAGGTCAACAACCAAAAGTTGGAAGGTGTAGAGTATAGAGAGTTTAATTTAGGGTTAGATTTTGAGGAATTTTTTGAGAGATTGTAAGATTGGAGGGAAAGTTAGAGATTTCTTCCTTCTTGCCGCTTCGAAGAAGAATTCTGTGTACTGCAAAGAAAGGAAGAGATTCAGAGGAACTTCAAGGAGTTTGCATGGGGAGGAATTAGAAATAATCATATTTAGTTATTGTAGTTTTTATGACTTTGCTTTTATATATAAACTTCAAGTTTTGTCGTATCTTCCCCATGAGTTCTGAGTAGTTTTCTCTGTCTTTCTCATTGTCTTGAGTTTTTGTGAAATGGTGATTTGATTTTTTTGACCCTTGAGAATGTTAAAGAAGTTGTGATGATCTTTTCACTTCGATCTTAATTTACTTTCAGTCTGGCCAATTGATTTGTTAAAATATATTGAGTTTTACAACTAAAGTGAATATTGCATTCAAGTTTCAGGGAGGTCAAATTTCTTGAAAGTTGGGTGCAAATAAATAGGGAAATAAAATTATCGGGCGTAGAATTAGAAATTTTAGAGTGACAGATTAAAATCCCCAATTCATTCCTATCTTTTGGGTGCTGAAGTGTAGATGTTAGCCTTCAAAAGAGGGGAACGTGGGAGCTCCGAAGTGAGAGCCGGTATCCTCCCAGCTTAGCCATAGATTCAATAAACAAGCATATGATTAGTCAATGTTCTTTATGCCTGGACCAAAGGGAAAAGAATATGTGTGCTCCTATTTGACACAATCCAATTTGAACAAATTCACTTTATCCATTTACTTTAATTTCTTGACAAAGAGAATGATGCTTTCTTATATATTGAACTTCACATTAGAAAATTTATTAGTAGAATTAGTTATTTAAGAGTTATTAAAATTACATATTTATTTCAAATGCTTATTAGTGACAGATAAGAAATTTGAACTATATTATTGTGATTAAGTATTGATTTTTTAAAATCTTAGTTCGTAGCCTCTAATATTACTCCTTATGGGATTGATATCCAGGACTTCACTAGAGCCCCGTATTACTTGAGCAATACGTATACTTGCGTTGATAAGTGTGACTTTGCAATTATTGAATATTTTTTATACATATTTATTGAATGTATAACCGCTGTCAAGTTTTTGGCGCCGTTGCCGGGGAATTAAATCTTCTAGCAGCAGTATCAAATTCTTTTATTTTTAAGCATATATAAAGTCGCTGTCAGGCATTACATAAACCAAAGGGCGTTCTTCTAAAAGCAAAAGTACCATAAGGACTGGTAAATGTTATTTTCTCTTGATTCTCAAGAGATATTTAAATTTTGTGATAACTGATATATCCATCCATAAAACAAAAGTATTTATGCCCAGCTAGTCTATCTAGCATTTGACCTAGAAAGGGTAGTGGAAAATGATCTTTCCTAGTGGTAAGATTTAATTTTCTATAATTAATGCATATTCACCACCTTGCAACTTGTCTAGTTGGTATTAACTCATTATACTCATTCACAATTACAGTTACTCCTCCTTTCTTAGGAACACATTAAATTAGATTAACCCATGCACTATCTGAAATATGGTAGATAATTGCAACATCTAACTACTTTTAAATTTTTTTCTTAACAACCTCTTTCATAACAAGATTTAATCTCCTTTGTGGATCAGCCCTGAGTTTGCAATTTTCTTCCAGATTAATTCTATGCATACAAATTGAAGGACTGATTCCTTTAATATCAACAATTTTCCATCTGAAGGCCTTAAAATTTTTCAAAAATTTCATCAGCTTTTCTTCTTCTTCCTTTGTTAACTTTGAGAAAATTATAACAGGTAAAATAGAGGAATCTCCTAAAAAAGCATATTTTAAATGTTCAGGAAGTAATTTCAACTCAAGTCTTGAAAGTTTTGAAAAGAGTCCTAAAATATTGGCAAGTTTTGAAAGTTCTTTTCTAGAGAGTTAGTTCAGAGAGATTTTTAGGAACCACTTTTTATTTACTTTATCTTTTTTGTTATTTTGTTTTGAGTGATTGTAAAAGAAAAGAAGATTCAAATGAACTTCAAGAGTTTGGTGGAGGACTTAAGATAAGTTTTTATCTTTTTGTTTTAGACTACTTTTTTATTTTAATTGAGACTTGTTGTTGGTTTGACAATTATTTCTACTTTTAAACTAAAGTGTGGTTTAAGATTTGTTATTGGTTTGACAATGATGTTTTTGTTTAAACTGAAGTGTAGTTTTGTTTTCTCCATGGATTCTGAGTATTTTTCTTTATCTTTCTTCTTAAAATGATAAGTACTCTTGATTAAGTGAATTGAGGGAACTCTAGAGTGAAGGGTTTAAACGATTGCCAAGTACTCAAATAAGATACTAGATCTCACTCTAGAGTTCCCTCAATTCCTAATAAGTACTCTTCACCTGAAGAAAACTCTTGATTAAGATCAGGGTTTTGTTTCAAGAATTCAACGTTTAAGTTTCCACGATTGCTTATTAGGAAGAGTCAAATGGGATAGATTCAAATAGGAACAATTATTTCTGGAATATAAAAGATTGAAAAGTAGGAGATGTCGAAAATACTGAAGAAGAATCGGTGACATCCCAAACTAATCTATGGTTATGTGATATTTCAGTCCTTGAGTTATTTAGATATTTGAGGCTTATATCTACATTTCATATGTAAATGGCCCGAGAAAATGTGAGGATTTATGTCGTGTCAGACGACGACCTCATAATCTTAAAAAAGTTAAAGGACTTATATCATACGATATAAAAATCATAGTAAGTCCTAAAAGATAATGTGAGGATTTACGTCATGTCAAATGAATGACATCAACGTCCTATAGGTATGTTATTTAAATCTATCAAAACTCGATTGAAGTTCCTTCTGTCTATCGTAGTTTCGATTGCTGCCCGGAGATGAATTACCAATCGACGACGTCTTCATCTCATTCCAAGAAAAAAGGGATAAAGAAAAGAGAAAACCATGCCTCGAACTACCTATCCTAAAGTGTTATACAAACATACTAAAAAGGTAATAACTAAAGCATGAATATTAATAAATGTATACAGTACAACAAAGAACAGACAAAGACACTATGTAGTAAAGTGCGGTAAGAAAAATGCATAGGATATGTAGCAAAGTACAGTACAATACAAAATAAAAAGAATTATGCAGAAAATAAAGTACAAAAATTAAATAAATAAAGGCGCACCTCATCAAATTCTATGAAAGCTTCAACACAAATTGCAATTGTAACATATAAATAGATCATATAAACATTTGCAGATTATAAAAGAAAAGTTAAATGATGAACATATGAAAATCTCAGGATGGGATATTAGATTTCAATTTGAGGATAGACTCAGATTAGACCTCTTTTTCTCTTTTATCTCGATCCCATAGGCAACTGGTATATCTAAGTCAACCTATCAATATAAACTAGAGGTCACCAACGAATCACCCCTATGATTAGACAGTCTTAGACCCTATCGTTCAGTGAATATGTGAACAGAGTAGTATCTAAACTCATCGAAGTATAGTGCACCTATATGTGATATGTAGTATATGAACACATCGAAGTGTAGTGCACCTATACGTGATATGTAGTACCTGAACTCATCAAAGTGTAGTGCACCTATACGTGATATGTAGTATATGAACTCATCAAAGTATAGTGCACCTATATGTGATATGTAGTATCTGAACTCATCAAAGTGTAGTGCACCTATACATGATATGTAGTATCTGAACTCATCGAAGTGTAGTGTGTGTGTAGTATCTAGACTTTCAAAAGAAATGTAATATCGATTTTTGTAGTATCTGTTATGTGAAATGTCTAGTGTATAGCGTATAACATGTCACAAATGTAGTATCTATCGTGTAGAGTGTTATGTGGAGTGTATATTGTGTATCAAAATATTTACTGTCTTGTGTATCAAAAGTGTTGTATGGCATATGGAGTGTATATGTGAGTGTTATTAAGTGTATGTATATTAATTCAATGTATAGTGCATGTAGTGTGGTATTTATTATTTTGTGGGTGTAATATCTATTTCATTTGCAAGTGTAATATCTGTGTAAAATCCATAGTATCCGTTCTTTTCTAAGGGTAATATCTGTGCAAAAATTTATAGTATTTGTTCTTTTCTAAATACCAATTCTCAGGCCTTTTGAAAGGGGTTAGAGCTGTCGAAAATTTAGGGGGGAAAGGGCATCGTACTAATTGAGTATTGATTTTTTTTTATTTTCAGCTATAAGAAGAGTTGATCAATGGTTCTTTGCATCATTGCCTGTTACCCCTTGTCGAAGTAATATCCAATTCTAAATGTTGCATATAATCTCTCTTTTTTTTGTGAGAATTTATCATTCAAATGAAATAAAAATGTACAAAGTCCCAACATAAACTTTCAAAATTTCTGAATTTAAATTAAATGAGTATAAAAATTGTTATAACACTTCTCCAATAAATAAAGGAATTAGTTGCAGCTCTTCCAACAAATATCAAAAGGGTCATTATACTGTAATCAATCCAACGCATGGAATTATGAATATTGATCTTCTTTAAAATATCAAGCAAAGGAATATACTATTTAAATTTTTCTCATAACAAGGAAACCACTAAGTTGGCACAAAAGAATTTAAATACACATTTTCGAGTAAGACATCAAAGAAAGGCCACCAGCTAGTACCAAAAAGTTCAAAATTGAATCCTCACGGGCTAAGAAGAATCACCGGAAACCACTCATCCCAAAATAAGGACATTCAAAGCATTAAAACCAAAATTTCCATTTATGCACATACTTCAAACGGGACAACACCAATAAGGGGCAAAATCAGACTTCAAAACAACAGCTCAAAGCATTATAATAGATTCCAAAACGTATTCGATTAGGGGCAACATCAATAGGAACAAACCAAGCACCAAAAGAATAGCTCAAAGCATTAGAATAAATTTTAACACGTATTTGAATAGGGGTTGCAACAATAGGAACAAACCAAGCCCTAAAACAATAGCTTAAATCATTATAATAAATTCCAACACATTTTTGAATAGGGACAAAAACAATAGGAGCAAACTGAGCCCCAAAACAACAACTCAAAGCATTAGAATAAATTCCAACAAGTATTTGAATAAGGGCAGCAACAATAGGAGCAAACTGAGCCCCAAAAAAATAGCTCAAAACACAAAAGAAATATTCCAGTATATATTCTAATAGAGGGAATATCAGGAAATAAAACCCAACCATCAAACCAAATTTTAATCGCTTAAGGAGATAACAATTCATAAAAAAAAATTCGATTCAATGATGATTATAAAATCCAAGATCTCATTAAATAAACTTAAGCTTGGCGAAATGACAAAGCCCAAATCTTCAATGAATAAACCGACCCTTACAAGAGCTTAAAATTGAGCCATGTAAGTGCCAATATTAAAGGACAAGACTGAACTCGGTAAGGGACAAAACCCAAGTCACATATTGAACAAAATCAAGCTAAAGAAAGCTAAAAAAATATGCCAACAAAACAAAACTCAACAAGGGATACTATTTAGTAGAACCGACGCCAAAGAAGGGGCCAATTATACCATTAAGAAATAAAATCAAGCTTGGTAAATTGGTAGAAGCTGAACCATAAATAAGATAAAGTTAAACATCCTAACAAGGTCAAAATAAGTCATCAAAAGAACCACAACCCAGTTCCAAAGTTAACTCCCCAAACCCAAAAAATATTCTCAATATATGTGTTCAAATGAGAAAACCAAGGGAGAAAAGTTATAGTTTTAAATAACATTCGAATGAAACCAAAACATGTTCGAATAAGGAGTTATAGTAAGAACTGAAACTCCTAACAATTTTTTTTTTAAAGCCAAACAATGTTATATCAAACATATACTCGAATAAGGTAGCAAAAGAGGAGCAGAAAACTATAGCTCCAGATAAATTCAAGCTCGAAACAACCTTTGAATATTTATCTAAGTGAGGGGTAGTGAAGAAAACAAAAATATTAGCCTCAAACTATTAATCGAAACCATAGAACGAATAAACAAGATTCAATACATGTATTCGAACAAGGCAGCAAGAAGATCAAGGACTACAACTCCAGAAATATGTTCAAATCAAACTAATATGTATTCAAATAAGCTAATAAAAGTAGCAAAAATTTAGCCTTCAATCTATCGATCAAAACCGAGAGATAAGCATGTTACATGTATTCGAATGGGATAGTAAAATAATGTGACTGTAATATCCATCTATCAAAGCCATGATCAAGAATAATTAGTTCTAAAATCTAGCTTAGATTTCCTGCTAGCTCAAGAAAAGAGAGGGTGGAGAAGAAAATATTGCAAGAAAGAATGATTCCAAAGAGAGAGAAAAAGAAATTGCAGCTCTGTATCTCTTCCAAAACTTCCAAGAAAAATAATGCCGCCCAATCCTCCCCTCTCATGAGGTATTTATAGCCATCGAGAGGATAAGGGCTCACCGACGGTGAGAAAAAAAGTGACGAGAAATGCCCTCAGAGGGTAAGGGATTCATCAAGATTTAAAATAGGGGGTTACCAGATCCATTCGAGCAGGAAAAGCCGTTATAAACGGGCTACCGACAAGGCTATCGGCGATGAGTACTCGAGAAGGAAGGAGATGCCGGAATACCAGCAAGGGATCTTTAAGATTTGTTCAAGAGAGGAGGGAAAGGGGTTTCGGTCAGGGCAAAGGAAGATAGAGGCGTGAGCGGGGAAGGGGAATAGTGCCTGAAGGTTTAGAGAAAGGAAAAAAAAAACCTTTTATTTTTTTTTTAAATCATTCTTTATTTTAATTATTATTTTTGTTTTTTTTGAAAATTTAAAATTTTGTGTGAGCGCGGGACCCCAACAAAATAAGTGTCCTTCCTAGCTAAAATCAACGTTCCGGACTTGATGGCGTAGTCCGTTTCATTATCCGGGGTCATCTGGATGAATTCATTGATGATCGCGCCAAATTAAATTCAATTCACGCGCGGCGCGTCAAATGAAATTATTTTGACCCGATCAGAGGTGTTTAACGAGTAAGATGAAAATATTGACCGATCCTCACATAAGCAACAACCAAAGTCAAATACGATGCTTGCAGTGGCAAGTCAAATGTTGCACACGTCATGGGGTACCCTATGTCTTTCAAATACCTATAGGAACTCAACAAGAGTTTCATTACGTCGGCTTTCATCGACTCAACTGGACGTCAAGGATTATAAAGCGTCCATATGAAACTTCAAGGAGCAAAGAAATGACTTACATTTCTAAATGATGTGGGTCCCAATCTAGTCCTCTAAGAGAGTCAAAATAGAGAAAACTTAAGGCTAGATCCTAGGATATCTAGAGAATGGAAGACCTCAAAATGAGGTTAACAAATAGACCCCTAATAGGTGTGGTGTGCTACACAAGCACGAGGTGCCTATTGACATTGACCGAAATGATCAACCTGATTCTTCAAGAATGTCCAAGTAACCATACTTGAGACAAATCGAATGTCAAGCTTGAATTGAGGTGGAATAGGATTTTCGCTAGGGATTGGCGAGAATGTTTTGAAATCGTTGTCATGGATTTGAATTTTCAAATTGCTTTTGAAATATGTGCTAAGGGAAGATTCAATATTTGACAATTATATCAAAGAATATGTGGAAGAAGAATTAAACCTTATCCCAAAGGATGTAGAGAAATAAGTGAAGCAGGAAGACTATATCAACTTGGAATACCGCTGGGGAAGTTATATCCAAGCTAAGAGGTGACAGGAGAATATACGTCACAATAGGAAGAAAGGCACTGAGACTCACATCCAACCTAAGAGGTAGCAAAAATATAAGATTGAGAAGGAAAGCACGGGGGCTCATATCCAACTTAAGAGTTGATCGAGGGAAATCAGATTTAGGTATTGACTTCAAAATGAGAATTGAAATTGTAGTATCAATATTGAAAAGAGAATCAGAATTTAGGTACTGACCTCAAAGAGAGGGCTTCAAAATTTAGGTATTGACCACAAAATGAGAGTTGAAATTTAGGTATCAACCTCGAAAAGAGAATCAAAATTTAGGTACCAACCTCAAAGAGAGAGAATCAGAATTTGGGTACTGACCCCATAATGAGAATTGAAATTTAGGTATCAACCTCGAAAAGAGAATCAAAATTTAGGTACCAACCTCGAAGGGAGGGAATCATAGTTTAGGTGGAATGAGAGTTGAAACTTAGGTATCAACCTCGAAAAGAGAATCAGAATTTAGGTACCGACCTCAAAGGGAGGGAATAAGAATTTAGGTACTCACTTCAGAATGAGAGTTGAAATTTAGGTTTCAATCTCGAAAAGAGAATCATAATTTAGGTACCAACCTCGAAAGGATGGAATCAGAATTTAGGTAGTGACCCCGGAATGAGAGTTGAAATATATGTATCAACCTCGAAAAGAGAATCAAAATTTAGGTACAGACCTTGAAGGGAGGGAATCAGAATTTAGGTATTGAACCTGAAATGGAGCTGAAATTTATGTATCAACATAAAAAAGAGAATCAAAATTTAGGTATCGACCTCAAAGAGAGGGGATCAGAATTTAAGTATTGACTCCAGAATGAGAGTTGAAATTTAAGTGTCAATCTCGAAAAGAGAATCAAAATTTAGGTACTGACCTCAAAAAGAGGTAATCAGAATTTGGGTACTGACCCCAAAATGAGAGTTGAAAGTTAGGTATCAACCTCGAAAAGAAAATCAAAATTTAGGTACCGACCTCAAAGAGAGGGAATCAAAATTTGGGTACTGACCCCAAAATGAGAGTTGAAATTTAGGTATCAACCTCAAAAAGAGAATCAAAATTAAGGTACCGACCTCGAAGGGAGGGAATCAGAAGTTGGGTACTGACCTCAAAATGAGAGTTGAAATTTAGGTATCAACCTTAAAAAGAGAATCAGAATTTAGGTACCAACCTCGAAGGGAGAGAATTAGAATTTAGATACTAACCTCGGAATGAGAGTTAAAATTTGTTATCAACCTCGAAAGGAGAATCAGAATTTAAGTATCAACCTCAAAGGAAGGGAATTAAAATTTGGATACTGACTTTGAAATGAGAATTGAAATTTGTGTATCAATCTCGAAAGAGAATCAGAATTTAGGTACCGACCTCGAAGGGAGGGAATCAGAAATTGGGTATTGACCTTGGAATGAGAGTTGAAATTTAGGTATCAACTTCGGAATAAGAATCAAAATTTAGGTACCGACCTCAAAGAGAGGGAATCAATATTTGGGTACTGACCCCAGAATGAGAGTTGAAATTCATGTATCAACCTTGAAAAGAGAATCAAAATTTAGGTACCGACCTCAAAGGGATGGAATTAGAATTTGGGTATTGACCCCGGAATGAGAGTTGAAATTTAGGTATCAACTTCAAAAAGAGAATCAGAATTTAGGTACTGACCCCAGAATGAGAGTTGAAATTTAGGTATCAACCTCTAAAAGAGAATCAGAATTTAGGTATTGACCTTGAAGGAAGGGAATCAAAATTTGGGTTTTAACTCCAAAATAAGAATTGAAATTTGGGTATCAATCTCAAAAGAGAATCAGAATTTGGGTACCGATCTTGAAGGAAGGAATCAAAATATGGGCACTAACCCCAAAATGAGAATTGAAACTTGGGTATCAATCTCGAAAGAGAATCAAAATTTGGGTACCAACCTCGAAGGAAGGGAATCAGAATTTGGGTACTGACACCGAAATTTCATGAATGTACGAAGAATGTGAAATTATGTGAAGGCGTGAAGGTGCAAAAAATGTGAAAATTTGCTAAATTTTGTGAATGATTGAGAAAATTTACAAATATAATTTTGAATTTTGTGAAGGTTTCTGTGGAATTTGTAGAAATTTATGCTGTGTAAAATTCTGTTGCAATGTGTGTACAGAGATTCTTGGTGAAAATTTATACAATGCAATGTTCTGTGAGAATGTGAGTGCAGAGATTTGCTGTGTAAATTTTAAATTTTGCAAAAGTGTTGCAATTTTATTTGAATATTTTGATTTTGTTTGATTTGATGTTGAGTTTATTTTTATTGTAATTTGGTGTATGTGTTTTTACATTTCTTATTTTGATTTGAATTTTGTGAGTTTTAATTTTTTTATCTTATTTTCATTTTTTAGGATTTGGACCCAGTCTTAGACAAACACATATTTTTATTTCTAAAATTCATTCCTTAAAACATCGCGATGCGTGTTACTTCTTCAAGTAACGCCTGTTTATCAGCAACATCAATCTTCACCTTGATAATTCAAGAGCTGGTAGGACCCCGCCTAAGAACGAGAACTAGATTATCGACTTTAAAGTACTTGGGAAAACCAGGTTATTGCGGGCTTGTATTGTCTTGGCTTGTTAGAGCTTAAAAATATGTTGTGTCGACATTTATTTTCCTTTGAAAATTTGTAATTTTTCAAGCTAGAGTTTGGTGTTGTCTTCTGTCATAATTTTATTTGCTACTGCCTCTCTGAGGCAATGGAATTTTGTTTTTAGTGGAAAAACGGCCTTGAACCCATACATGAGGGAATACAACATATATTGTGTAGGAGTTATAAACATTGTTCAGCATGCCCACAAGGCTTCCAACAACTATTCGGGTCATCCTCAATTAATGTTATTTAAAGTTTCTGTTAAGATCTGTACGAGCGCCTTGTTGAAAGCTTCCACCAGTCTGCTCGCTTTCGGGTAGTAAACCATGGAGTTTCTCCAATCAATACTATGTATTCTAATGAAATTATTGATTTTGGTAATTTTGAATGCGGACCTATTGTCTGAAATGATTCTTCATGGTACATCGAACCTGTAGATGATTTGATCCTTGAAGAATTGTAATACACAGTGAGCTTTAAACTCCCTTGACGATATCTCTACTGCTTGCTTCAAAAATTAAGCAGTATCTGTGAGAATGAACCAATGCTCTTTTGACGACGGAGAGTCTATAAGGCACACAATATCCATGCCACAACACTTGAATGACCACAAAATAATTGTAGAATATAGCACATTAGGAGGTTGTTGTAAGATTGTCCTATGTATTTGATAACAGTGACAACTCTAAGCAACATTCATGCAATCTGTCATTATCATCGGCCAGTAATATATCAACCTTTTGAACTTCATTTCATTTTCTTGTCTGACTGGTGACACTTCTGCTTGATTTAGAAGATTGTAAAGTTATAGCTCCATGTAGTGAATGTCACAATTTTTACACAAATTATCCATGTTGTCTTGTAAGGATATTCTTACTTTCTTCCATTGAAGTTGGAGTAAAATTTTCTGGGCATTGAAAGACATGACTTCAGGTTTAAATTTCATTAATTACAAATAAAACCACCCTTATTTTAATTCTTTCTTTCTGGGTTTAAGCATATTTCATAATTTTGACCATGTGATTAAAATATTTTTCATTTTCTCAAGATATTTCGGGGCCAATTAATAGCCAACCAAGGAGATCACGATCACTTAACTCTTTTCTTGAATATGATATCAGAAGAATTTTATTAAGAGTGCTCTTCAAATTTTCTTAATTATGGGAGAATTCAGACACCAATTTTGGATAATATGCTCACCTCAAGCTTCTTCTCAAGGAGAATTCCTCTCTCATAAATTAAGCTCTCTTATAAATTAAGGGCCTTTTGTATAATTTATCTTTTCTTTTCTTAGGCCATAAATAATTTAACACTTCATGTCTCTCCTTTTTCTTTCTGAGAATCACTATATCAGGAAGAACATATTTCTTGTTTGAATGTCTGAACTCCCTTAATTAATAATTCAGAAATGTTCCTTAATGTGAATTCTGAGATATTATAGTCCATTCAAAAGCCAAGACCCAATCATTTGGTGAGATATTAAAAGGCCTGTGATATCCCGAGTCAATCACTCATATTTTAAGCACACTATTTTATTTTGAAATTTACTCAGAACCCAGTCCAAATTCCTTAAAGTGAAGGACTCAATTGATAAAAAATTAATGTCATTCTCCCCTTGAGTCATAATTATTAAAACACCAGAATCTTTATCATGAAGTACTCCTTCTCTTGATTGAACATTGAACGTCAGAGTTAAAATTTTTGTAGGATCTGAAAAACAAATCATCTTCCATTTAAATACTAACAAACTTTGAACAATCACAAGCTTCTTTTTCTCTTATGTTCATTGTGGTGGGAGGGATGGGACAACGTAACAAGAATTCTGTTGATATCCATTTTTTTTTTAAATCTATTATCCCCCAATAAGGGAGAGGTCTTGAATTATGTTTTATAGCCTACACCAAAAATGTTTGGATTTGATTCACTATTTTTCTTTGAAACCTTCACCTGAATTGTGTTCCTCCGTTGTCATTTGCGTAGGAATTAATCAGAACAATCGTATCAGTCGAAGTTATATTGATCGAACCTCTTTCAGGTTCTTTCAAATACCTTTCGGGATCATTATGTTCTCACTTTTGTAGTCCCTCTCAAGCCAATCCTTGGAGACAAGACAGTGTTCTGTATCTGATTACTCTGTGGTATAGGCAGTATCTCAGGAGATTCAACAAAAGTACCAAAACTAACGTGCTTGTCTTATGAACTGAGCATCCTTAAAAAATTATTCATGTGGATTTTTATTTCAAATTTTGATGTTTTGAGAAGTTTTGTTTTGTTTTGAAATTTTGAGAAAGTTTGTTTTGTTTGAAGTTTAAATAAAAGGTTGTGAGAGTGAAATTTAGTGTAGGACCCTGTTCAAGATTTAGAGAAGGTCGATTTCATATCGAACTCGTTTTTAAAGACCGCACCTAATATATTACACCTATTGGGGGGCAGCCCACTTAGATTTAAAGATTCTAGAACCTTTCTGTTTAAAGATGATTAAACAGTGGCTCCAGATTCAAGGGAATTGACAATACTTGCTCAAGGAAGAAATTAGTGAAGCACGTCAATGGATGAATGATAGTCTGGCCCACTAGGGATATGGGCACACTATCAATATATGAAGACAAAACCTCATAATCAAAATGAAGAGAAGAATTATTCCCCAGTGGAGTCCTTAGAAATTGTCGGCTATTTTTTTTAATTAATATTTTAAAATTTAAATTTAATATAATATATATTATAATTATAATTTTGTGAAAATGGTATTTTTTATTATTTTGAAAAATGATGAGACCGGATACACCTCATATATCTAATAGTTTAAATAGCTGAGCATGATACCATAAATGATATATCATCTTGAAGGATGAACGTATCACTTATTGGTAGGCTTAACGATCAAATGTTAAAAGTTTATGACTCTATTTTGGTATGTAAAATTTATATCCAACAAATTCCCCTATCTAATACACAGATTATATAGGGTTTAGATTAATCTGGGTTCTTAGATTCCCTATAGGAGCAACCCCTATAGTTAATTACATCTTAGAAAACCAAAATCAACTAAAAAAACTCTCGATTAAGATTAAGGTTTTGTATTCAAGAATTCAACGTTTAAGTTTCCATGATTGCTTATTAGAAAAAGTCAAATGAGATAGGTTCAAATAGGAAAAATTATTTTCAGAATCTAAAAGAATGAAAAGTAGGAGATGTCAAAGATACTGAAGAAGAATCAGTGACATCCCAAACTAACCTATGGTTTGGTTTTACATTTTTTGAAAATGAAATTATGTGATATTTCAGTTCTGCGAGTTATTTAGATATTCAAGGCTTATATCTACATTTCATATGTAAATGGCCTGAGGAAATGTGAGGATTTATGTCGTGACAGAAGATGACATCGAAATCTTAAAAAAGTTTAGGACTTATATCGTACGATATAAAAAATTGTAGTAAGTCCTAAAAGATAATGTGAGGATTTACGTCATGTTAAACAAACAACCTCGACATCCTATAGGTATGTTTTTTAAGTATATTGAAACTCTATTGAAGTTCCTTCTATCACCATCTGTCATAGTTCCGATTGCTGCCCAGAGATGAATCACCAATCAACGATGTTGTCATCTCGTTCCAATAAAAAAGGGATAAAGAAAAGAGAAAACTATGCCTCGAACGGCCTATCCTAGGGTGTTATACAAATATATTAGAAAGGTAGTAACTAAAGCATGAGTACTGGTAAATGTATACAGTATAACAAAGAAGAGACAAAGAGACTATGCAGTAAAGTGCAGTAAGAAAAATGCATGGGATATGTAGCGAAGTATAATACAATACAAAATAAAGAGAAAAATGTAGAAAATAAAGTATGAAAATTAAATAAATAAAAGCGTACCTGATCAAATTCTGCTAAAGCTTCAAAATATATTGTAATTGTAAGATATAAATGGATCAGATAAACATTTACATATTATAAAAGAAAAGTTAAATGATGAGCTTATGAAAATTTCAAGATGGGATATTAGATTTCAATTTGGGGATAGGCTCAGACTAAACCTCTTTTCCTCTTTTATCTCGATCTCAAAGGCAACTGATATATCGAAGTCAACTTATCAATATCAACTAGAGGTCACCAACGAATCACCCCTATGATCAGACAGTCTTTGACCCTATTGTTCAGTGAATATGTGAACGAAGTAGTATCTGAACTCATCGAAATATAGTGCACCTATATGTGATATGTAGTATCTGAACTCATTGAAGTGTAGTGCACCTATACGTGATATGTAGTATCTGAAGTCATCGAAGTGTAGTTCACCTATACGTGATATGTAGTATCTAAACTCATCAAAGTATAGTGCACCTATATGTGATATGTAGTATCTAAACTCATCGAAGTGTAGTGCACCTATACGTGATATGTAGTATCTGAACTCATCGAAGTGTAGTGCGTGTATAGTATCTAGACTTTCAAAAGAAATGTAATATCAATTCTTGCAGTATATGCTATGTGAAATGTCTAGTGTATAGCGTATAACGTGCACAAATGTAGTATCTATCATGTAGAGTGTTATGTGGATTGTTTATTGTGTATCAGAATATTTACGGTCTAGTGTATGAAATGTGTTGTATGGCATATGGAGTGTATATGTGAGTGTTATTAAGTGTATGTATATTAATTCAGTGTATAGTGCCTGTATTGTGGTATTTATCATTTTGTGGGTGTAATATCTATTTCTTTTATAAGTGTAATATTTGTGCAAAACCTGTAGTATCTGTTATTTTCTAAGTGTAGTATCTGTGCAAAGATTTATAGTATTTGTTCTTTTCTAAATACCAATTCTCAGGCCTTTTGAAAGGGGTTAGAGCTGTCGACGATTTAGGGGTGAAAGGGCATCACACTAATTGAGTATTAATTTTTCTTTTTATTTTTAGTTACAAGAAGAGTTGATTAATGGTTCTTTGCATCATTTCCTATTACCCCTTGTCTCGAACTAATATCCCACTTTAAATGTTTCATATATTCTCTCTTTTTTTGTGAGAATTTATCATTCAAATGAAATTAAAATATATAAAGTCCCAACATAAACTTTTACAATTTCTGAATTTAAATTAAATGAGTATAAAACTTACTATAACACTTCTTAAATAATTAAAGGAATTAGTTGCAGCTCTTCCAACAAATATCAAAAGGGACATTATACTGTAATAAATCCAACTCATGGAATTATGAGTCTCGATCTTCTTTAAAATATCAACCAAATGAATATACCATTTAATTTTTTCTCATAACAAGGAAACCACCAAGTCAGCACAAAAGAATTTAAATACACATTTTTAGGTAAGAAATCAAAGAAAGGCCACCAGCTAATACCAAAAAGATCACAAATGAATGCTCACAAGCCAAGAAGAATCAAGGGAAACCACCCATCCCAAAACAAGGACATTCAAAGCATTAAAACCAAAATTTCCATTTATGCACATACTTGAAACAGGGCAGCAACAATAAGGGGCAAAATCAGACTTCAAAACTATATCTTAAATCATTAGAATAGATTCCAATACGTATTTGAATAGAGGCAGCAGCAATAGGAACAAATTGGGCCCAAAACAATAACTCAAAGCATTAAAATAAATTCCAACACATATTTGAATAGGGGTAGCAGCAATAGGAACAAAATGAGCCCCAAATCAACAGCTCAAAGCATTAAAATAAATTCCATTATGTATTTGAATAGGGAAAACATCAATAGGAGCAAACCGAGGCCCAAAACAACAGCTCAAAGCATTAGAATAAATTCCAACACGTATTTGAATAGGGGCAGCAACAATACGAGCAAACCGAGCCCCAAAATAATAGCTCAAAACACAAAAGAAATATTCCAGTATACATTTGAATAGAGGGAATATTAGTAAACAAAACCCAATCACCAAATCAATTTTTAATCTCTTAAGGAGATAACAATTCATAAAAAAAATATTTGATTCAGCGATGATTATAAAAATCCAAGACCTCATTAAATAAACTTAAGCTTGACAAAAGGACAGAGCCCAAATCATCAATGAATAAACCAACCCTTACAGGAGCTTAAATTTGAGCCATGCAAGTGCCAATATTAAAGGATAGGACTGAACTCGGTAAGGGATAAAACCCAAGTCACATATTGAACAAAACCAAGCTGAAGGAAGACTAAAAAAATATGCCAACAGAACCAAACTTGACAAGGGACAAAAACCAAAACCACTATTCAGTAGAACCGAGCCCAAAGAGGGGGCCAAAATTAAGCCATTAAGAAATAAAATCAAGCTCGATAAATTGGTAAAATCTAAACCACAAATAAGATAAAGCTAAACATTGTAACAGGGTTAAATTACGTCATCAAAAGAACCACAATCAAGTTTCAAAGTTAATTCTCAATCCCAAAAGATATTCTCAATATATGGGTTCAAATGAGACAACCATGGGAGCAAAGTTACAATTTAAAATAACATTCGAATGAAACCAAAACATGTTTGAATAAGGAGTTAGAGTAAGAACTGAAACTCCAAACAATTTTTTTTAAAGCCAAACAATATTATATCCAACATATACTCGAATAAGGTAGCAAAAGAGGAGCAGAAAACTATAGCTCCAAATAAATTTAAGACCAAAACAACCTCTGAATATTTATCTAAGTGAGGGGTAGTGAAGAAAAAAGAAATATTAGCCCCAAACTATTAATCGAAACCATAGAACGAATAAACAAAATTCAATACATGTATTCAAACAAGGCAGCAAAAATATCAAGACCTATAACTCTAGAAATATGTTTAAATCAAACTAATATGTATTCAAATAAGATAATAAAAGTAGCAAAAATTTAGTCTTCAATCAATTGATCAAAATCAAGAGATAAGCATGTTACATGTATTCGAATGGGGCAGTAAAATAATGTGAATGTAATTTCAATCTCTCAAAGCCATGATCAAGAGTAATTATTTCTGAAATCTGACCTGGATTTCTTGCTATGTCAAGAAAAGAGAGGGTGGAAAAGAAAATAATGCAAGAAATAATGATTCCAAACAGAGAGAAAAAGAAATCGCAGCTCTGAATCTCTTCCAAAACTTCAACTACGATTCGCACGCGGCGCGTCAAATGAAATTATTTTGATCTGATCGGAGCCGTTTAATGAGTAAGATGAAAATATTGGCCGGTCCTCGCATAAGTAACAACCAAAGTCAAATACGACGCTCACAGTGGCAAGTCAAATGTCGCACACGTCACGTGGTCCCCTATGTCTTTCAAATACCTATAGGAACTCAACAAGAGTTTCATTACGTCGGCTTTCATCGACTCAATTGGACATTAATGATTATGAACAGTCCATATGAAACTTCAAGGAGTGAGAAATGGCTTAAATTTCTAAATAGTGTGGGTTTGTCAGTGCTATTTCGGGGTTAGAGGGGAGTTCCCTGTAAGAAGCTGTCGACTGCCGGAATTGAAATCCCGTAGCCCGCTTCAAAAGTACTTTGAAGTATGAAATTAAACTGACCCTATATTTTCCATAGTTTAAAATGAAAGAGCACTATACCTCAAATCTTGTATCTATCCCGAAGGATAAAGACAAGACTTGAGGATGAGGCTCGATCAAATAAACTAAGGAAAGTATGACGTCCATCTGGTCTGTGAAATCATTGTATTTATTGACAAATTCCCTTATTTAGTATAAAGGATTAAATAAGATTTATGTTAAGCTGGGTTCAGACATGCTTCCTATAAGGGCAAGCCCCTATAGTTAATTACATCTTAAATGACCAAAATNTCCTATTTAATAAAAAGGGCTAAATAGGGTTTATATTAAGCTGGGTTCAGACATGCTTCCTATAAGGGCAAGCCCCTATAGGAGTTTATATTAAGCTGGGTTTGGACATGCTTCCTATAAGGGCAAGCCCCTATAGTTAATTACACTAAATGACCAAAGCCACCAAAGAAGACTCTCGATAAAAATCAAGAAATATTATCTTCAAAGAATTTCAAAGGGTAGGACTCTTAATACTCTCGATAAAAATCAGGAAATATTATCTTCAAGAAATTTCAAAAGGTAGGACTTTTCAACGAAATTGGACCAAGAGGTGTGCAAAAGGGAATGGTTCAAACTTGGGACATTTATTAAAGGATCCAAAGGAAGAAGAAGTAGAGGATGCCACAGATCCAGAGGAGAACCTCGGTGACTTCCAAAGCTATAATAATGTTTGGCTTCAGTTTTGAGGAGAGATATTTAGGTGTTTCATCCTGCCAATTTTATTAGTTAGGGCTCTCATTCATGTGAACGATCATACAAATAGCTTGGAAGATGTGAGGATTTAGGTCGTGACAAACGACAACCTTGAATTCCTAAGACGAGTTAGGGCTTATATTGTATAGCAGGGCTATGCAAAGGCCTAAAGATGATGTTGATTTACGTTGCATAAGCAAGCAACCTCGAAGTCTTATGGCTTTGTTGTTTAAGTCTAAAGAACAACCTCGAAGTCCTATGACTTTGTTGTTTAAGTCTAAGAAAGGAAGATTGGTTTAATTGGGGAAGACGGGTTTTGCTTTTGAAGATGGCCGTGCTGCCCACCATACTAGCTCCAAGCTCCTTGCCGCGACAAGTTTGATTTATATAGTGTGTCAAGTTATAATATCAAATCAGGTGACCCTATGGTTGAAGTTCTTTAAATTTTATGGAGGGGTATATTAAAGTTGATTAGAGGGACACCGATTAGGATCCTACGATTCTCTCGTTCCGACACCACTATCATATTAAAGTTGATTAGAACAACACCGGTTAGGATCCTACGGTTCCCTCGTTCCGACACCACTATTTTCTATTGGATTCACTTAGTCCAATAGAACTTACTAAACTCAATTTAATGAATTCCATAATTTCATTTAAACCGTGGGAAGCCTTGCTAGCAACCGTAGGTTACCTCCTCCGAGGGATTCCCGATCATCTAGTAGAGATGTCTTAATTTAGTTGAGTTGTAGTTTTGTGTGATGTTTGTGATTAAATTTTGAGTTGTTTTATATTTTGAATGTTGTAGCGATGAATTTTATCTTGGTTGATTTTAGTTTTGGTTTTGGTTATGGTTTTGGTTAACATGCAAGAGGTGAATTTTATCTTGGTTGATTTTAGTTTTAGTTTTGGTTTTGGCTTTGGTTTTGGGATTATTTTGGTTCTGTGGCTATCCATTTTATCTTGGTTGATTTTTAATTTTGGTTTTGGGTTATGGTTATGGTTAACATGCAAATTTTGTGTGATGTTTGTGATTAAATTTTGAGTTGTTTTATATTTTGAATGTTGTGGAGGTGAGTTTTGGTTTTGGTTATGGTTATGTGGCTATCCTGATAGTTTTAGTTTTAATGCAGGGTGACATCATTGTTTAGCATGCAAATTTGCAGGTATAAAAGTACAATATGAAAAACACAGTATGAAAGTATAAGAAAGAGAACTGAAAACTGTAAAAGTGTACCTGACGAGTCTTCTCGTTCCACCACCTGAAACTTAAAATGCATATTAAGGTAATTTATGAAGAGTAGGAAAGGTAAAGTTGTGGTAATTTTCCCAACCCTATGTCATATCTTGGCGGGTCCTTAGAAGTTTGGTAGATCTCCGAGGTGTCCAACAGATCTAGTGAAAGAAGTAGGTTCATGCTACTCTCTCGCTGCCTGGTGGAAAATCCCGAGTTCTTTTTGAACTTATTATGTTGCTTAATAATTCATCTTATAAATACCCTTAATGCTTAATGAACATTGATGTCTCAATTATCCCTAAGAATAGGTTAATTATCATTTATCATTTAATTTGAAAATTATGTGNTGTGATGAGAGAAATTTTATAAAAATACATTTGAAATTAATATAAAAATTCCATTTTCTAGTCTATTTTTAATATTTAGATAATTAAAAAATGATAAAAATCACAAAAATAATAAAATTCATGAAAATATTTTAAATTGTTTTCTAAGAACTTAGGAACAATTGGAATACTTTTTCTAATTTTCTAAATGAAGATATTGAATTTTAAAGCTTAAAATAATTTTTAAAGGCTAAAAAATGAATTTTCACCAAAGTAACTCCAATAAATCAAAGAAAAATTAGAAAAATGTAAGATTTTCTTCTCTAGGTTCTTTGACCTTAGAGAGATTTTTCAAAAACATAAAACTTAACTTTCAACACTCAAAATATTTTTATAATTAAAAAATATTTCAGAACTAATAACAATTCTAATAATTAACAAAAAAACACAATAAATCATGAAATTTGGTCCAAATGATTCTCTAATCCAATTCTACCACCAATAAAAATTTTAAGGCCTTGGGTTTTTCCTTTCTCAAGTTATGAAAAAATCTGACTTTTGCATAAAAATAATTATGTAAATTAATTACATTTTTAAAAATTACATTTTCTCCTCTGTTTTCTTAACTGACGCATGAGTGAGGTAAGATAAAAATTTCAAAGTCATTTGAACTAAATTTGACAAATTATGAAGTGATAGAGCCTTAGGGGCAAAAGTGTAATTTTGGAAGTTTAGCCTTAATTAACATTATGCTTATTCAAAGAGGGAAAAGGGTAACCTCTGATTTTAACTAATTAATTTGGATGATTTAAACTAAAAGGGGGACTAATTGGTAGAAACCAACCTCACTCTTTCATAATCAAAAGATAAATTTGTAATTTCCTTAAATTATTAAAATTTGGAAGTCTACTCAATTAAATGATCCTAGACTCAGGGGTATGACTTTGGAAGTTGATAACTCACTAATTTATTACCCCTATCTGATGTTCAAATGACATTTAAGTGCTTTCAAAATAAATAATCATCATCACTTAAAATTCAACTTCTTTCAAAATAACTAAGATATCTATCAAAACCTTAGGGGTGTATTAGTGACCTAGGCTAAATCAAATTTGATTAAATGAGGATCACAAAAGTGAACATAATTAAAATTAAACACCTTTGGAACACTACAAGCCCAAGTTAAAGTTGGATGAGTGTCTTGATAACATTAACTTGCCCCTTTTAAGGGTCTTCACACACATAACTTACAAATTAAATCACAAATGATAATTACCCTACTCTTAGGGATAGATAAAACATCAATGTTCACTAAGCACTATGGGTATTTACAGGATGGATTATTAAGCAACATAAAAAGTTTAAATAGCTCGAGACTTCTCACAAGTTAGTGAGAGGGAAGCATGGAACTGCTTCTTCCTCTAGACCTGTTGGATATCTCGGAGGTCTACTAAACAAATATGTTTTGCTTAACAAAAATCATCCTTAATCAAACCCATAGGGACCCATCAAGATCTAACCTAGGGTTAGGTAGGTCACTAAAACCATACTTTTTTTGCTTTACATAAAATGTTCTAGCATGCATTTTGAGTTTCAGGTGATGGAACGAGAAGACTCGCCAGATACGCTTTTATAGTTTACAACGCCGTCTTTCTTGTACTTTCATATTGTACATTATATGGTTACTTACCTGGATGTATGAATAAAATCTAAACTTGCATGCTAAATAATGATGTCACCCTGTATGAAAACTAAAACTGTTAGGATAGCCACAATACCAAAACTAAAACAAAAATTAAAATCAACCAAGATAAAATTCACCGCCACAACATTCAAAATATAAAACAACTCAAAATTTAATTACAAACATCACACAAAATCATAACTACGATTAAATTAATACATATCTATCGGATGATCGGGAATCCCTCGGAGGAGGTAACCTACGATTGCTAAGGATGCTTCCCACTGTCTAAATGAAATTATGGAACTTAATAAGTTGAGTTTAGTAAATTCATTTTGACTAAGTTAATCCACTAGAAAATAGTGGTGTTGTAACGAGAGAATAGTGGGATCCTAACCGGTGTCACTCTAATCAAATTTAATATCCCCTATAAAATTTAACGAACTTCAACCATAGGGCCACCTGATTTGACATCATAACTTGACGCCCTAGAAAAATTAAACTCGTCGTGACAAGAGCTTGGAACTAGTATGGTGGGCAGCACAGCCATCAACGGCAGAACCAATCTTCCCCAGCTAAACCATTCCTTCCTTAGAATTAATCAACCAAGCGATAGGGTTGCGAGTTTGTCTGCTTATGCAACATAAATCCTCAACTCCTCTTTAGGCCTTTGTACAACCATGTTGTGCAATATAAGCCCTAACTCATCTTACGATTCTGATGTTGTCGTTTGTCACAACCTAAATCCTCACATCTTCTAGGCTATTTTTGTAATTGTTTCACACAAATGTAAGCCTTAATTAAATAAAATTGGTAGGAAGAAACACCTAAATATTTCTCCACAAAACTAAAGCCAAGCAAAAGGATAGTTTGGGAAGTCACCGAGGATCTTTAAATTTTGAGTTATCTAATGCGTCAAGTTATGATATCAAATCAGGTGGCTCTATGGTTGAAGTTCAATAAATTTTATAGAGAGCATATTAAAGTTTATTGGAGCGACACCGGTTAGGATCCTACGGTTCCCTCATTCCAGCATCACTATTTTCTATTGGATTCGCTTAGTCAAAATGAACTTATTAAACTCAACATAATGAGTTCCATAATTTCATTTAAACCGTGGGAAGCCTCGTTAGCAACCGTAGGTTACCTCCTCCGAGAGATTTCTGATTATCTAATTGAGACGTATTAATTTAGTTGAAGTTGTAGTTTTATGTGATGTTTGTGATTAAATTTTGAGTTGTTTTATAATTCGAATGTTGTGGCGGTGAATTTTATCTTGGTTGATTTTAGTTTTGGTTTTGGTTAACATGCAAGTTATGTTATGGCGGTGAGTTTTATCTTAGTTGATTTTAATTTTGGTTTTGGGTTATGGTTATGATTTAATTGAAGTTGTGGTTTTATGTGATGTTTGTGATTAAATTTTGAGTTGTTTTATATTTTGAATGCGTGGGGGTGAATTTTATCTTGGTTGATTTTAGTTTTAGTTTTGGTTTTGGTTTTGTGGATATCCTGGCGGGGAATTTTATCTTGGTTGATTTTTAATTTTGGTTTTGGGTTATGGTTAACATGCAAAGCGATGAATTTTATCTTGGTTGATTTTAGTTTTGGTTTTGGTTATGGTTTTGGTTAACATGCAAGAGGTGAATTTTATCTTGGTTGATTTTAGTTTTAGTTTTGGTTTTGGCTTTGGTTTTGGGATTATTTTGGTTCTGTGGCTATCCATTTTATCTTGGTTGATTTTTAATTTTGGTTTTGGGTTATGGTTATGGTTAACATGCAAATTTTGTGTGATGTTTGTGATTAAATTTTGAGTTGTTTTATATTTTGAATGTTGTGGAGGTGAGTTTAATCTTTTCGATTTTAATTTTGGTTTTGGTTATGGTTTTGGTTATGTGGCTATCCTGGTAGTTTTAGTTTTCATGCAGGGTGACATTGTTGTTTAGCATGCAAATTTGCAGGTATAAAAGTACAGTATGAAAGTACAAGAAAGACAACGCTGAAAACTGTAAAAGTGTACCTAGCGAGTCTTCTCATTCTACCACCTGAAACTTAAAATGCATGTTAAGGCAGTTTATGAAGAGTAGAAAAGGTAAAATTTTTGTAATTTTCCTAACCCTATGTCATATCTTGGTGAGTCCTTAAAAGTTTAATTAAGGATGATTTTTAATTTTCCTAACCCTATGTCATATCTTGGTGAGTCCTTAAAAGTTTAATTAAGGATGATTCTAACCCTATGTCATATCTTGGTGAGTCCTTAAAAATTTTAATTAAGGATGATTTCATTAAGCCAATTTTCCCAACCCTATGTCATATCTTGGTGAGTCCTTAAAAGTTTAATTAAGGATGATTTCATTGAGCGACTAACCCTTATGTCATATCTTGGTGAGTCCTTAAAAGTTTAATTAAGGATGATTTCATTGAGCGAAGCATATTAAGTTTAATAAGCCTCTCATTAAAAGTTTAATTAAGGATGATTTCATTGAGCGAAGAATATTAAGTTTAATAGGCCTCTAAACCTATGTCATATCTTGGTGAGTCCTTAAAATTTTAATTAAGGATGATTTCATTGAGTGAAGAATATTAAGTTTAATAGGCCTCTGAGGTATCCGTTTAATTAAGGAAGATTCCATTGAGCAAAGAATATTAAGTTTAATAGGCCTCTGAGGTATCCAACAAGTTAGGAGAGGGAAGCAGGTCCATGCCTCCCCTCCTCACTAACTGGTGAAAAGCCTCGAGTCAATTTAAACATATTATGTTGCTTAATTGTTGTTCTTATAATTACCCTTATTATTCAGTGAACAATGATGTCTCAATTAGCCCTAAGAATAGGGTAATTATCACTTATCATTTAATTTGAAAATTATGAGGGTGAAGACCCTTAAAGAGGCAAGTTAGTGTAATTTGAATAATTAGCCAAATTTTTAAACCTAATTGGGCTTAGTGGTGTTTCAAGGATGTTTGATATAATTATGTTTATTTCCCTAATCCTTATTCAGTAAATTTTGATTTAGCTTAAGTCACCACTAAACCCTTAAGACCTAGGTGAGTGTCTTAATTAGTTTTGAAAAAGGTTAAGCCTTAGTTGGTCTTGATTCGTCATTTGGATTCTATTTTAAAATCAAGATAGGGGTATTACATTGACTAGTTATTGGCTTCAAAAGTCATACCCCTAAGTCCATGATCATTTAATTTTAATAAACTTCCAAAATTTTAATAATTTAGAAAGTTATTAACTTATCTTTTTAATGAGGAAAGTGAGATTGGTTTCTACCAATTAATCTTAATTATCTTAATTAGAATTGGTTTCTACCAATTAACTCCTTTATGTTTCAAACATCAAGTGAATTGATTAATATTAGAGTGTGTTTCATACATCAAATGAATTGATTAAGATCAGAGTTTCTACCAATTAACCCCTTTGTGTTTCAAACATCAAGTAAATTGATTAAAATTAGAGGTTACCCATTCCCCTCCTTATTTCCGCCAATTAACCCCTTTCTATTTCAAACATCAAATAAATTGATTAAGATTAGAGGTTACCCATTCCCCTCCTTGACTTAAACCTAAATGTTGATTAAGGCAAGATTTCCAAAATTAAACATTTGCCCAAAAGGCTCTAACACCTCATAATTTGTCAAATTCAATTCAAATGACTTTAAAGTTTTTATCCTACCTCATTCATGGGTCAATTGAGACATCAGAGGAGAAAATGTGATTTTTAAAAATTTAATTTAATTTTTATAATTATTTTAATGCAAAAAAAGGATTTTTCAAAGAAAATTCCTAACTTGACCAAGGTAAATTATAATCCCTTGAAATTTTTAATGGAGGTAGACCTAAACTAGAGGAGCCTTTGGATCAAATTTCATAATTTTTTGAATTCCCTGTGATTTATTAGAATTATTTTAAGTTTTGGGTTATTTAATAAAAATAAAATATTTTTAGTGGTGAAAATTAAGTTTTGTATTTTTAAAAAATCTCTCTAAGGTCAGAGAACTCAAAGGGTCAAATTTTATTTTTTTTTATTTTTCCTTGATTTATTGGAATTATTTTAGTGAAAAATTCATTTTTAGCCTTTAAAGATTATTTTTAAGCTTTGAAATTAAATATCTTTATTTAGAAAATTAGGGAAAAATATTCTAATTGTTTCTAAGTGATTAGGAAGCAATTTTGAACATTTCCATGAGTTTTATTATTTTTTATGATTTTTATGAATTTTTAATTATTTAAATATTTAGAATAGGCTAAAAATCAAGTTTTTATTTTAAATATCATTTTATTTTTAGAAAATACCCCTGATCACAGAGAACTCAAAAAACTAAGTTTCATAATTTTTTGAGTTATATTTTGATTTTTAAAAATCATTTAAATGTTAAGAGTGGTATTTATCTTTAAAAATCATTTTAAGTTATCAAATGAGCTCAAAATATTTTGAAACTTTTATGATGAGTTCTCTGGATCATAAATCATAGTGGAGATAAAAAATCAAGTCATTTAAATGTTTGTATTTTTCAAATTTAATTATCTTAGTGATTTAGTATTTGGAAAATTTAAGGATATTTTAAATGATTTGTCCCATGAAATTATTTTCAAAGGTTTTTCTGGTCATGGTGGACCTTCCAAAAATTTCTTGGGATTTAATAACCAATATGCTAATTTCCATGATTATTTTAAGAAAATGATGTGAAGAATTTGTCAAATATGGGTCTTTGTATAGGGACCTTCTCTGGCTTTGGAAAATTCGTAGAATACTTCCCCTAATAGAGGCTACAACATGTCAAAATTTCAAGCCAAGGTGATGTGTCAATATGCATGGAGAATCTAATGATTCCAAATAGTGTTTAATTAATTAAAAATATTTTATGCATCAAATGGACATGAAAATTATTCCACACCAAATAGTATTTAATTAATTAAAAATATTTTATGCATCAAATTATTTTAAAATTTATTCCACATTGTTGTCCTCTGTGAATAGTATTTAATTAATTAAAAATATTTTATGCATCAAATGGACTTGAAAATTATTCCACATGTGTTTAATTAATTAAAAATATTTTATGCATCAAATGGACATGAAAATTATTCCACATTATTTTCCTTTGTTCACTGAGCAAGAAGGTATTTTTATTTTATTTTTGTGATTTTTCTACACAAAATTATGTATTTTTGAAGTTTTTGGGATTAAATAAATAAGAAAATACCCCTATTTTTCTATTTAAACTGCGCGTGCCACCTCAACCTACGATGGCTCCAAAAGCATGCGTGGCACGGTCTGGTTGGACGCTGCCGTCCACGTAGCTCGCTGACTCGACCAGCTATTCATGTCCCGAAGTGCTGTTCGGCTCGATCTCCTCCATCCATTTAATACACACTCGATCGGACGACTCCCCGTCATCGTCCCCGATAGGATGATCCCGTGCCCGTCCACACTAAAACCTTAAGATCTCAATCTAGACTCAACCAAATCACCTCAGGTTTGATCCTATGGACTCGTCTAAGCGAGGCGAACACATCCATACGGTTGAGATGCCATGAAATCAAGCTTAATTAAAAGGAGAATCAAAATAAGCTCGGGAGAAGGAGAAGTTTTATACCTTTGATCTGAGAAGGGAGGCTTCAATCAGAGGTGCTCGGCATGTTCGTTGGGGTCCAAGGAGACTAGGGATTGAGTCCCTGGCCTTGGTGTAAGGTCTAGGTATTAATTCGACCAAGCTCGATTTCAGGTCTTGGTCTAGAGCTATGGTAGAGGCTCTGTGGAAGGGAGATTTGATGGGGCTTTGTCTTCTTTCACTCTTGTGAAGGTGTGGGCACAAGCAATTGAAGTTTGGTGGAGTCTGGAGGTGTATTAGGTTCTATCCTGGTTTCCGACAAGGTTTCAAACTTAAAATTGAGCTCTGGCAACGGGGATGGGTGAGGGAAAATGGTTGGAATGCACTAAGGGAATCTTAGGGAGGCTCTGTATGAAGTTTGGGGAGGCCTCTCTAAAGAAATTTCAGCACACCTCCCATGGCCGTGGGAGGTGATTTTTTATAAAAATGGTCATGACGTGGCTCTCACGGCATAACTTTGGGTGCATTGTGGTGCTTAGGTGGAGGGCAGAGGAGCTCCATTGTTTGATTTGGATGAGCTAGCCTCTANTGTATTTAATTGATTAATCCTTGGCTTCAAAAGTCATACCCCTAAGTCCAGGATCAATTAATTTTAATAAACTTTCAAATTTTTAATGATTTAGAAATTTGCTAACTTATCTTTTTAATGAGGAAAGTGAGATTGGTTTCTACCAATTAACCCCTTATGTTTCAAGCATAAAAATAAATTGATTAGGATCAGAGGTTACCCATTTCCCTCCTTAAATTAAGTCGAAATGTTAATTAAGGCTAAATTTCTGAAATTACACATTTGCCCCTAAGGCTCTAACACTTCATATTTTGTCAAATTCATTTCAAATGACTTTGAAACTTTTATCTTGCCTCATTCATGGGCCAATTAAGACATTAGATGAGAAAATGTGATTTTTCAAAATTTAATTTAATTTATATAATTATTTTCATGCAAAAATAGGATTTTTCAAAGAAAATTCTGAACTTGAACAAGGTAAAGTATAATCCCTTCAAATTTTTACTGGGGATAGAACTAGACCAGATAAGCCTTTAGATCAAATTTTAATTTTTTTTGAATTTTTTGTGATTTATTAGAATTATTTTAAGTTCTGCTCTATTTAATAAAAATAAAATATTTTAAATGGTGAAAATTAGGTTTTGTATTTTTTAAAAAATCTCCCTAAGGTTAGAGGACCCAGAGGAACAAATTTCAAATTTTTTAACTTTTTATTTGATTTTTAGAATTATTGTAGTGAAAAAACTCATTTTTAGCCTTTAAAAATTATTTTTAACCTTTGAAATTCAATAACTTTATTTAGAAAATCAGGAAAAATATTCCAAACGTTCCCCAAGTAATCAAGAAGTAATTTAGAATATTTCCATGAGTTTGATTATATTTGTGTTTTTTATGAAATTTTAATTATTTAAATATTTAAAATAGGTTAAAAATTAAGTTTTTATTCTAAATATTATTTTATTTTTATAAAATATCCCTAATCACAGAGAACTCAAAAACTAAATTTTATAATTTTTTGAGTTATATTTTGATTTTTAAAAATCATTTAAGTGTGAAAAGTGATATTTATCTTTAAAAATCAACTTAAGTTATTAAATGAACTCAAAAGATTTTGAAATTTTTATAGTGAGTTTTCTGGATCATAAACCACAATGAAGATCAAAAATAAAATCACTTAAATGTTTAGATTTTCCAAAATTAATTATCTTAGTGATTTAGTATTTGTAAAATTTAAGGGTAATTTAAATGACTTGACCCATGAAATTATTTCCAAAAGGTTCTCTAGTCATGGTGGAGCTTCCAAATTTTTTTTAAAATTTTCTAATCAATATGATAATTTCTATGATTATTTTAAAGAAATAATGTGCAAGATCTTGAAAAATATGGATCTCTATATAGGAACCTTCTCTGACTTTGGAAAAATTTGAGGATGTTTCCCCTTACAGAGGCTACAACATGCTGAAATTTAAAGCTAAGGTGATGTGTCAATATGCATGGAGAATCAAATGATTCCAAATAATGTTTAATTAATTAAAAATATTCTATGCATCAAATGGACTTAAAATTTATTCCACATTATTCTCCTTTGTTCACTGAGTAAGAGGGTATTTTTTTTGTGATTTTTCTACACAAAGTTATGGATTTTCTAAGTTAGGGGTATTTAAATAAATAAAAAAAGCCCTATTTTTCTATTTAAATCGCACGTGCCACCTCATCCTACGGCAGCTCCGAAGGCATACGTGGCGCACTTTGGTTGGACGCTGACATCCACATAGCTTGTTGACTCGGCCCACTGTTTATGTCCCGAAGCGTCGTCCGGCTCGATCTCCTCCGTCTGTTTGATACACGCGCGATTAGATGACCCGTGGTCATCGTCCCCAATGGCTTAGGCCGAGATCCGTCCACCTTCAAGGCCTAAGATCTCTCTTGTTTCTCAGCCAAATTAAGTGAATTTTTTTTAAATACTCGCCTTAGTGAGACGAACATATCCATACGGCTAATGTGTCATGAAATTAAGCTCAAGTAAATGGAGAATCAAAATAGACTCAGGAGGAGGAGAAGTTTTATACCCTTGATCTGAGAAGGGAGGTTTCGATTAGAGCTGTTCAACACGTTCGTTGGGGTCCAAGGAAGCTAGGGATTGAGTCACTGGTCTCGGTGTAAGGCCTAGGTATGAATTCGATCAAACTCGATTTCAAGTGATGGTTTAGAGCTATGGTGGAGGCTATTTCAGAGGGTAATTTGATGGGGCTTTGTCTTCTCTTGTTGTTGTGAAGGTGTGGGAATAAGCAATTGAAGTTTGGTGGAGTTTTGAGAAATGTCCTGTTTCTGCCCTAATTTTTAAGCTCAAAATTAGGGTTGTAAAGGGGGAATCAAGACAGTGAAGTGATTGGAATGGGCTGTGGAGATCTCAAGGAAGCTCTATGAGTGATTTGGGAGGCTCTCAATGAGAAAAATTTTGCACCACTCCCATTGCCGTGGAGGTGAGTTTTTATAAAAATGGCCATGGGGTGGCTCTCAAGGCATAAGCTTGGGTGCATTGTGGTGCTTAGGTGGAGGGAAGAAGAGCTCTTCAATTTGATTTGGATGAGCTGGCCTCTAGGTTTGATTTGGGTGACGTGCCATGGGGGTGGCTCTCGATTTTGAGCTTTTTCGGCCATTAGGCTGGCCGGCTCGCCAGGAGGTGGTGGCTAGGAGCTCAATGAACCCAGAGGAATCCATCACAACAATTTAATGCAAATGTTCTTTGATTTGACCTAGATATCTTAAGCATGTGTATTTTTTAGAATAAGATCCCTTAATTTGGGGAGACTTGGTCCATGGATTGATTTAGGTGGTTTTATGGTGTTTATACTGGTCACTAAGTCCAACTAATGACTATGATGGAGTTAATTTGGTGACTTTAGTGTGGTTAGGTCACATTTAGTGCATTGGTCCAAGAGGATGCAAATGACCAAAATTTGGGTTTGGGCTATGTAAGTCATGTCAATTGGCCCAAATAAATGTTGCATTTGGTGTAGATGATCATAAGGAACAACTTTGGTGAAGAANGGCATAACTTTGGGTGCATGAGGAATCTATCACAGTAATTTAATGCAAAATGTGTTTGGATTTGGCAAAAATATCTTAAGCATGTGCATTTTTGGTAATAAGATCCCTTAATTTGGAAGACCTTTGGTCCATGGCTTGATTTAGGTGATTTCATGGTGTTTTGACTGGTCACTAAGTCCAACTAATGGCTGTGGTGGAGTTAACTTGGTGGCTTTAAGGAGGTTAGGTGACATTGTGTATGGGTCCAAGTGGGTGCAAATGACCAAAACTTGGGTTTGGGCTAGGTTAGACATTTCAATTGACCCAAATATTTGTTGCATTTGGTGTATATGATCGTAAGGAACAACTTTGATGAAGGATGGAAGTGTTTTTGAGTTCAATTGAAGGGTCAATTTGAAGGAATTTTGAACTTTAATCAATTTGGGAAGAGGTTTTGAGCTCAATTGAAGGGTCAATTTGAGGGAATTTTGATTTTTAGTCAATTTGGTCATGTAGTCAATAGGGACCTCATGAAGAGTTTTCAACATGAATTGGATGTGAATTTGGAGGGTAAGGCCTAGGCTTGGGTCTAGCTTGGGTTAGCCTTGGGCTAAGTCCAAATTGATTATTTTAAATGGTGATAGGCTTGGGTCTAGCTCGGTTAGCCTTGGGCTAAGTCCAAATTGATTATTGTAAATGGTCGCTTGGGTCTAGCTTGGGTTAGCCTTGGGCTAAGTCCAAATTGATTGTTATAAATGGTCAAAGGATCTCATGAAGAGTTTTCAACATGAATTGGATGCCAATTTGTGGGTTAAGGCAATCAATTGGATTGTTGGGCTAGGCTTGGCTCTAGCTTGGGTTAGCCTTGGGCTAAGTCCAAATTGATTATTGTAAATGGTCAATAGGGACCCAGCTAAGTCCAAATTGATTGTTTCAACATAAGGGTCAATTTGAGGAAATTTTGAATTTTAGTCAATTTGGTCATGTTGGGCTAGGCTTGGGTCTAGCTTGGGTTAGCCATGGGCTAAGTCCAAATTGATTATTGTAAATGGTCAATAGGGACCTCATGAAGAGTTTTTGCTATAAAGGATCTCATGAAGAGTTTTCAACATGAATTGGATGCCAATTTGTGGGTTAAGGCAATCAATTGGATTGTTGGGCTAGGCTTGGCTCTAGCTTGGGTTAGCCTTGGGCTAAGTCCAAATTGATTATTGTAAATGGTCAATAGGGACCCCTAAGCTCGGTTAGCCTTGGGCTAAGTCCAAATTGATTGTTGTAAATGGTCAATAGGGACCTCATGAGGAGGTAGCCTTGGGCTAAGTCCAAATTGATTGTTGTAAATGGTCAATAGGGACCTCATGAAGAGTTCCAACATGAATTGACAAATTGATTGTTGTAAATGGTCAATAGGGACCTCATGAAGAGTTTTCAACATGAATTGGATGTGAATTTGGAGGGTAAGGCCTAGGCTTGGGTCTAGCTTGGGTTAGCCTTGGGCTAAGTCCAAATTGATTATTTTAAATGGTGATAGGCTTGGGTCTAGCTCGGTTAGCCTTGGGCTAAGTCCAAATTGATTGTTGTAAATGGTCAATAGGGACCTCATGAGGAGGTAGCCTTGGGCTAAGTCCAAATTGATTGTTGTAAATGGTCAATAGGGACCTCATGAAGAGTTATTTTAAATGGTCAATAGGGACCTCATGAAGAGTTTTGAACATGAATTGGATGCCAATTTGGAGGCTAAGGCAATCAATTGGGTGAAATTTGGGGACTTAGCCAATTTGGGACTAAATTTGGGAATTTTGGATTTAGGCCAAAATCAAATGGATGGGGGCTTAGCCAATTTGAGGCTAAATTTGGGAATTTTGGATTTAGGACAATTGGGTGAAATTTGGGGACTTAGCCAATTTGGGGCTAAATTTGGGAATTTTGGATTTAGTCGTTGATAGGGACCTCATGAAGAGTTTTCAACATGAATTGGATGCCAATTTGGAGGTTAAGTCAATCGATTGGGTGAAATTTAGGGACTTAGCCAATTTGGGGTTAAATTTGGGAATTTTGGATTTAGGCCAAAATCAAATGGATTGGACTTAGCCAATTTGGGGCTAAATTTGGGAATTTTGGATTTAGGCCAAAATCAAATGGATTTGAGGGTTCACCAATGCCAATTGATGGTTGATTTTGATTTATAGGAATGTAATAAATATTTTGCAACATTAATTGAGGCCAATTGAATAGGCTATGGGTTCAATTTGGTGAGATTAAGTCATAAGGTCAAAATTGGGGTTTTGACACAAATCAAAATTGGGCTCAAATCATGGACCAATTGAGCTTGAATTTGGTTTAGTTTGGTCATAAAAAGTTTAATTTGAGTTTAGGATTTGAATTAGGGTCAATTAAGATCGAATTGATGGACATTTGAGATGAATTTGGGGAAAATTGGGTCTTTAAAGGGAAATTTGGGGATTTTGGTTAAAGATGGTCAAATTGGCCAAATTGGGTCATGTGATAGTTGAGAGAAATGACAATGAAAATTTTTGGGATTTATTGGGATTTTTGGAATTTTTTGGATTTTGAGCTATTGAGGGGTATTTTGGTAATTTTGGGGTGTTTTAGGGGTAAAAGGCTAAGATGGGTATTTTGGTAGACTTGAGGTACCAAACATCACCAATAAGCCATGGAACAATGAAAACCCCATTTTGGGTCCTCTACATAGTGGTCTTAGCCAAACCATAGCCCTAGGGCAAGTAGGTTTAGGGGACCATCTACATGAGTATCCCAAAAGATCAAGGGTTCTAGGCTAGAAATACTAGGCTAGAAGTTTGAGTTTAGGGTTGTGAGTGAATGTGGGTGTAGATGAGTGTAGTGAATTCCTTAGCTCCACGAGTATCCCAAAAAGATCAAGGGACCTAGGCTAGAAATTTGAGTTTAGGGTTGTGAGAGAATGATATCCCAAAAGATCATGGGATCTGGGCTAGAAATTTTAGTTCCGGGTTGTGAGAGAATGTGAGTGTAGATAAATGGAGTGAGTGTAGATGAGTGTAGATAAATGTAGTGAGTGTAGATGAGTGTAGATGAGTGTAGTGAGTGCCTCAGCTCCAAACCAACACCCAAGGTTAACCTTAAGGTTCAACAGTCTTAAGGGTGACTCATCTTGAGTTTCCCCCATAGTGACCCCACATACTAAGTATTTAGAGGTTGAGAGCAATATGTAGAACTTCAAGTTGAGTGGAAAAAGGGTTTGGAATTTCTAGTGGTGAGGGTTCTATGTCTAGTTTTCTAAGAATAGTCAACAGGAAAAGTCCTATGGCTAGACCCTAGGCTACTAAGTCTATTTTTCTAAGAATAGTCAATAGGAAAGTCCTATGGCTAGACCTTAGGCTACTAAAGATAGTTTTCTAAGAATAGTCAATAGGAAAGTCCTATGGCTAGACCTTAGGCTACTAAAGAGGATCTAAACCTCAACCAAAAATGAGGTCAACAAATGGACCCCCAATAGGTGTGGTGTGCTGGGAAAGCACAGCGTATTGGCGTTGACCGACGAGATCAACAAAAACCAATACAGACTCCTAAGTCAACAAACCCAGAAGTACGTGTAGAGTTGTGTGTGTAATTTGTTTCTGCTAGAGAATTAGCAGATTGTGTGCTTAATCAAGTCGAGAAGTAGGGACTCTTGCTGGGGATTGGAGAGTGGACTTTGAGTTATGAAATTTCAAAGATTTCTAAAGGATGGGAATCAGAATGTAAGTGCTGACCTCAAGGTAGGAATTGAACTTCAAATATCGACTCGAAAAGAGGGAGAGAGAGAGAGAGAGACAGTCGGAGTGTAAGGACCGGCCTCGAATGTAATGAATCAGAGATGTTGGATTGATTCGGAAATGATAATTGAAATGTAGGTCAATTCTCAAAAGAAAATGTCGGAATGTAAGGATCAATCTCAAATGTAAAGAATCAGAAATGTAGGACTGATTCGAAAATGAGAATTGAAATGTATGTCAAAAGAAGGTTTCAGAATGTAAGGTCCGACCTCAAATGTAAATAATCAGAAAAGTAGGACTGATTCGGAAATGAGAACTGAAATGTAGGTCAATTCTCGAAAGAAGGTGTCGGAATGTAAGGTCCGACCCAAATGTAAAGAATCAGAAATGTAGGACTGGTTCAGAAATGAGAACTAAAATGTAGGTCAAATCTTGAAAGAAGGTGTCGAAATGTAAGGTTTGACCTGAAATGTAAAGAATCAGAAATGTAGGACTGATTCGGAAATGAGAATTCAAATGTAGGTCAATTCACAAAAGAAGGTGTCCGGAATGTAAGGTCTGACCTCAAATATAAAGAATCAGAAATGTAGGACTGATTCAGAAATGAGAACTGAAATGTAAGTATCAAATCTCAAAAGAAGGTGTCGAAATGTAATGTCCGACCTCAAATGTAAAGAATCAGAAATGTAGGACTGATTCAGAAATGATAATTGAAATGTAAGTATCAATTCGAAGGAAGGTGTTGGAACGTAAGGTCCGACCTCAAATGTAAAGAATCAGAAATGTAGGACTGATTCAGAAATGATAAATGAAATTTAGGTCAATTCTCAAAAGCAGGTGTCAGAATGTAAGGTCCGACCTCAAATGTAAAGAATCAGAATGTTAGGACTTATTCAGAAATGAGAACTGAAATGTAAGTATAAATTCTCAAAAGAAGGTGTCGGAATGTAAGGTCCGACCTCAAATGTAAAGAATCAGAAATGTAGGACTGATCAGAAATGAGAACTGAAATTTAGGTCAATTCTCAAAAGAAAGTGTCAGAATGTAAGGTCCGACCTCAAATGTAAAGAATTAGAATTGTAGGACTGATTCAAAAATGAGAATTGAAATGTAAGTATCAATTGTGAGATGAAAGAATTGGAATGTAGGTATCAATTCAAAGATGAAAGAATTGAAATGTAGGAATCAATTCCATAAGAGAGTCGAAATTTAGGTATCAACCTCAAAATGTGAGAATCAGGATTTAGGCACTGATTTGGAGAGGTGATTTGAAATTTACACAGAGCTCGTGATGTTGAATTTGCGGTAGTGTGTCATGTGGAAATGTTGATTTTGTTGAAGGAGTTTAAAAAGGTTTGTGAGTTTTTTTGTAGAATGTGACATTCTGCGGGGAAATTCAAAGAGTTAGTGTAGATAACGATAGTTGTGCTGCGCGCACAAAGAGTAGGAAATTCCGAAAATGGAAGAATCCACTCAATAGATTTCTTTTATTTTCTTGTTGTTTTCATCACAATTGATTTTTCAAAATTTGTTTTTAAAGTTTTAATTTTAATTGGTTGATTTTTTTTAAAGAAATTTGTTTTGTTATTCGCTCATTTATGATTATCTTTCATTTGTGTTTCATTTATTGTTGGAGATTTGTCGTTTCATTCTTTGTTCATTGGAATTCTGAACCATCGCATGGTCTGCGGCTTTCATCCATCGCACAAAAGGCAATTGACAAAAAGGCACAATCTTGAGAGAAATTTCCATTAATCTGCTTCAATAAAAATGCAATAGATCAAACATAGGCTAATGCCTCAAAAAGAGTACATCATGTAATACATGCTGAAATGCATTGAGAGTATTCTCAAGATATGAGTAGAAAGTACATCATGTAATACATGCTGAAATGCATTGAGAGTCTTCTCAAGATATGAGTACATCATGACCGATTACATCAGATACATGTCATGCTTGTTAGAAAAAAGCAAGTGAATCCTCTGCGCTTGGTATATCGAGCTCCTGATGAAGCAGACCTTCTGAGTCATGCTCCAGGATAAGAGTTCCCTTTGCATGTATTCAGAGGTACAACCTTCTCATAGCTCGTAAGAAAACAGTTCCTCCAACTCCGGGTCTTGCTGGAATCCATATGGTATCTTACTGTCATCCATTCTGCGGAAGGTCACGGACACCCTACGGTGTCGTACTCCT
>JXCR01143936.1:49278-70893 GCA_002079205.1 Phalaenopsis hybrid cultivar
ACGTTGCAGTCCGGGCATTCTACAAATGCGCCCGTGACTGATGTCCTGGCTGGTATCTTGACGTTGCATGTTGGCCAACCTCTGCACAAGATATCTGGGACCGGGGGCACATCTGATCCTGTCACAAATCCTGACTCTTCATCTGTAGTGGGCAGGCTGGCAGAAGTCTCTCTCAAATCTGGATCGTAGATATGTCCCTCAGGAATGGGGGTAAGAAAACTGCCCACGTCTCTCTGACGCTTGCGCTCCTATCGCAGAAAGGCTCTCTGCTTCTTTCGGCTTGCATTTCTGCGTTGCATCCTGCAGAGTGGAGTATTTGGTAGTTGTTCACTGTGGGCAGCTGTTAAGCCCCTTGCTGGAGTGGCTATCATGAAGGACAGCCGGCTGGGCCCCTCCATCAGATCTTGTTCCGCCATGACATTTTTACCTTTACGTGAGACATCATCTTGAGTGGTCACTCTCAACAGTGAAGGCAGTCCCTTCTTTTCTTCATTGCTGACTATGTCCATTAGAGGACTATCGTAGTCCATATCAATCTGGTTGAAATCCATGTTGAAATCTATGACACCTCCTTGTGGCGTCATCTCTTCGTTAAGTGCGAGGTTCCAGCCATCCTAGAAGGCAAAGATCAGCCTCTGTCCTGATATTTTTCTGCAGACGACAGAAAGAGACGTCAATGGGTCGAAGTTTGGCATGAACAAGAACAAAACATAATATTTATTAAAGTAAATTTTTGTTTGTTTCGATGAAAAGGATTACTCATTTTATGTGTGAGTTTTGATTTAATTTAATAGAATTTTAAAATTTGAAAGTAGAAAAGAGAACGTGTGAAGCTCAATAATCTTCTCAAAATTTTCATTATATATGAGATTAATTTAAAATTTGGGAACACGGTCCTAGATATATGACCATATAGATAACCCCAAAACAATCAAAGTTTCAATGTTTCAAAGCAAGCAAAGGAAAGCGGAGACAGGCAACATCAGGCTGCGTAATAGGTTTTCAGGTATCGTCCATTTATCGGTAACATGGGTCTTTTACCCTGGAAGTCCACTAACTGGTAGGCTCCTCCTGTATAAACCTTCTCAATGACAAATGGTCCCTCCCACGTTGGTTAAAATTTTCCACCTATTTTCCGGCGAGCAAGAATAGGTCTTTTGAGCACGAGTACAAGGTCACCAATTTTAAANGAGGCGGATTCCCCTGTCTGTCGTTCGTAAAATTGTAGCAACATCCGCACTGGATGGTGATTCTTCCCTTTCCCCGCATCCATTTATTTGGCTCGAAATACGTTCTTTCCATGAGAAGGCCTGCTCGACCTCTATCTCTTAAATCGAAGATGCAATCTAGGATGCTTCTTTCATCAGTTTCAGAGAAAACCCTGGTATATAGCTCTAGGACTTCCAATATGTTGATAAACTTTCCCTGAACCTCTTCATAGAACTCGAATTCTCTTTTGTGTACCTTGCTTATTTTGTAGTACTCTACCATACTGGGAGTTGGTAGCTGCCTGAGGCCTTCCTTCCTCCCGGCCTTGGCGGGAATCCAAACTGGCACAGGCAGATCCGGAATACGAGATTTAGCCTCGAGTGGGATGTATGATCTTGGACTCTGTGGTGCGCGCAGATCCGTCCCCAGTGGGACATACGGTTTATTTGCCACAAAATATGGAGTTTGAGACTCGTTGGTACTTGACATGTATTCTTCCAAGGTACTGAAACGCTGTAGATGTAGAACGTTGCAGTCCGGGCATTCTACAAATGCGCCCGNTATGGTTGATTTGGATGTATAAGAATGTTATAAAGATTTAGAAACATTAATTGGGGCCAATTGACTAGGCTATGGGTTCAATTTGGTGAGATTAGGTCATGTGGCCAAGATTGGGGCTTTAACCTAACTCAAAATTGTGCTCAAATAATTGGATAATTAAGCTTGAATTTTGTTTAGTTTGGTCAAATCAAAAGTGAATTTGAGTTTAGGATTGAAATTGAGGTCAATTGAAATCAAATTGATGGACATTTGAGTTGGATTTGGGGAAATTTGTGTCTTTAGAAGGCAATTTGGGGATTTTGGTTAAAAATGGTAAAATTGGCCAACATGGGTCATGTGGTAGTTGAGAGAAATGAAATTGGGAATATTTGGGATTTATTGGGATTTTCTGGGAATTTTTGGAATTTTTGGGATTTTGAGCTATTGAGGGGTATTTTGGTAATTTGGGGGTGTTTAGGGGTAAAAGGCCAAAATGGGTATTTTGGTAGAGTTGAGGTACCAATCATCACCAATAAGCCATGGACCAATGAAAACCCCATTTTGGGTCCTCTACATAGTGGTCTTAGCCAAACCATAGCCCTAGGGCTAATAGGCTTAGAGGACCATTCAGGGATCAGCACCAACAAATTTTCATCATCCAGAACGAATCTCAGTGCAATTTTTTGATCAAGAAACATTCAAACTTTGATTAAGAGTCATCCCGAGCTCCGCTTCCATTAAACTTATAGTCAAATTGATCGGCTTGATGAGACAGACGTAATGATATGAAAGTCTGTCCAATCCGAGTCAAATCAAGCCCGAATCAAATCATTAAACCACTCTTATAGGAGTTTCGAAGGCATTTGAAAGGTCAAACATATGTCGAATCTAGCAAGTTCATAGTTGAATCGAGCGTCTTAACAGGACGAATCCAACGAGCCCAAGATTGCTTAATTACAACATCGTTAAGGCACTCAAATGTCCATCAAACTTCATCTGATCAACGGAAGCTATCCGAACCGTCCGATCAAAATAGTTCATATTCCTGCATTAAATGCACTAAGAACACTATAAATAGAGTCTCACCCCTCACATGAAAGGGAGAGGCTTGAGAGAGAACTTGAGGCTTTGAGAAAATGCTCAAGTCCAACATCATCCCTGTCATCGTCGACCTTCATCGACCACCGCCAAACTCCATCAACCACCGCAGACTGTCGTCGACATCTGTCGACCACTGCTGACATCTGTCGACCATCACCGATCGTTGGTGAGTATCGCTGACCTCTATTGACCACCGTCGACCATATTCAACTACCGTCGATCATTGCTGATCTCCGTTGACCACCGTCGACCTCCATCGACCACCGCCAACCGTCTTCGACTTCTGTCGACCACAGCTGACATCCGTCGACCACCACCGATCATCGGTGACCACCGCTAACCTCCTTTAACCACCACATAAGATCATCGAGCACAGTCGATCACCGCTAATCATCGCCTACCACTGTTGATCGGACACCGTCAGGCGACACTGTAATCTGAATATCTAGTAACCCTTTCCCGTCTATAGGACAAGGGACAACTGTAATCATCAACATATAGTAGATTTTTATAACTGGGCTATGCCCCGTGATTTTTTACCTTTACAGATTTTCCATGTAAAAACTTCTGGTGTCATCACTGGTTGTTTCACTTTCATCTGAGTGTGTGTTGAATGCTCGTCCAATGCTAAGACGATAATCCATTACTCTACCGCCGTGAATTTTCCAACACACAGCAGTTTGGAACCATCTGTGGGAAGGTTTAAATCCCACAACTAAATTACTTACATAGTTTACTACATGACCACCAGACACAATGTTCGTGACAATGGAGCATCTCACACCAACACCTATCGTTCTAGGGAGCAGTCACGAAGCCAAGGGTGGCATGCTTCTTCATCTTCCCACATTGGAAGATGCCATCCCTCCAACAAAGGTGTTTCAGGTCCTTAAATAGAGGAATTAATTTGTAGAATGGAGGAGTCTCAACTAGAGATCCTATTGCTCCTACTCGGGGCTCAACAGCCGCTATCTACACCATTGGATGAAATTTGTTTACCATTAACTCCACCATGTACGAGAAAAATACAGCTCGGAGGAACTTGTACCGGCCCGCCTCCTCAAGAAGGAACACATCCCCTGTCAGGTCGTGATGTTGAACTCCTAGATAACGCAAGTTGTACTCATCCATCTCGTGCAGCTCACCCGACAATGCCTCATCTTCTTGTCATTCCAGATAATGTCATTCGTAACAAACTACGATGCCTCATCTGGGAAGAGTTCTAATTAGAGAAAAAGGATCATTGGGGATACCAATCAAATCTCAGAACAAAAAAAGTTTAAGCCACAAGGGAATCGTGAGCAAAGATCAAAAAAAGAATACACACCACTCAACACGTCACGTGTTAACTTCTTAATGACAATGAAGGATGAAGAGACTGTCAAGTTGCCAAATCCATTAAGAAATCTAGATGGTGGAGACCAGTCTCAATAATGTCATTTCCACCGTACAAAACGACATTCAACAGATAGATGTTTTCAATTAAAAGAAGAAATTGAACGTCTAATACGCCAAGGTCACCTAGGTGGCTACTTACACGAAAATGTGAGGGGAACCAAAAGAGAGCTACTTGAGTTATTGAATGAGAAGTATAACTTCAACTCATATTATCTAAGTAAAAGACTAGATTATAAACTCTTAATTTTATTTTAGCAAAATTTTTATGTTGCTTTAAAACATCATTTCAATAAAATTTTCTTATTTTTTCACAAAAGATTTTTGTGTAAAAAGCCCCCTTGAGGATGAGAAGCTACCATACCCCTAAAAGTCGAGCCCAAGAGGCAAGACTTGACGGTAAGATATGGTATTCCTAAAAATCAAGAATATACGCCGAACCTGGATTAAAAAGGCTACAAATACCAACATATACATGTACAAGGGCTACAACAAAACAATTAATCACCACTTAGAGTCGGCATCGCCTTCCTAAAATTCTAGTATTTCTGATGATGGTCAAGGGGTCTCCAGATATCACCACCACATAATTATGAAAATTCTCCCCTCATGGCAAGGCGAGAAAATTACATCATTTCTTCATCACTTTCAGAACTTGCCACAACAGCACGAGGATCTCCTCCAGAATATGCGATGCTCCACCACAACGTGTCGCGTGGTCACAACGCCCAGCCCGCCGCGACGCTTTGCCACAACTCTTCGCCGCAACATATTGTCACAAAAAGAAAGAAGATCCCATTGCTTTCCTGCTAAGTACGACGAGGATGACTTTCTTCTATTGGGAAATCCCGGATCACCTACTAGGCAGGGACGGAGACTCCACCTTTTTTCTCCTCTCTTTGGCCTATTTATATGCTGAAAAACCCCATCATATTCATGATAAAATTAATTAGAGTCATAAAAAAAATAATTATTTATTAAAAAAAATACTTTTCATTTCATATTCCTTCAATTTTTTTGACATTTTAAATCCTGCTTTTATAGCTGAAATTAATAAAAATCATTAATAAAAAAATGGTTAAAATTAATTTTTGACCCTTCGAATTCAGCTTCTACCGTCGGTCCCGCTTCAGGTCCCCCACTTCAGTTTTCAGTCCCGCTCCTTCAGATCCGCCGGATCCCGTAGCTGTAGCCTGCTCAGGCCCGGCTCCTTCTTTCAGATCCCGCTCAAGTCCCAGGGCCTGCTCCTTCGGATATCGCTGGTCCGGTTCAGGGTCCGCTGGTCCGGGCCCGATTAAGGGCCTGCTTTAGCTCCCGCCGAGTCTCGGACGGTTGCCCTCCTGCCGCGCTGTGGCCCACGGGTCCAATTTTCTGACTTCCAGGTTCGGTGTATATATATATATATATATATACATATATGTGTGTGTGTGTGTGTGTGTGTGTGTGTTGGGTGGGATTTGATCTCACGCCACCTGCAAATGACAAAAAATACTACCAACTGAGCTAAGCTAAATTTAATATTTTATTTAGGATAAATACTAATTTTATTTGTATATTGACTGGAATAAAGTATATATATTTAAGTTTTTATGCCCAACAAAAATGGAAAAAACTCCTAATCCAGATTTTTTCAAACGAAGAAATTGGTCTTGCCCGAAATAGGGGGACAACTGATACGTCACCAACAATTTTTTATCATCCAGCACGAATCTTGGTGCAATTTTTTGAGCAAGGAACATTGAAAGTTCGATTAAGAGTCATCCAGAGCTCCGATTTTAGCAAACTTATAGTCAAACTGATCGGCTCGATGAAACGAACCTAATGATATGAAAGTCAGTCCAATCCGAGTCTAATCAAGCCTGAATCAAATCATTAAATCACTCTTAGAGGAGTTCCGGAGGCATTTGAAAGGTCAAATGAATGTCGAATCTAGCGAGTTCATTGTCAAATCGAGCGTCTCGACAAGACGAATCCAATGAGCAAAGATTGCTCAATTACAACATCGTTAAGGCACTCATATGCCCATCAAACGTCATCTGTACAAGGGAAGCTATTCGAGCCGTCCAATCAAAATGGTTCATATTCCTGTATTAATTGCACTTAGAACACTATAAATAGAGTTTCACCCCTCACATGAAAGGGAGAGGCTTGAGAGAGAACTTGAGCCTTTGAGAAAGTGCTCAATTCGAACTTCATCACTGTCATTGTCGACCTTCATCGACCACCACCGATCGTCGGCGACCACCGCCGACCTCTATCGACCACCACCAGCCACCGTCGATTACTGCAGATCACAGCTGGCCTCCGCCGACCACCGCCGACCGTCGTCGACTTCCGTCGACCACCGCTGACATCTGTCGACCACCACCTATTGTCGACGACCACCGTCGACCACCACCGACCATTATCGACCACCGCCGATCACCGCTAATCTCCGTCCTCGACCACCGCTGACATCCGTCGACCCCCATTGATCGTCGGCGACCACCGTCAACCACCGCCGACCATCATCGACCACCGTCAACCACCGCCGACCATCATCGACCACCGTCAATCACCGCTAATCGTCATCGATAGTTGATCATCGCTGACCACCTTTGACCGGACACCATCAAGCGACGCTGTAATATAAAAATCTAGTAACTCTTTCTTGTATGTAGGACAAAGGGCCGCTGTAATCATCAATATATAGTAGATTTTTATAACTGGGTCAGACTTCGTGGTTTTTTTCCTTTACAGTTTTTCCACATAAAAACTTCTGGTGTCATCACTGGTTGTTTTACTTTCATCTGAGTGTGTACTGAATTCTCATGTAATGCTAAAACGATAATCCATCACTCTACCGCCGCGAATTTTCTAGCACGCATCAAGAGGGATATAGCCATTCCATTTGATTGGGGACACTTTTAACCATGATTTTAACTAGAGTTAAATGTAATTCTCAAAAATAGGTTTATTATTATTATTATTATTTGGGAGACTTGAATGTCTAACTCCAAGCCTTGGTAATATATAACGAGGGAAAGTGTATTAGACTATCACTTATCCAGAATTATAAAATAAATTATCTGTATATATTTTTTATCAATCATCATAAGATGTTAATGTTGCAATTACAAATATGTAAATATGAAAATACATGCTCTTTTCTCAATTCATTTAAATTTAATAATGACTGCAGAAATGAACAATTATGAAATGTTACTTTATATGCCCATGATGTCTTAAATTGGAGAAACACGGCTACTATTTTAAAGACTAATAAAATATGTATTATATAGTATTATATAGGAATTACAACTGATGTGTTGTCATAAAATTTTACTATTTGGCACGAATCTTGAGCCATTTTCAGAGTTAGAAATTTTTCTTTCAATTTGAAAAATCATAAGAGCTTTGATTTCAACAAACTTATAGTTAAACTGACCGCTCGATAAGATGAACAGAATCATACTAAAATTCCTCCAACATGACTCAAATCAAGCCCAAATCAAGTCATTGAACCACCTTTAAAGGCTTTAAGTAGTTAATTGAAAAGTCAAATGTCTAACTCCAAATTTGACATACATATAGTCAAATTGAGTGTTTAGACGAGAGAAGTCCAACGAGCCCAAAATCACCCTATTTCAAGATTATTAATGCTATTAGATCATCAAAAAAGTCTTATGATTAAGGGGAATCAACGTGGGTGACACATCATAAAATTACCTATTTTTATATGTGTTTCATGCTTATCTTTAATGATATTGAATTTTAATAAAAAATATTTTGTGTTTTTAATTTCATGTGCAGGAAATGAAGTTTAAGAGGAAAAGAAGTAAAAATGGAGCAAAAATGGCTCAATTGAAGCCAAAGACACAAAATGTGACCTGATGCTAGGATCTAGCGCCTAGGCGCCAGGATGTTTTAGCAAATGTTGGGCACCTAGGCGCTAGAAACGGTTTGTCCAATACTCAAAGAATTTGGAAGAAGTTCAAAAAGGTGCCTTAAGTGTCCCTTGATTATTTTCAGAGCTCTATATATAGAAGACATTTTTACATGTTCAAGAAGAAGAAAAGAGAAAAACCTTTGTTTTTTAGTAGTTTAGGGCACTATAGGGGTGGGCGGCCACTATAGTGGGAGTTTGGTGATTGTAGAGTCTTGTGTGAGTCTTGTGGAGTCAAGTTCTGTCAAAAAACTTCAGATGATTGCTTGGAGAAACGTCTGAGATAAGTATTTGTACTTTTATTTAAGATTTGTCTTGTAAACTTGATTTTTATATATATGATATTTTATTCTGTTATCCTTATGATTTCGAAGTAGTTTTCTTTTCTTTGTCCTTGTAATAATAATTATGTATGGGACTAGAAGGTTTTAAAGATTTCCTTTATTCAAATAATTTGTGATGGTATTTTACGATTCTTCATTTACTTTGCAAACTGGTCATTTTTTATGATAAAACTTATTATGGAACATAATGGCCCGGGAGGGCTATGATTTCACCAACTAGTGAGTACCACACTAAACCTTGGAGGAAGGGGATGCCAAATCCAAGGGAGTGCAAATAGATAGTGAGATAAGATTTGATGGGAGTAGAATTGGTGTATATAGGGTGACAGGCTAAATCCTTTACCAATTTTGTATATTATTGGACTAAGGGTCCCTAGCAGGTCCTATAGAGATGGTAAAATGGGTAATCTAGAAGTGAGAGGCTAGAATCTACTCAGCACTACCAGACGAGCTAGAACTAACTTTAAATTAGCCAATATTCATTATGTTCGAAAGGGGTAAACAATATGTATGCTCCTATTTGTCACAATAGCTCATTTTCATCTTTAATTATTTGATTCATGCACTGATGTATAATCTCTTTGCAAGGGGAAATAATTTTTATTATAATTGTACTTCCTTGCACATTTTTTATTTTAGAAACTTTGCATTTACTTTTAGTAGAAGTAACTAGTTTAATTACACCATTTTACAAACAGTTCGATATTATTATCCTGCAAATTTAGTTTACAACTTAAGTAGAAAAGTTTCTAAGTTAGCATAGTAAATTCCTTATTTTCTTATGGGTTCGATACTAGGGTTTTTAAGGAAAACTCAATATAATTTGAAACGATACGTATACTTTTGTAGTACCATAGTGTGTAAATGATACGCCTAAAAATATATTATTTTTAATGCTATATTTTATGATGATATTGCACCTTAAAGGTATGTTTTCTTGTTTTTTGGTTGTAGGTACATTAAATTGAAGAATTTGGAGTGATTGGAGCAAAAGGAACAAAAATGGACCAAAACGGAGCAAACCGGAGAAAATCAAGTCGAACCGGGGCACACCAGAGCCAAGGGGACCTCAATTGGACACTTAAGAGCCTGTGCTCAGTGCTTAAGTGCCCAAATATGGCGCTTAAGCACCACCAGACAGAGAGGGGGACACTTAAGCTCCCAAAAATGGTACTTAAGCACCGGTGACGGTTTTCAACCTATCTTCTAGAATATACGTCAGATTTGAACGATTTTAGAAGTTATGCTTCGTGCATCTCTTGGGAAATTCATTAAAAATGATAAAAAGGAGTTTATAAAAGCATTTGAGGTGATTTTATGGAGTTTTGAAGAGCCACTTCAAACATCATTTGGAAGATTCAATGAACATGGACAGTTTTGAAGAGACACTTATGCATCTCTTGGGAAATTATAAAAAAAGGCTTGAAAATATTTTTAAAACATCTCTTAGACTCTTAAATCAAATATAAGAGGAGAAGAAGTCTTGGAGAAGAAGAGTAAGGCTTGGGCGTGAGCCCCAAGTGGGGCAGCAAGGTGAGAGAGAAAGAGAGAGTGAGAGATTTCTTCTTTTCTTTTCATTTTGTTCTTGAAGAGGATTGTAAGGAGATTGCTTTTGCTATACAAGGAGAGTTTGATTTTAATCTAAGATAAGTATTTTCATTGTATTTTGATTTGAATCTAGTACTTTGTTTAAATGGTTTCAAAGTCTTATTTAATGAAAAGTTCTTATTGTTTCTCCATGTGTAGTGAGTAGTTTTCTTTATTCTTCTCTTGTAATGAATTAGTATGCATGTGTAGGATATAAAATTATGTAGAGTGAGAATATATTGTGATGATTTTACTTTTATTCTTCATTTACATGTAAACTTGATCAACTTGCATGTTAAAATTTGTTGTGAGAAAATGTAAGATCCGGGATGGTATTGTCTCAATCAACTGTAGTAGAATAACATGAGATTGTATGGATGAGAATGTAGTCCATATAGTTGAGTGAAAATAAATAGGGAAATAATACTTAATGGGTGTAGAATTAGAGGACTTTAGAGTGACAGGTTAAAGCTCCCTAATTTGGTCAATTATTTTAGGTTTTGATGCGAGATGTTAGCCTCAGGTGGAGGGATAAGAGGGAACTCTAGATTGAGAGCTAGTATTTTCCCTGCCAATCCCACCTTCATAACTATTCAAACTTTAGATTAACCAATGTTCTTTATAACATCTCTAGTAAGGGTAAAGAATATAATTGCTCCTACTTATCACAATCTCTCTCACAACTTGTTTTACTTTTACACATGTCACTAATTTCATTGCATGAGGAAGGGTACTTTTACTTTATTAGACCCCACTTTCTGATTTTCACTAAGTATTTTAGTTTAGAAGTAGAAGTATTGTAGTGATAATTGTAGGATACAATCAAAACCAAACCTTTATCGACCTTCCAGGCTAGGGCATGTTATTCTAAACTAGAATTTCTTTTGAAAGTCTTTGTGATTAACCTTGATCTCTGTGGGATCGATATTCGGGGCTTAATTAGAAAGCCTTACATACTTGATAATGATGCATATAATTGCGTAGAATCCCTACAAATATAATTGAAATCTTACTTTGCTTGGGATCAAGTTTTTGTTGTCATTACCTGGGATTAAAATCTTCAAGCAGTAGTGTCAACTTCATAAATCCTTACATATAAAACATATTAAGATCAAGTTTTTGGAGTCGTTGCCGGGGATTGCATTGATTGATCTCGACTTTTAGGAAAATTTTAGTTGAAGTAATTAGGCTTAGACTTGGAAAATTATATTGTCGTAAAAACTATTTTTGAGTGAAAAGTGTTTTTGTACGAAAAAGTTTTGTAAAAAAAAAATTATTTGTGTGAAAAACAAAGTGACTGTGAAAATTTTTTGTTGTGTTGAATATATTGTTTATGTTATTTATTTAATTGTTAATGTATTTTTTATTTTGTTGCGTATGCAAAACAAAGGATCCATAAGACTTGTGCCTTATGATCCTGAGTTAGGAAAAAGGAAAAAAAATAAATAAACATGAAGGACTTGAAAAAGTAGAAATGGAAATGGAAAACATTCTAAATAATAACTTAAATCATCATAAATCATTGAGAGATTATGTAAATATTATGACAGATGAAATTCACTCAAGTATACATACCCCTGTCGTAGAAGCTGACTCGTTTGAACTAAATTTAATGATTATCCAACTTGTGTAGAACAACCAGTTTGGGGGAACTCCTTTGGAGGATCCCTATTTACACTTATCAAATTTTCTAGAACTTTTTGCTACATTTCGTTATAACGGCATGTCAGATGATGCTGTTATACTAAGAATTTTTCCTTTCTCCTTAAGGGATAAGACTAAAATGTGGTTATACTCATTAGCACCTGACTCTATTAAAAATTGGGAAGAATTAACTCAGAAATTCTTAGCTAAATATTTTCCACCTTTAAGGACAATGAAACTTAGAAACGATATTATCTAATTTTTTCAGTATGAAGGGGAATCAATATATGAAGCTTGAGAAAGATTTAAGGAGCTCCTAAGAAAGTGTCCACACCAAGCTCTGCCTGATTGGTTAATCATTCAAACTTTTTACAATGTGTTAATAGGATCCCTTAGATTTACAATTGATGCTGCCGCTGGTGGATCATTAATGTCAAAACCATTTGATGAAGCATATGCGTTAATTGAAGAAATGACTACAAATGAATTTCAATGGCCCTCTACAAGGGTAAATCCTAAAAAAGTAGCCAGTGTTCATGATACATATGCAATTGCAATTCTTGCATATCTAGTTGCTGCAATATCAAAGAAGTTAGACCAATTTGAAATGAACCAGCCTTAATTTACTTTAGTAAGTGAGGAAGGTTCATTAGGGCATATGATTGATTTTAACTTACCATATAAGACTTTAAATATCATAAACAACTTTTACAACCCATGTTGGAAGAACCATCCTGATTTGAACTTGTATCATACTACTTGGGGTGGAAACCAACAATGAGAAAATAATCATGGAAATCCTGATGGAAGTTGGAATAATAAAGGGAACACAAACTATAGACCTTCATATCCACCAAACTCTTATAATGATCAACAATTTGAGGATAAGAAGATGTTTATAGAAGAAGTGATATTGCAAATGGGAAACCAGTTGCAAGGTCAAAATGCTGCGATTAGAAACATAGAGAATCAACTGTGACAAATTGCTAATTCACTTTGCAATAGACACCAAGAAACACTTCCTAGCAAAACTAAGATCAACCTTAAAGAAAAAAATTGATGAACAAATAGACGTTGTCCAATTAAGAAGTGGAAGAGAGATAGAGGGTGTAGTTAGAAAACAGAAAGAAGTTGTGAGAGAAATAAAGGAAACTAAAAGACCTAAAGAACATGTCTCTAAGGATCTGGAAAAACTTATATCTCCAACTAAAATCAATTTAGAAAGACCACCACCTCCATCTCCTCAAAGACTTAGACAGTATGAGTTGGATAAACAATTTTCAAAGTTTATGGAAGTATTTAAGAAGTTAACAATAAATATTCCTTTCGCTGAAGCTTTGGAATAGATACCAAGTTATGCAAAGTTTATGAAGGAGATATTAAATAAAAAAAGGAAATTTGGGGATTACAAGGTAGCTGCACTAAGTGAGGAGTGTAGCGGTATATTTCAGAAAAAACTTCTTAAGAAATTTAAAGTACCTTCTAGCTTAACAATTCCTTATGTATTTAAAGAAAGATTATGTGGAAAAGCTTTATGCAATTTATGATTGAGCATTAATGTGATGTCTCTATCAATATTTATAAAGTTACGTTTAACCGATATTTCTCCCATTACTATAACCCTTCAGTTAATTGATCAATCTATCATTTATCCAAAAGGGGTTATAGAAGAAGTGCTTGTTAAAGTGGATAAATTTATCTTTCCTGTGGACTTTATTGTATGAGATATGAAGGAAGGCAAAGAAAATCAAATTATTTTGGGGAGACCTTTTCTTGTAACTGGACAAGCTATGATAGATGCACAAAAAGGAGAGTTGACTATGAATATTAATGACCATGTAGCCACTTTTAATGTTTTAAAGACCATGAAATATCTAGTTGAGAGAAAAGATGATGATTGTTTTTGGGCTGATGAAATTGATTATCTAAGTAAAGACCATTTCCATCAAAGTCTTGAGAGTAAGTTAACAAATGAGATCGAAATGTACTTTCATGATGAGTTGAAAATGTTGTTTAAAGAAGACTGTATTTATGTTCAAGAGAGGTGTGAAATGATGGACGCTGCTGAAAATAGTAAACTTTTAATTCCATCTGTTGAAAATTCTCATGAACTTAAGATGAATGCACCCCATACAATTTTAAAGCCTACCTATTTAGGGAATTCATCTACACCACCAGTCTTTATATCTTCATATTTGACTCAATCACAAGAAGAACCTGAATTGAATGATGAAATCAGTAAGAGTTCTCCTAAGAAAGAGTTATTCAAAATCACTGAATGAAATATTCTGTGGTATACAAAATGAATGAGAATCTGATTCTGGGGCAACCAGAGTAAACATTGGATACATCGAGTCGTTGATGTTAGACCAAGGGTTTCGTGGAAGTTAACCCATGGTTCTCTCTGTTATCTGTTTAGTGTGATTCTTGTATGTTGGATTGGATGATAGTGAGATGTTAGACGTTGATCCGTGTTTGATGTGTAAGAGTTGATTAGATTAATGTTGTGAGGTAGTTCCTTCGTCATGACTAAATTTGTATATGATTTCTCGTAGTAGCAGGTTGACGAGTCTATTATGACTTAGTTCTCAACAGGAGTTGAACATTACCTTGAAGCGTGTAGAGTTTAGACTTAGACCACTCCATGTCAATTGTATTACCTTCTTTATCTGACTTTTTCTTCACTGAGTAAGGTCATGAACTTACTTAGCAAACAACATCTGGATGAACTGCTCTATATTTACCAAATTATGTATGCCTTAAACTTAGAGTAACCTTGAAATTGGAAACACATGAGGGAATTTTGATCCATGGTTGATAAGCATATAAAGTTCTATAATACACCCACATTATTAGTTTAGTTTCTTCTGTTAGAAATTCAAAGTAAAGAGGGGAAATGTGAGTAGAAGGGAGATCGAGTTAACCTCATTCGTTGTTTGTTTATGAATCTGTGAGTCTATGTATTGGAGTTTGTGTGTCTATGTTTGTGAGTCAAGTTGAATGAGTCATGGGAGATGACAAAACTTATCTCAATATTTTAAACTTGTTAGCATTTAACAATTCCTTTATACAGTTCAAAATGTGTTCCTGTTTAATATTCAGTTTGTACATGTTCAATCATTTAAAATTCCTTTACATCATTATGTCAAGCATGTTTAGGCTAGATTTACTTTCTACTACAATATTCTACCATGTGTTACGTGTTGATATTTTTTTAGGATATGTAGTAAATTGTACAAGTGTTCTTTCCTTACCGCATATTTTTGTACTTCATTGTTGCACATGTTTGAGCTTAAGTTTGGGAGGAACAGAAAAATGTTTCAAATTTAAACCTTACATGTTTTCAAAAGTACTACAAATAAATTTGTATTTTATTTCTAATGATCATTGTTATGTGGAGTCACCTTAAGGATCCTAGAATTTTAAGTATAAAAACGAAGTAGGAAATTTTAGTTGATATTTTTGGTGAAAAGGGTGAACCTAGTGTTAAGGATATTTATTGGAGAGCCTGAAAAAATGACTAACTATCTTTAGTAGAAAAAATTGTACATTTGAAAAACTAAGGATTCTTACAATTTTTACTTTCAAACATTTAAGGCTTTCTTAGAAAGTGTTTTAAGAAAATATATACATCTTTTCAAGTGAAGGAAAGTAATAAGTTTTAAAATATATACATCTTTCAAAATCATTTAAGGACTTCTCTAGATATAATAATCATCACATATATATATATATATATATATATATAAAGAATGGATCAAAAAGATCCAAAAAAAGAAATAANGATAGTGGAATTCAAAATTATTTAAGTACTTCTCCAGATATAGTAATCCTCACATAAAAAAAAAAATAATAAATGGATCAAAAAGATCCAAAAAAAAAAAAGAAAAAAAGGGTGAGGAGAAGCTTGAGAAGAGGTCCTAATCAAAAATTGGTTTCACTTGAGTCTTTCTAGAGTAAAGAACTTAGAACAATCCTAAGCTTTCTTTTTATACTTATATTAGTAAAAATTATTTTTAAGAGAGTTCTTAAGTCTAGAAAATAAAGTTCATAAAATCCGAAGTTTGAAAAATTTGCATATATTTCTGAATTAGATAGGAAAACAAATTCCCAAGTTTGATAATAANACTTTTCATACTTATATTAGTAAGAAAAATTTTTACGAGATTTCTTAAGTCTAGAAAATAAAGTTCATAGGATCCGAAGTTTGAAAAATATGTATATATTTCTGAATTAGACAGGACAACAAATTTCCAAGTTTGATGATAAATATTTTAGACCCAGGGCTAGTCCGAATCATTAGAAGTTCTTCTAATTTGAACTATCACAATTTTAGAACAAAATTTTAGCAATTCTAAAGGATTCCCCATTAACTCTAATCTACAAAAAATTATCTTAAAAATGTAGTATTACTTGAGGACAACTAATGTTTAAGTTTAAGGGAATTTGATACGCCTAAAAATGTACTATTTTTATGTTATATTTTATGATAATATTGCACTTTGAATGTATGTTTTCTTGTGTTTTTTTTCTTGTAGGTACATCAAATTGATGAATTTGGAGTGATTGGAGCAAAAGGAACAAAAATGGACCAAAACGGAGCAAACCAGAGCAAATCGGGTCAAACCGGGGCACACCAGAGTTAAGGGGACCTAAAATGGACACTTAAGTTCTTTTGCCTAGTGCTTAAGCACCCAAATATGGCACTTAAGTGCCAACAAATAGAGGAGGGGGCGCTTAAGCGCCCAAAAATGGTGCTTAGGCGTCGGTGACGGTTTTCAACATATCTTCTAGAATATACATCAGATTTGGATGATTTTTTAAGCGGCTCTTTATGCATATCTTGAGAAATTCATTGGAAATGATAAAATGGAATTTCTAGAAGGATTTGGGGTGGTTTTATGGAGTTTTGAAGAGGCACTTCAGGCACCATTTGGAAGATTCAATGAATATGGACAGTTTTGAAGAGACACTTAAGCATCTCTTGAGAAATTATAAAAAAAGGCTTGAATATGTTTTTAAAACATTAATTAGACTCTTAAATAAAATATAAGAAGAGAAGAAGATTGGAGGAGAAGAAGAAGAAGGCTTGGGAGTGAGCTGCAAGTGGGGTGGCAAGGTGAGAGAGAAAGAGAGAGAGAGAGAGATTTCTTCTTCTCTTTTCACTTTGTTCTTGGAGAGGATTATAAGGAGATTGCTTCTGCTATACAAGTAGAGTTTGACTTTCATCTAAGATATATGTTTTTATTGTATTTTGATTTGAATCTAGTACTTTGTTTGAATGGTTTCAAAGTCTTCTTCAATGAAAAGTTCTTGTTATTTCTCCATGTGTAGTGAGTAGTTTTCTTTATTCTTCCCTCTTGTAATGAATTAGTATGCATGTGTAGAATATAAAATTGGGTAGAGTGAGAATATATTGTAATGATTTTACTTTGTTCTCCATTTACATGTAAACTTGATCAACTTGCATGTTAAAATCTTTTGTGAGAACATGTAAGATCTGGGATATTATTGTCTTAATCAACTGTGGTAGAATCACATGAGATTGTATGGATGAGAATGTAGTCCATATGATTGAGTGAAAATAAATAAGGAAATAATATTTAATGGGTGTAGAATTAGAGGAATTTAGAGTGACAGGTTAAAACTCCCTAATTTGGTCTATTATTTTAGGTTTTGATGTGAGATGTTAGCTTCCAGGTGGAGGGATAAGACAGAACTCTAGAGTGAGAGCTAGTATCTTCCCTGCCTAGCCCGTCTTCAGAACTATTCAAACTGTAGATTAACCAATATTTTTATAGCATCTTTAGTAAGGGTAGAGAATATAATTGCTCTTATTTGTCACAATCTCTCTCACTACTTGTTTTACTTTTACACATGTCACTAATTTCATTACACTAGGAAGAGTAGTTTTAATTTATTAAACCATACTTTCTGATTTTCACTAAGTATTAAAATGGAGATCTAGGAGTAGGAGTCAAGAACCTTCTACTAGTAGAGATATCCTTTCTACTAGTTATAACCTTCTTTCCTCTAGCTCCCCTACCCTGAATGATTTAATGAATAATTTAACCTTACAGCGGAAGAGTATAGAGCAAATAAATGAAAGAATTGGGAGATTAGAATGTAGACATGATTATGATAGTGAGTACTTATAGAGGCTTTTTGACTTTGAGATATCTTACTATGAAGCTCTGGCCCGGCACTACAGAGGTGAGCCTGATGTTACTTTTCCTGAATGCCCCCGTTATACTCAGTATCAGTCCAATCCACCAGCTGACCAGAGAGACGAGGATATATTATGGGACTTTAATATATGAAAGTAATTGATGTACTTTTATTTTTGTAATTTTGTAATAGAGATAGATGTTTGTCTGTTTGTACTTTCATTTTATCTTTATGTTGCAATTAGATAATTTTTAATTATTGTTATAAATGTTTAGTGTGGTAGTTGAAATTTGCATGTGCAATTATAATAGATGTTGATTAGTACTTTATAAAATTGTAATGTGATGTGATTTTTATTTGCATTTTAATATATTTGTAATTATTTTTTGTTTAGTATTGTGGATGTGTTAGCGAAATATTGTGTTTGTATAATGTTTACTTTTGTACTTATTTCAAAATTACATTACCTAATAAATTCTCTAATGATTTAAATATATAGAAAGCTCATAATATTATAGACCAGTTGAAGTTAAAATTTTGATAAGGAACTGCAAAAATTTTAGAATAATGAAAATGCCTAAAGTACTGAGGTATGATTTATATTTAGAATTTTCTTTCCACCTGTATCATTCCATATTGAAAAATTTAAGTTTGGGGGAGGGAAGAAAAATATTACCTATTAGATGTTCTCAATTTTAATATTTTAAAAAATTATTAATATGATTTTTTGTTGTTAATTTAATTCAGATAAAAATATTTTGTAGATATTTAAATATTATGGTAGAAATTCAGATAACATTGTAGATATTTAAATATTATGGTAGATTTAACAGAATATTTTTGTAAGGAAAATTCATTTTGTAGATTAAGATATTTATTATAAGAGAATAAGACTATAGTTAACTATTTAAAGTAAATAAAACTATANTGTTGGCAACGACGACTCTGAGAGATGGTATCTGGATCTCTAGCGGTAGCACGGTCTCGGTCCCGTACACGAGCATATAAGGTGTACACTGAGTGGAAGTCCTGAAAGTCGTCCGGTTACGAGCATATAAGGTGTACACTGAGTGGGAGTCCTGAAAGTCGTCTGGTAGGCCCACAAGGCTTCTAACAGTTTGTTGTGCCAATCTCTTTTATTTTCATCCAGTGTTTTTTCAAATCTATATCAGTGTCTTGTTGAAAGCTTCAGCCAGAAAATTTGCTCTGGGATAGTAAATTGTAGAGTATCTCCAATCTATCCCATGTCTTCAGACGAAATTGTTGATCTTTGTGCTTTTAAAATCTGTCACATTGTCAGAGATTATTCTTCACGGTACTCCGAAACGGTAGACGATTTGGCTTTTGAAAAATTGAAGGGCGTGCTGTGTCGTAACCTCACGTAACGGTACTGCCTCTGGCCATTTAGAGAAGTAATTTGTAGTGGCAAGTATGAACCTGTGTCCTTTAGAAGATGGAGGGTCTATCAGACCTATTATGTCTGTGCCCCAACACTCTACGAGACAACAGTTGGGTGCAGCACATTCGGAGGCTAGTGTAAGACCACCCCATGCACTTGGCATTGGTGAATCTGTGTCCCTTAGAAGATGGAGGGTCTATCGGACCTATTATGTTTGTGCCCCAACACTCGAATGGCCACGAAGGCAATAGTTGGGTGTAGCACATTCGGAGGCTGGTGTAAGACCACCCCTTGCACTTGGCATTGGTGACATCTTTTGGCGGTATCCACGCAATTGGACATCATTGCTGGCCAATAATATTCGAGTCTTTTAATCTTCATTTTCATTTTTGGTCCCGACTGGTGAGCGCCACATAATCTGACATGTACTTCTTTGACAATATTCTGTGCCTCGGCTCTGCTCAAACACCGTAGCCACATTTTGTTGAACGATATTTTGTAGAGAACATTTCCCACCAGGGCGTAAGACATGGCCCTTCTTGTGATGTGGTGTGCCTCAGACTTGTCCTCTGGCAGCTTTCCAGTATGCAAATATTCTATTAATGGCTTGTGCCAATCTTTGTTGATGTCTGCAACTGTATTTACGGTTTCTTCTTTTGCAAGTTTGTGTAGAGTTTCGAAGTTGTTTCGAGACAAGAATCATCTTCCTTGCACCGTGACTTCGATGGAATCCTCCGGGGGACACACCATTTCCTTAGCGAGTTTTGCTAAAGCGTTGGCATGAGCATTATCTCCCCGAGGAATCCGGCCAAGAATCTACTCCAGGAGCTTCATCACATACAGATGGTATTCTGCTAATCTTGGTTTTAGAATTCTGTATTGTCCAGCGAATTGCTAGATTTCAAGTTAAGAGTAACCATAAATGGCAATGTTTGTTATATCCATCGAAATTGCCAATTCCAATCCGGTGATTAAGGTTGCTTCATTGTTGGTACATGGCTCTATCAGGTGGTACAAAAACCTCAACATACCCTTATCTGGCGTGATAAAGATCAAACCAATCCCTACCTTGCCTGGTATAACTGTGCTTGATCCCTTGTCTTTCCTGGCTAATGAAGCACCATCGAAGTACATTTCCCAGTACTGCGTATTGGAAAATTCCATCTGTAGTATTTGCTCGTCTGGTAACTCGTCGTTGAGAGAGGACCCAGCTGGCAGTGGGTGTGCAGCGAGAAAATCAGCTAAAATTTGTCCCTTGATAGCACGGAGGGGCACAAAAGTTATATCAAATTGCAATAAGATCATTGACCATCTTGCTAAACGTCCGGAGAGTGTTGGTTGGGTCATTAAATATCAAGTTGCAATAAGATCATTGACCATCTTGCTAAACGTCCGGAGAGTGTTGGTCGGGTCATCAAATATTGCAATGGATTAACTTTCGAAATTAGGGTGATCTTATGAGAAAAGAATGTAACGTCAAAGCTTTTGAGCGGTGAAAATTAGTGCCAGACAATGCTTTTAAATAGGCGGATTCCTTATCTCCGTCGGTATTAGATGACGCTCAAGTAGTAGAGAGCATTTTCTTTTCCCTCCTCATTGACTTGGGCTAAGAGGACTCCAAGAGAGTCATCCAAAGCCGCGGTATAAAGTATTAACGGTTTCCTTGGGATAGGGGCTGCCAAAACAGGAGGTCTCATTAAATATTGTTTAACGTCCTCAAAGGCCCGATGGCATTTTTCTTCCCAAATAAATTTGGCGTCCTTTTTAATTAATGTCGAGAAAGGCTGACACCTACCTGAGAGATTAGAAATAAAGCGTCTCAGATATGCTAACTTCCCCTGAAAGGAACGTAGCTGTTTCAAGGTTTTAGGGGGAGGCATTTCTAAGATAGCTTTAATCTTATCCGAGTCGATCTCGATTCCCCGATGACGGACAACGAATCCTAGAAATTTCCTGGAGGTGACGCCGAAGGCGCACTTTAAGGGATTCATTTTAAGGTTATATCGTTGTAACCGTTCAAACACAATCCTCAAATTGTACAAATAGTCTATTTTTCGTTTACTTTTGATGACGAGATCATCCACGTAGCATTCTACTTGATTGTGAATGAGGTCATCAAAAATCTTCGTCATTGCACGCTGATATGTTTCTCCGGCGTTCTTTAGGCTGAATGACATCACTGTGTAGCAGAAAATTCCAATCGGTGTTCTGAAAGCTGTAAGCACTACATCTTCGGGAGCCATCTTGATTTGGTTATACCCAGACGATCCGTCCATGAAGGAGAAAATTTCATGTGTTGAAGC
>JXCR01143937.1:25999-60650 GCA_002079205.1 Phalaenopsis hybrid cultivar
TTTTTTTTTTTTTTTTTGGGTAGCAATTCATCTTTTTTTATTGTTCTTTTTAAATCGTGGATGAACACAATTTTTTACTAGGATATTAAATTCTATTATTAACCCTTAGTTGTGCAACTACAATAATAACAACAAACCTTTATCCCACTAAGTGGGGTCGGTTACGTGAATCCTTTTTCTCCATTACGTTCTATTGGCGCCATATTTTCATTTAATTATAATAAATTAATATCATTTTTTTATACAATATGCCCAAGTTTTTCTAGGTCTACCTCTGTCTTTCTTTACATAAGTAGAATCTAAAACATCTACTCTACTAATTGAATTATCAGATGGTCGAAGTTTAATGCGACCAAATCATCTAAGACGACTCTATTTTTGTCCGCCACTGGAGCTACACCAACCCTATCATGAATATATCCATTTTGTATTTTTCTCCAAGTGTAAAGCCACTCAACCACCTAAGCATTCTCATATCGGCAACACTTAACTTAGTTTTATGCTTCTCTTTTAAAGGACATTCAACACCATAGAGCATTTGCAGGACTCAACATCTTATAAATTTTTCTTTCAATTTAAGCGCAATAGACTAGGAGCATTCCATCACTTCAACTAACCAACTTGAATTCTACTAATAACATCCCCATCTATATCACCGTCACTTTGAAAAATAGATCCAAGATATCTAAAGAGTTCACACCTTTTAATAATTTGATCAGCTATAGTTACAACCCTATCACTACAGTTACAACTATTAAAATTACATTCCATGTACTCAGTTTAATTTCTACTCAAACGAAGGCCTTTAGACTCCAATGTAAACCTCCATAATTCAAATTTTTCTTGATCTTTCTCTCAAGTCTTATCCACGAGAAGAATATCATCAATGCAAAACATACACCAAAGTAAATCAACTTGTAAAAGTCCACTAATAGAATACATAACTAAAGGAAAAAGATATGGGCTTAGAACCGATCCCTGCTGTAAACCAACTTAAATTGGAAAATATTCAAAGGAGCATCCATTAACTGATTATGTTCTCTAAAGCCTGTAACAGTGTTTCCCGATTCGAGATGGCTGGTACAAATGTAAATATCCTCAGCTTCTAAACATACAAGTTTTAGGACTGAATTTGGAGGGGCTTATCTAATAAAATTGTTATCATAAAGCGTATACTGAAGTCCACAAAAAGAGGAGCTCTATAAAATAGTCAGCCAACACCATACATAAACCTAAGTACCACCCAATTCCTATGCATTCACATATCAAACACCTAAACTTTGATTATTACGTAGACCACCCCATCCAATCCCAAGGATCTGGCCATAGGTAGAGTGTTCGGTAAGTAAAGAAAGTAATTTAGGTGTTTGACACATGAATCCATAGGAATTTGGTAAACAGGTAAATATACCTAAAATATAATGATGCTTCACATTTTATTTCCACTTGCAGTTCCAGGGCTTGGAAATACATGCACGCCTGGGTCTCACCGGCGGCTGGGTCTCGCTGGGGAAATTTACTTTCAGCACAAAGTTATTTTGTAGAAATTTACTTTCGCTAGAATTTCTTGAAAAAAAAAATGCAATCCATTTGACGATGGGGGTAATAAAGTTATTTTGTAAGTAAAATTATTATACATGCAAATCACCAATTCTTATAAAAATCATTTCAGCACAAAGTATCAGAAATCTGGAAATAAGGCACTGAAATGAACATAACTATGCATGATGATATGGAAAGAAAAAAATAATAACCTAAATCAAACAAAGGAGACGCAGAGTTGAACAAACCATCTCAAGAGATGAGATTTTGATTTGTCTAGTAAAATATGTTTGCAATCAAAAACACATCATAACTAGGACTTGCAAGACTAGAAGAAGTTTTAGAATAAAAACATTTAGCAAGGTTTAGTCATTTCAACGGGTAGTAAAAGCAGCAAAGTTCTTAGGGGAACATAACAATTTCGGAAATTCCTTGTGCAAGGGAGCCATCAGTCTGCCGTCCAGCTTTGCTCCACAATCTCCCTAACTCTCCTGTTGTACTCCCTTTTGTTTTCACTGAACATCCGAGCCGCTTCTGAGTTGGCAGGGGAGTTGGGATTTGGATCACAGAGCAATGACTACAAATTAAAAAAAAAAAATCCAGTATGTTCGTTTAAACAAATCATAGGATAGCATAAGCAAATCACTGATTCATCATGCATGTTTAGCATATTGTAGATTTTGAACATAAACAGCATCAAATTATGAATAGCATGCTTTGAAACTATTGGACCAATCTTAATCCATGGGTACTAGTACTGGATCAATCTTAATCCATAGGTATTACTTAAGCCTTAAAAAGCAAGAATGACTACGTAATATGAGAAAAACTAGAGAATCTAAGCATGAAATGCTGATGTTTGATTAGTTGTTAATACAAGTTAAGCACAAAATGATTTCATTTCATCTTATAAGCTTGCATTAGGCCAAGGTTACATTCAAGCAATACAAGTAAACAAGAGCATAGTAAGGTTTAACAACTGCATGCTTTAAATAATATAAGAAAATATTAATTTCCTAAAAGACCACGAATATGTAAAAAAAATCACTTATATGATGTCACTCCAACTTCTCTTTAACTTGACAAGGATATGTGAGTTGTTTCATAACTTAGTTCTCCAGCTACTTGATGTAGTTGGTACTTAAGATGAGTTAGCAAGTTGAATATATTGTCTTGAAGTTAACAAGTTCAGTATTTTGCCTTGAAATCAAAGGCAAATTCAATACGATCTGGATGTTACCTCAATAGAATAGAATGGTTCTTTCAATTTTATTGAATAGCCCAGCACGATGACCAAACCAGTTCAACTTACGACTTAAATCAAGCCTAATTGATATTTAAGCGGCATATAACTCCACTATACATTATCATCTTTGAAAGGTATTTGGAAAAAGAATAAAAAAGTAGAATAGCCTTTCCCATGAGGCTAAGATCAAACTCAAATTAATTATTTTAGATCAGACGATTAACAACTCATCCAATGTCAGTTCTAAAAGAAATCTATACATAAATCATATCTTTCATTCGTTTTGAAGACCTTTCCTTGAGCTTTCTTACTTACAAGATATGGATCGAGCCAAGAAGATTTCTAATAAGGAAGATCGCTATAATGCTATTGAAGGAACAAAGAGCAAGAGGATAGAAAGAATATAAGAGAATCTTTGTCTTCTCCTCTCCTTTGAACAAGGTTAAAGAGAAGATAGATGAGGGCAAGAAGATGAAGTCTTTGAAGAATTACCTACGGTAGTGAACTTCTCAAAAATACTCTCCTAAAAAAAATTATAGCTATAACAACTATTTACTTGATGCAACTTCAATGGAAACAACAAAAAGCTTATTAAATAAAAACTAATCGACAAAGATTTTTTTAATTCAATATTTAATAGCATTAAAATGTAATATTGATATGCATATTACTCTAAAACAATTTGTTCTTAACTATTTAGTTCAATATAGTAAATTATCAATACTTATTTATAGATTTATGTATCTCACACCTAAACTTTCATATTTAAATCAATACACACCCATACATGAAAAGGTAGATTTGACAATCAAAAAGTGGTAATTGGTGCTATTTTTGATGTGATACAAAAGAATAAAGTGCTATGCATGTAAATATGAAAGTTTTGGTGTGAGATACATAAATCCATAAAAATTGAGAGCTATGTATGTAATAAATTTAAGCACAAATTCTATATTATCTTACTTAATTGGTGTAAAAAATTGAATAATGATTTGAAATTAATTCAATTGCTTATTTATTTAGAATTATAAAAATATTTGTTAATAACTATACATAAAATGGCAAGCACTTATCCAATTTTTTTGCTTGTTTATTAATTCATTAAAGTACTCTTCAAATTAAAATAAACAAACCAAGAACAAATCAAGTACAATAATTAAAAAATTTAAACAATCTAAGTATAAATATACATACGAAAAGTCGGCTCTAGCTCAAGTCAAACATCAATAACTTATAATATGACCAAGTCAAGTCCAATCTATGGCATATTCAGCTCATTACAACGCTAGTGGAAAATACGTGAGTACTGACACTAGTTTAAGAGGTATTGATTTTGGAAATCAAACTAAGCATACAGACAATTATGTAAATTTCATTACCTTCATACAAAGACTTTAAAACTTTGAAAATGGTGCTCACTTTTCACGCCAATTTGGAACTTGTAAAATTAAAGTCAAACAAGAGAGTTACAAACTTCAATTTTTTGAAGAATTCGTAGAAATTTGTTTAAATGACCTAGTCGGAAATTTGTGGTTTTATTTAACTAAAAATAATATTGTTTCACGTCAAATTGAAACACATATTAAGTTGAAATTGAATGACTTAGAAGCATAAAGTCATCATTTAAAAGAAGAATGTCACTTCTCTCTAAAGAAGTCAACTTGTTGCTAGCAATGATCTTGCTTCTTCATTCTATTTGTGAATTTAGTTTAAAGAGATGTTGATAAAGAACATTTAGATAAAGCAAATGAAACTAAAAGTTCAATTACGAGAGACTAAAAAAGTGCATAAGAGCCCAATAAAGCTAATCACAAGAGACCAACTAGGAATAAATGATTAAATTTTAAATTTTATTATTTAATTTCAAATTCAGAATCTAAAAATTTGATGTTCCAAAATTCAAGAACATGTATGGGCTAAACGTTGATATTTACAATTACAATGCCACACAAAAGAAAAGAATCAATTAACGACTCAAAATCAAGTAGAAATTTTAATTAATTATATATGAAACTTTTTTATCTCTATTGCAAATGTCATACGTAGTTGCAAAAAAGCTTACTGGCATGATTATAAGTAGAAAATTTTGTATTTTATTGCCATTCCTTCACTTTGACTTTTCACTAGCCTACTAATACTACATATACACATTCCATCAATTCTGCATCTGATTGAATCTTAAATTTATGCTTGTAAAAAAATTTTGGATTAACATTGTCTGTAGCTCAATGTGATAGTTTCGGAGTTGGCATTTCCATCTAATATCACTGAGATGAATGATTTGCCCGTACTTCTATTAATCTCCTCTAAAGGGACCAATAATTGCATAATTGACTGTGTCCACTGCATCATAAATATAACATATTATAGATTAAGCCACCGTATACTAATCTTAATTTGTTCATAATTAGGCTTGTAACATCCAATCTTAGGAATGATCTCTTAGTTTCATTACCTTCACAATCAACATAAATCTAGACCTATTCCAATAATTAGAAACAAACATGCGCCTTAAATTTTGCTTACTTAAAAATGTTTGCAAGAGTAAGAAATAAAATTGCAAAATAAGATGTCAGTCCGACCAATTTCGGAGTAGAGTGATGGAAAATTTGCGGGGGTAGAGTTTACGTGTAAATATCTTGGAAAGAGAAAAAGCAGCAGGGTCACCCAATTGAAATAACACACTATATAATCAGAAGTACAAAGGTTCATTCTTCACTTGAATAAAAAAAGATCTTATTAAATTGATGTTAAAATCATAATGGTTTTAAAAAAACCCAACAAATATAGTTGTATAACAGTAATTAGGAATATAACTGTTGTTGGCTGAATACAATTGTCATAGTGGGGCTAGAGCAAGTGTAGTTGAATATAGAAGTTGTAATTGGTAGCTATAATAGTCATAGTAGAGCTACGAAGGCCGTAACTAATTGTTATAATGGTTTTAGTTGGCTATAACAATTACTGATGGGGTTCAACGATGACCTTTAGTGGTCGACAACCAACTCTGGTGGTTGACAAAAAACTCTAGTGACCAGCAAGAACTGTCGAGACTTCAAAAGTTAAACTTTATAGTAAGCTCACTCTCTTCTCCTTTCTCCTCCCCCATTCAAGTGAAGAATGGGGGTCTATTTATGATTTTTGATAGGGGCGATATGAAATATTCGATCAATCTCCCAAAACACTTTATTGGACAGATAATTTTTTCAATATTTAAGTCTCTTAATAACATCATAATTTAATTATCTTAGGCTCATTTTTCTCTAGTCGAGATGCTTGATTTGATTATAAGCATGTCAAAATTTGAGATCGTTTAATGCATCAAAACCTTCAACAATACTCCAAGTGTTTGATTTGGGCTCGTTTGAATTCTAATCGGATTGCTTTCAGCATCATTGGGTTCATTTTATCGAGATGTTCTGTTTGACCATAAAAATTATTAAAATCAGGGCCGAATGATCCTAAATTTGAATTTGAAAATTTTCTTACTAAAAAGGCATCGAGATTCGTACTCGATTATAAAATTTCTTGATGGCATATCAAGTAATATTTCATCATTATGTTCAAAACAGATCTAGATTATGAATTCTAGATTTTAATTACAAAACTTTCTTAATAGTGTTTTTTACTTCACCCATTTTTCTAATATCCTCCGACAACATATCAATATAATAAGTTGCATATAGTCCAATACACATGCGTCTTTTTCTTACGAATTTGATCTGCATAATATGAAAAATGTGTTAGCATCCTCTTATATGAAGAAAAGTAAAATATATATGTACATAATTATAAATAATATAAAATATCCACCGACAAGAACATAGAGTGATTATTTATAATCACTTGAAGCATAATTTTTCTCCATTTTTTTTTTATTTGTGCATCTAAGAGTTTAAATAACTTCATCATAATTTTTGAATATTTAGATAGATCATTAAATCTAGGAATAGTGTCTGAAAATAAATTAACTAAAAAAATTAATTATAGATTACTCTTTACAATCAATCTATACATCAGGCATAAGAATGTATCTTTCAATATATATATTTTTTTCATTCATAATTGACTGTAATTCTTTTTCAAATAGAGGAACACTCAATTCATAAAAAGATGGTGTCGAAGGCCTGATCTATATTGTGCAATTGTCTCAAAAAAAAAAAAATCAAAAGTTTCCAACTTCACTACATACTTACATGATAAAACCACTTGTCAATGTATTGTACAGTTTTTTTTTTTACTCTTCTACATACTTTCTTTTATTCTCATTTATCGCATATCTTTATTTCTAAAACCTGTTTTTCGAGTTATTTAAATAAAAAAATTATGCATTAAACTTCTCATTTTAAATATATTAATACTCTGTAATCCGAAACTTTATTCAAGTACTCTTTGATCACAATGTAAAGGTGACTGAATATCTTTTTTTTAGTTATATCAATCACCCTAACATTGTATTCATATAAGAACTCTTCATGGATTTCTTTACTCCATGATAAGCAAGCAGTTCATCTCTTACATCCGAATGCATTTTCTTGCACTTAGCAGCGTTACTTTTCTTGGACGCATTGAAAGGAGCAATAATGTGTTTCTTGGCTCAACATAATTCTATTTGTCTCCTTATCATAATAAATACATATANAGGCTCACATAATTCTATCTGTCTCCTTATCATAATAAATACATATATTACAAAGAGTGTTAGACTTAAATTTTAATTTTTGCATATTTCTAAGTTAAGATATTTCATTCATATATTTGAATTGGTCATACCTGAATTTTTTTCATGCACAAATTAATTATTAATTATAAATATGTTCTGAAGAGTCTAATATGAATAAACAACAAGCTCAATTCTACCTTGATTAAAAACTGCTCGTCTTAAAATTAAATACATAATTTTAAACTATATAATATTATATATTTATCTTTTTTTCAACTACTCCTTCAATACAAGCAATATGTCATTACTATTAGAAAAAGTTATTTTAAGAACAAGTATTCATATGAAAAAATTTTTTTAAAAAAAACCCATTTTAAATTTTTAATCTAAATAAAATTTGACAATACTTTTATAAAATTAAGCATAATAAAACAAAAGTCAATATGTAAGAAAAATTTGATCAAACTTTGATCAATTTATTCTCCAATTAAATTAATTTCAAAGAATCTTAAGAATATCTAAAAATAATATGTTAAATTTCTACATTATCACGCCATAAAATCAAAAAGCAACAAGTCAAATTCCAAACATCGCGGGCTCTTGTTGTAATTAATATGACTATGCAACTCAAAAATCAAGCTCGACAATGGATCTTTGTCTTTGCAATTTCGGTGAGAGGAAATGGTTCAGTCTCTATGAGCTTGGGATCAACGTGTGTAGATAATCTTTTGGTCTCTGGGCTTGTCTCTAGAGATAAATCTCTAAGCTTAGTGAGAATGACTAGAGCTTCATTGGAGAAACATCCTGCGACGAGCAAGTGTACTTACAAGATCTATCGTCATTCGAGAGAGAGAATCGCTAAGACTCCATCGCTCCTATCTGCTAGTTTATGTTAGTCGAATAGAAATTGTGTCACAGCAAGCTCATTATATATTGTTCTAGTTAAAACTCAACATGTTACTACTACCCAACGCGCTTTGTATTCCTTTGAAACAAAGAAACACGCCAACACACTTCTTTCGCAAAGCAGCTGCTAAACACAACCAACACACATTTTAGTTGTGACTCAATCTACATCATAGCACTAATATAATTATATAAGTGAGTTAAATTAAATGTCTTCAAAGCTAAATAAAACTTTGTCGAAAAGACATTACCTGTCTAAAGAAAGTTAAGATATATGTAGTCATATACCTCTCTCCTCACCTAGAACTTTGCTTAGTAAAAAATTTTACTTTAATTATACATTTATATTATCTTCTCTTTCTTTATATATTACTAAGAAAAAAATATTTGCATGGCAACTAAATCAATCTCTCAAAATCATATTTCAGCTTAACCAGGTTAATAAATGCCTTAGCTATATCGTCACAAAGAAACTCTTTTTTTTAATTTGATAACAGTTAGCTTCACTTTTTTGTCAGGTATACGACCATCAAAATCTAAAAAATCAATCACTACCAAGTCACCCTCCCTCCTCCTATACTCAATGCCAAATCAAACGTGGCATCACCTCTTCATCACTTGAAGCTTATTTGTGGGAAGATTATTTATCATCTTCTCCCCATCGGTGGCCATCATTATTGTTGGCGACTTCCTCATGTTATCTCCTATCAAAATCAGCAAGCCTTCACTACAATTGTAGAATTTTCCACAGCATATCCTCTAGATTAAGCTCACGAATACCTCATTGAGAATTTCTCCAAGCATAGTGAATTGTTCCACAATTTAGGGTTTTGGTTGATGTAGGGTTGTGGATTAAGATTTGGTTGAGGGTCTAGGTTTATGTGGTAGGTATCAAACGAATTTTTAAGTAGGAAATTTAGCTTTTATAAATTTAGGTTTAGGGCTAGAAAGTGCAATAGAAATGGTTAAAGTATTTAGCTAGTGGGAGGTTTAGGCTATGTGGATTTTAGTTTTGTGTAGGAAAAATAAATATCTAAAATTTTAGAGGTTATCGAGCTCTAGTATCAAATGAGACCAATTTAGTTTTTCCTAGATGTTCAAGGATAGACTTGATGCTGTGGAAAGGCAAGGAGTACGAAACATGTGAAATCAGTGAATTTTGGAAGGGGGATTGAAGAGGACCAGTGGCTATCTGATCCAAAAATAGCAAGTAGAACTTCGTGATGACAACTTTGGCGAGTTATAGTTGTCAAGAGAGATTCACCATTTATTTTTGAACAACTCACAGACTCACTACTTGTCATAGAAAAAGGATACATCACTCCAATCTAAGAGAGAAATAGATAAAAAAAATTTCTAATAACACAAAACATGCCAAAAGTCCTCAACACCGTGTTCTAAAAATTATACTTATACTCAGGCATAAATTAAACCCTAATTCTAATTACAATAGTACTAAAATAATAGTAAAAGGGGCAGGAGAAATCCCAATTTCAAGAACTTAATGGGATAGAATCTCCTCCTATGATTGCAATATCACGCGATGTAGCACCCGTGTCACTTATTGTAAATAAATATTTGAAAAAAAAAAATTAAACTAATTTCTAGAAATGATTATGCTGACAATGATTGGTGACTAGAAAACAAATTTTTCATTAAACTTACAATTATCATTACGAATGAGGTTGAATTGTACCTCCACCATGTATATGATACAAAAGATTATATTATAAAAAGTGTAATGAAATAAATATAGATATGGAATAAAAAGAAACAATGAGGAATCCACCTTCTATAAGGTTATCTTTGACATTCATGTGCAAAAATGGATTAAAAGCAATGCTCTTCTTAGTTGCTTGGTTCACTCTCCAAATTCAACATGATATTTAATTTTTACGTAACTATTAGTTTATCACCAATTCAAATTAATAATGTTACTTATTCAATGTTTTCTTTTAATAGTTATTCCAGCCCTTCTTAGTTAAGTAAAGCTCCAAATAATTAAGATATCATAACTTTAGAAGTAAAATTGAATAGAAAATTTTGGTGGATAACTTATAGAGATAGTTTCAAAAAACTGCAAAGTTTAAATTTAGACTGCATTTGGAGCAGTGTATTGAGCTTTGACTCGAAAGCTAAATGCAGATTTTGGTATTTAGAAAAAAGTTGTGGCTACTTTTTTGGATTATTCAGGTAAACCGTGTTTTGTTCGCAAAATATTATCGGATTTCCCCTCCTTTCGTTCTGTTCGACGCCCTCGCGTTTCGAACCTGTGTGATCTTCTGTCGTAGCTCCTCCTTTCCCCCTTATCATGTTTCTACCCCGTGTGATTTTCTGCCCAAGCTCCTCCTATCCCCTCTAAAACTATGTTTGGCGGTTCTGGTGGCATTTATCTTCTCCTACCTCCTTTCCTTCTCTTTTATATTCGATTCCGGTGGCACTCTCCCATTTCCAAGCAGCAATCTCTACGCCACACTATTGGCATTGATATTAGCTTATGGTTTGAGGTTTGTCATTTGTGGCTTTCTCCGCGATTTATTGCTTTGGTTTTTTTCGGTTACTAATTTTTGTGTCGTAGCCCATGCGGCATTTACTCTATTATCCATCTATGTGAACCTCTATGTGATTTATGGCAATTCCCTTTACCTTTCTAGCTTGTGCTCACTGGTGTATTTTGGAAGGGCATGTTGGAATAGCATGATTTGAAGCCCTAGTAGAATGCTGACTTTTACGTCGTATGTGATTAGGTTCTTGCAATTTTTTGCCTCAGCTGGGCTTTTTTATTTTTTATTTATTTAATTTTTTGCCCATAGTGGCTTGCTTAGTTGGGGCTCTCACCTCTATTTCATTTTTGGCTCAACTAGAGCAGCCTTGCTGCTCTACTCGTCAGTTGGTCTTATTGGCGGTGTTTCATCTATGTTGGATTAGGCAATGTTATGTTAGTGGTGACGTTTGTAGTGGTGGTGTGGGTGATGCTTTTTTTGTGCCACAATGGTGTGTCTTGTTTGTGGTGATGTTGTGTCATGATTGTGTCTGTGTGTTGGATGCGGTTGTTTAGTGCCATGCAATTTTGTTGACATGGTGGTGGTACTGCTGGTGGTGCTATTGGTGGTGTGTGTAGATGTTGGGGATGGTTCTTCAATGTCATGGTGGTAGTGTTGTTGGTAGTAATGTTGTGTGATGGTGGTGTGCGTGTATGTTGGATGTGGTTGTTCTGTGCCACGGAGTTTTGTTGACATGGTTATAGTATTGTTGGTGGTGCTACTGGTGGTGTGTAGATGATGGGGGTGGCTCTTCAGTGTCCTTGTGGTGGTGACTTTGATGTTGTTTCATGGTGGTGTGTGTGTGAATGTTGGGTGTGGTTGTTTTGTGCCATGGGATTTTGGTGACATGTTAATGGTGCTGTTGCGGTGTCGTTGGTGGTTTGTGCAAATGTTGGGGGTGGTTCTCCAGTGTCATGATGGTGGTGGTGTGTGTAGATGCTGAGGGTGGTTCTTAAGTGTCATGGTAGTGGTGCTGTTGGTAATGTTGTGTCATGGTTGTTTATGACGATGCTATTAGTGATGTTGGTGGTGTTGTTAGTGATGTTGGTGGTGTTGTTAGTGATGTTGTTGGTGCTCGTGGTTTGTTGTGATATTTCCTTTCAGTTGTCTGTTTGAGTTATGATATTTTAAATGATACTTTGTTTTTCCTCCGATATACATTTATATTGCTTGATTTTTTTCATCCTAGTATTGTCATGGTAAAGACCAAAGAAATTGATTCGTCTGTCGTGTGGGATAAAGATGTCAAAATAATAATTTGCTGCATCTGTCATAAAGAGGTGGAATTAGGAAATAGCCCAACTATCAATTGTAAGAAGGTGGACTAACAAAATATAATAAAGAAGTTCAGGAAAGGCACATAAAGGGAATAAGAAAGTATGCAACTGAAAAAAAATGAGATCAGTTAAAGGATTGGAAAATATGAAAAGAGTTGAAGTTTGGATTCACAGGGTTAGGTTGAGACCTGATAAAACGAACCATCGATGTTTCTGAAGTAGATGGGACAAGAGACTAAATGTGAATTTATGAAGTCCCTTACAAATTATTTATTCTTCAATTACATCAGCATATGAATAATCCATTAATTTGTAAGTTGTTTCAAATGCTAAAAAATTTAAGTTCAGTGGTATTAACCCTGAACTTGAAGAAAAGTTAGATTGTAAGTATAGTGGAGTCATTGTCATAGGCAATCATGCATGGACCCTAACAAGAAGGGGGGGTTTGTTGGCTTAGCTAAGCATGTGGATGTCGAGCTAACTTCTGGTTCCAATCAAGCCCCCAACCCTAACCTTAATGAAGTTAAATCTAGTCGATCTAAATGTCCTGTGGTTGAAAAAAGAAAAAGATGTTGTTTTCATTAGAAGTCAAATTTCACAGTTAGTTGCTTCATGCGCCAATGACCGTGACACATCACAAACAACTTTCATTTAGCAAGTGATGTGAATTTTGGAAGCAACTCCAAAAAATTACGAGAACATGTCGTTGTACTTGTTCTCTATGAAGTTGCTCGAAGACCAACCCAGAGGAAGTTCTTTATGATGATGACCACTAATAGTAGGGTCAATTATTTACGTTATTTTCATTACAACATAGAAGCTTGAATTCTATTTTTCTAGTTGGACAATTTATACTTGTTTTTCATTGGGGTACTATCTTATGCTACTTTGGATACACTTTGATTTTCTATAGTGGATAATATTGTTTTTTTACTTGTGAGAAAAATTGAATCATATAATTTGTTTTTTTTTTCAATGTTTATTGATAATTGTTGTTTGTTTAAAGCATGTTATGATAATAGCTAATTCGGAGATTCATATATGTGTTAGCAGCATCGACAGTGGTTAACATGGACAGAGAAAAACGATGAAGAAGAATTGCAGCTCTGTTGTGCTTGATATATGAGTATTACTCGCTCTCCTTACATTACATTTTCATGCATTTACAATAAATGAGTTGGAGAGTTGCTTGTAGGACACCCAACAAGATTTAGCAATGCATGACACAGTCCGTTTTCATCGAGCTCTTGAAAGAACTACCTAGGAATCGTAGAGTTCATGGCTCCTCTAAGATCACTTCAAGAGATGTGTTAGCAATAACACTCTACATTGTATCACATAATGAATCTATGAGAAGATTCATAGAGCGATTTCAGCAGTCATAAGAAAAAATCAGTAGATATTTTTAAATTGGGTTGAATGTTCTAGTCCATTTCTCATCAGCAATTATCAAACCCGATGACCCAACATTCCAAAGAACCACCATAGAGATTTCACAGTACCTCCAGAACTATAATGAGACATTCAACCTTATTAGCTCTTCTGGATGGCCTGTATGCTGTTGTTGGTTCTTAACACGTGTGAAATCCCAATGAAGACAACCAAGCTCCTCTCTGTTATCAGTCCTTATGAGATTCTCCTATATAATTTTTTTTATGATATGCATATGTGACACATACAAGCTCAGTATTGCGTGATTTAAATGCAACTAAGAACCCATATTTTTTTTACAATCCACTGTCTTCTTGTAGTGATAGATTCATTAGTTTATACTCTGTTCTCTAAGACAACATAGTTTCATAAAACTCAAATTGTGTGCTTCTATTATTCTTCTTACTAATGTTACATCTAAGAGTTTTTGTTTTGTGGTTTTAAACCTTCAGAAAAAATGAGTTCAAGAATTTTCGTTACCTCCATAACATTCTACCGCTACGGTAGATCACAATGTTCTCTGCTTACTTCGCGACAGTCACATAGCTATGGAAGATAATTTTATAGGCGTCTGAGGAAAAGAACAGAAAAATGTGACTTCTTTAGATAGAAGGATCGAAAAGAGGATTCCACTGCAGATAGTGATCAGACGTAGAGAGTTTCGTTGGATGAAGGATTATCTCGTGATATTAACCAACTGCATTTTAAAAACAATATTATGATATTAGTAATTGTTATTTTAATACTTTTTGTTAATTTTGATTATTGTATAACTACTGTTATGTGAGGTGTTTGTTTTTATTTTGTAATATTCAATCTGGATATTTATTTTCAAGTATAAAATGTGCCAGCAGAATTGGTTATGTTATAAACAACGCTATACTATAGGGGCAAAAAGATCATCTGTTCAGAAACAATTACAGCATAGCTGCTACAAAACTGTAAAAAATAAATAGACAGTCAGCTTCTCCGCAATAGCTTCCTAGCACAGCTGCCCAAAACATACCCTTAAAATTATTGGCAAAAACATGTTGATCTTCTTGATGTGGAAGCATCTGAGTATATACTCTTTTATAAATTTATTAAAAAACAACAAGATCACTCTTCATTTGTATAATGATTTAATATTTATTTTTTATCTAGGAGCCCAGAATATACTCGAGGAGAGAAAATTATAGGATATTAGCAGAGATACGCTACCTAAAAAAATGATAATGAAATGCTTCAATTTGTTGATCTTCTCTTAACGAGCCATCTTTGAATCAAGTTTATTCTAAATGAGGGTGAAGAATTCATCAAAGAGAGCATATGGCCTAATGATAACGATGAACATAATATTGGGCGTGTTAACTACAATTAATGATACTTATGTATTCATGTTTTATTTGATTATTTAAAGTATAACAATAGTATTTATTATTTCGTTGAATTTTCAATATTTTAAAAGTAATATCAATAGAAAAAAAGAATATGTGATAACTCAAAACAAATATAGCACTTTTGTATTAGTAATTATATTTAGTTACTTATCTTTAAAAAATTGTGAAAATATACTTCATTTTATGATATGCTCACTCGAAATAATAAAGAATTATATATTTCATATTAATAATTTATTAAATACAAAAAAATGTTCATGACACGTGTTCTACCTTTTGCAATTGTGACACTAGTCACTTGAAACTTCCAACAACTTACATCTCATTATACCCATCTCATTTAGATGATCAAAAACATATATTTACGGATAGATGAATATTCCATCCACTTTAATTCCAACGAAATATTTATATCTTGCATATGGAGAAAGGAGAAAAAAATTGAATTTTATGTGTATATTATTAGAAATCTTGCCCCTCTACTAGTGCAACAGAATTCCAAATTACAATTTGAAAATTTCTACCAATGAAAATTACTAATCATATAGAAATAAAGACATTATACAACTTGCACACATATGTTTCCCTCGAAATCTAAAGATTTCTTCCTCTTGAGGCCATGGATTGCCAATGATGGATGGCGAAACGTGTGACCAACTATGCAATCCCACAAATTGCTATGCTAACCACTATTTAAGCTAATAGCTTGAAATGCTCTCAATCTCAAGCCATTATACTAAAAAATGAAGCGCAAAACACAACTACACTAGGAAAAATATATCTTGGAGCAATATGAATTACTCAGATGATGGCAAAATAGAACACTGAAAAAAATAATATAGACACTCTAGATTTGTTATAACTTATGAAGCTCAATTTAAACCAATGAAAAATTGAGTGGTTCCACAAGTGATAAAATGTGACATTCTGTTCACACTATTTTATTTTCTCATTCTTTTGACGGGACATGTGGCTTGCTCATGAATAGACAATGCAAATTAATAATATAATAGAAAAGGATGTCATCTTCTAATGAAATCAGGTCTATGTCCTCAATCATTTGAGAAACAATAATTGATTCCAAAAAAGTTCCCTAGTAATTTATTGATTATTTAATTGATTAGCAACCATTGTGAAGATGACCTTATACACTAGGTTTACTTGGAGCATTTGCAATTTGAAGTGAAGCTAGAGGACAAATCAAGAAAACTAAAATGTGCAACTAAATATTCCAAGAATAACTTCACAGGTGTACCTTTGAGCATCATATTTTGATTGAGTTTGTTAATTACCATAAATTCTTCAGAATGATTAATATGCCATAAAAATTTCTAAAACTAAGAAGCATGCTTCTTTTAGTGGAAAGCTTGATAGTAGAATTAAAAAAAAAAAAACTATGATCACCAAGAATCCGATGTAACTTCTGTAATAGATTCGGGCATGTTTGCTAAGCTTGTGAATTTAGAAAAATTATGGCTTCCACTTTTTACAAATTAAAGTTTGAATTTTTGAAGGCACTTGCAGATATAAACCAACCTACAAATTTAAATCCACTTGGCTGTAATGCTATAATGCTATTGAACCTGCACTTTTTTGGATACCCAATCCAAGACAGGTAGTCAACGCAGTTATCTGCATATATTAAAAGTATGGAGTACATGCACTTGTGATCAAAAAAAATTTTGAGATATATGTACAAATAAATTTATGGGAAAGGCATGGCATGATGCACAAGTGTTTGCTACATTCTAACATCTAGCTTAGTGTTGATTATGATTCTTATATTTGTTTAGTTCCATTCATACTAGGTAATCTACATTATGATGATTCAATAACAATCAATGAATAAACCATCTACATTATGATGATTCAATAACTATTAATGAAAGAACCTTTTACGTTGAACACATGTCCTAAATTATGTTAGATAGTTCTGGTTGCATGCATTATATCTAAATTTTGGACTCAATCTGGATGCCCAAAATTTTGACGTGTTTAATTCATATCTTGAATTTATAAAATTGATGTCATTAATTAAAAAAAAACATAAACACAAGGAAATACAGTACAATTAATACATAATTATAGTGAATAGAAAGATAACTCCCTAACCATCCAACACAAATATGTAGAGTTTCGATAGATAAATGGATGCATGTGCATACCATGCATCCAAAATTTTCCAACTCAGATTAAGAACTCAAGCCCACGATCTAGCATAAGGCTGGGTACTTAAGGCGGAACATTTGACTGCTATAAAAAACACATACTAGCATTGACAAATGCACCCGAGGAAACATGTCTAACTGATAATATAAGCATTACGCAAAGATAATTTACTATCTCCATGCACTGCTCATCAATTATTCCCAAGTAAGTATATAGAAGAAATTCAAGGAAATGAGAAAATAATGGGCATTAACCTAAATAACCTTAATTTTATAACATATTTAAAGTACCACATCACCCTTTTGGCCATTCTTCGATTCCTTTCTTTCAAACATAAGAGAAATGGAAATAACATTCACAAACAAAGCCAATGAGAAAGAACTTGTGCAGTATTAGGCTGCTTTCCAGGTTAGAAGCTACATTTCATACAGTAAATGATAAATATGACTTATGAATATGGAACTAAACATACTGATTTCATCAAAATTTATCATGCACTCCCATTAGAGGAAAAAGAGAACTCATAGTTCAAGTCTACAAAATCCATGCCATGGCTTTTTATACGTGGATGTNCGAGCGCGTGAGAGAGGCCATGAATTAGCTGTCAAAAGCAACTAGCAGAAAAAAACAAAAAAAAGAACAATTTATTTATCATGAAAAAACAGGAGACAGGAACAACTCTGAATTGGTTTCATATTAGTTTCTTTAGAGAATTTATCTTTACCGGAAAACACAATCCCGAACTAAGAGATCTTAGCATCAGTTCAAAATCTCCACCCCCAACATAAAACCTCTCCACAAAATTCCAGATACACTCAGTGCCAAGGCTAAAACTTTTAAACGACAAATGTTGTGCCAAACAGCCCTTGATAAAAAGCTATTCTTGAAAAGTATACAACATAAAAAATGAATTGACATGGTTTATAAACTTAAACATAAATTTTATCAGCGTATCCAAAACAGAATCCAATGTGTACAACATAAAGTAGCAAAGATAACACAGCATTAATAATATCAAAATTCATTACATAACTCAAGCACAAATGATAACATCATAGATATAACAAAGCATCATAAGTGAACAATTATGGCAGCCCAAATATCACAAATGAAATAAAGGAAAGAATATCAAAAGAAAAGGTAGAAAATCAGAACACAGGTCCGACTCACATGTCGTCTAAGCCAAAAAAAAAAAAAAGGTAAAGACAACATTGGAATTAAATAAGATGAAAATCATGATAAAAGGTCAGCTCCCAAATTATACTCGAGGGAAAAAAAAAAACAAACGCTGAGACAGATTAAAAAGACTGAAGTAAAATCACAATAGTCAAATTCCATTTAACATATATCGCATAACTTATCTTAAACAAGGTAAGGTATGACACTATAATTTCTAGCCATGATATTTTTGTACTGTGTTATTTTGGCATATCGAAAAATGAATTTTAATTATAATATATTTAATAATCTTACAAGCAATACTTATATGAGGCATCTAACACAAGAACAAATGAGAAGCAAAAGTGCCTGCCTTTGTTACATGAATGGCATAGAGGAAAAACATCATAGCACTGCAAAAGCTCTAAGGGACTTCAGTGCAGCTATTATCTTCCTCACAAGTGGATTATGAAAATCCTACTCTATGGACCTCAGTAAGCCTCTAAAAGCTTCCAAAAGAGCAAAACATCATTGAGTTACCAATCTACAGTAATATTATAATAATATTTCTGCAAGCCAGGAGTTTTTTTACCATAATAGAAAGATGCAATAATTAGAGACCACGTGAAGAAACAAAACAAGCACAGAGTTAAAAAAAAATCTTCTGTATGTGTTGGGATGGGGCTAGGAGGTTGGGTAGGGAAGCAGGGGAAGAGAAGAATATTGGTCTATTGGCTTTACTACTTCAATTTAAAATCCAAGTCGTAAAGTTTTCTAAGATAATGGTTATTGATTCATAACCGCTAATATTCATGTAACATCTTTATTTAAGCGGCCAGTGTGCTCAATCACAGGTGCCTAATTAAAGTGGTATACCCCCGGTGTTGCACACCTTGCTAGATCTATTTCATAAAAAGGCAAGCATCTTGAAGTAGATTGACGCACTAGACACAAAAAACAAGCATTCTTTGAGTATCAAAAAATTAGCTACCCATTCAACTGTTTTCCATGTTTTTTTTCCTGATAAAGATGGCCTACAGTCCATGTTGATAAGAAGTACGATTATCATGATTTTAATATATGTCATCAACTTTGTATAGACCATACTAAACTCAGAATCAAGATCCGGATAATGCACCAAGACAGATCTTCAAGTTCCTTAGCTCAATTTACCAAGCCAAGATCCACAACTTGCTGGCGCCATCAAACAAATACATTCCTTCATCTGTCAAGCTCAAGGAGTCCATCTAATAATGCAAGTCGGTCCGTTTTATAATATCCGATCAAACCTAATAAAAAGGAGCCAAATCGCTTTAAGGTTGAATTGGTCTAAAGCCAAACTATCCTAAGAGCCGAACAGGCTAACAAGGATGTGACATAGCAACAAGCTGGGAACAAAAGACAAAGGATAACAGGTCAGAAATAATGTTAATTGTATACTAATACCATATGAACACAAAACAGTATAAACAAAAATAACCTAGAGATCTAAACATAATGATTAGATTTTTATAAAATATGAGAAAACCCCACTTATAAAAAGGGAAAAAGATTTATGTAATAGACGATGAATAATTAATCACTGGATGATGTAACGCAATTCTCTCTTAGTAAATACAAAAAAACCCCTCTCTTAAGTTTATTCCCCTTCTTCACTAGCTCTTTCCTTGAGATGTGAGTCTACAAACAGTTATGATTCAACGTTCTTTTAAGATGCAATCAGCACGAATGATGCTACATACAAAAAGAGAAGCTACACAAAAAAAAAAACCAAGTCACAGAGAGAACCATAAATATGAATTGTACTAGAGAATTTGTCATTCAACAGATCATTAAGTTAAAAAAATAAATGATGACAATGATAAGAGGAACACTTGCATAAGCATCAAGAGAGCAAGCACACCTGCCTCATCTGATAGCCCCTAAGCATCAAGAGAGAAAGCACACCTGCCTCATCTGATAGCCCCGATACAATGGAGGAGGGAACTTGGCTCTAATGAATGAGGCTAACACTTACTACCTTGACAACGCAGGCTCGGACCCATTCGAGCATGAAAGGAGAGTCAAAACGCCACGATCATACCCTTAGAGAACACCTCCCAAGAAATTGTTGAAGCAGAGGCACTGGAGCACTTCAAGATTATGTCTTAGAAACTTTATTGAGGGAGGTCGGATACATCGGACCACATCGCCTCTTTCAAGTCTACCACTTAGTTACAAAAGGAGAACAATGCTTTAAAGTGTCGATTAGTTTTTATGAATTTAAAGGAATCAACATTGAGATGGTTCAAAAGTATGCCGCTTATTGTGACTACCTCCTGCATGAACTTTATATGCATGATCGTAGAGAAGTTTATCAGCACTCAAATACTGCAGAAAAGTTCTCAAGCCCTATTGTGAATTCATAAAGAACCAGGTGACACCCTGCGAGCTTTTGTTACTCACTTTTAGAGCGAAATGTTGGAAGTCCGAGATCTTAAACCAGCAATCCCCCACACTACATTAACTCAAGGGATGAGAGAAGGTTTTTTCGTTACGATAATGGCCTACAAAGCCACAAAACCTTAGCCGAGTTGTTGGAACTCGCCAACAACCATATCTTCGTGAAGGAGTAGAATTCATTTCTTACCACGGGACATGCAGGGATACGCACACCAAAGAGAAACTTCAATCAAATAAGCGGAGGAATAATTCGTTGTGCGGCCAATAATGAAGTCTAATTTTGAGAAATGTCACCACGTTCTTCCAGGAAAAGAACATTTTCAAGAAAGGCAAAATCATCCACCGAACAAATTCAAAATCAAAAGAGGCGAGTTGATCGTCATATGGAAAAGAGGTCACTGTCACACACTCACTAACTACCGACTCAAACTCTCTTGCGAGTCTCAGTGGATGAGATAGTAGAGTTTATTCAGAATAAAGACTATTTTCTAGGGCAAATGCCTACAGAAGCAGGCGGATATCTACGCGAGTACAAAAGTATTGTGTCTATCATCACGATAATGGTCATGACACTGAGAAATGTTGTCACCTCAGAAGTTTGATTGAGAAATTGGTCAAAGCTAGGAAACTAAAGAAGCTCATTGCACTAGGAATGATCACTTGAAGGCAAAGATATGCACCAGTTGAAGAATCCAATAACAAGTCGATTCTAGCTCAAGTGATCCACATAACGGGCTTAGTACAAACCATACTTGGCCGAAACGAGATAGAAGCATTGTGCCAGACAAGCCTGAAAAGGTATCACTCCGAAGAAGCATGCTTGGAGACATCATTTCATCACAGAGTTGTGAGTCAACCACCCCCCATCTTCACTAATGAATACCTACCTCTAAGGAAAATTCTTATAATGATGCAATCATGATTACAACACTGATTGTTAATTTTTATATAAGTAACATCTTTATCGATACAGAGAATTTTGTTTAACATTCTTTTTAAAACCGCTCTTGATAAGATGAACCCTCATTCCTTGCATCTATCTTCCACCTCAAACTCCTTGTACAGATTCTCAAGAGATAAAAAATAAATTCATGAGGGTCATAGTACTACCCATAAGTTAGGGGCAAAAGACAAGCAATTCACAATGATAGTCGACTCTCTGGTGACTTATAATATTATTTTTGGTCCTTCACTCATCAAAACTTTTAAAGCAATCATCTTAACATAACATGTCATCCATATATTCACAGGAAGTGGAAAATTGATTATCGTTCGAGGATATTTGGAGCAATCACACACTTACTACCTACGGGGAGGTAGGCAGCATAGAAGAGGGAATCATTCAACTCGAAGTATAGTGTGAAACAGCATGGAGACAAATAGTAATAGAGGAAGTCAACGCCACCGAAGACGGGCCAAGTAACACTTCTCAAATTAGCACTATTTTTATGTAGAATTCAAAAACATGTTGATCAACGTCTTGTGCTAATACTATCATCTGGCTTGATCAATTAAAAAAATGCCATGTATTGATGTCGATGTTGTCTTTCATAACTTGAACATCAGCTCCAGAGCTTGACCAATAAAGCAGATGTGTTCTGTTACAATGACCCTCAAAGAGCCAGTTCCATAAGAAATGCAAAAGCTGATGAACATCAGCTACATTCGAAAAGTACAGTGCCTACACTAAATCGCCAATGTGGTTATAACTTTATAGTTGAATGAGAAATTTTACAGACCATATTTGGCCAAAATAAGATAGAAGCATTGTGCCAGACAAGCCTGGAAAGGTTTTGCTCCGAAGAATCGTGCTTGGAGACTTCATTTCATCACAGAGTTGTGAGTTCCTTGCATATATCTTCCACCTCAAACTCCTTGTACAGATTCTCAGGAGATAAAAAAATCATGAGGGTCATAGTGCTACCCATAAGTTAGGGGGCAAAAGACAAGCAATTCACAATGATAGTCGACTCTCTGGTGACTTTTAATATTATTTTTGGTTCTTCACTCATCAAAAATTTTAAAGCAATCATCTCAACATAACATGTCATCCATATATTCACAAGTGATGGAAAATTGATTATCGTTCGAGGATATTTAAAGCAATCATGCACTTACTACCTACGGGAGGTAGGCAGCATAGAAGAAGGAAATCATCTCGAAGTATAGTGATGACGCAGCTTGGAGATAAATAGTCATAGAGGAAGTCAACGCCACTAAAGATGAGCCAAGTAACACTTCTCGAATTAGCACTATTTTTATGTAGAATTCAAAAATAGATTGATCAACGTCTTGTGCTAATACTAACATCTGGCTTGATCAACTAAAGAAATGCCATGTACTGATGTCGATGTTGTCTGCCATAACTTGAACATCAGCTCCAGAGATAAACCAATAAAGCAGATGTGTTCTGTTACAATTACCCTCAAAGAGCCAGTTCGATAAGAACTGCAAAAGCTGATGAACATGGGCTACATTCGAAAAGTACAGTGCCTAGACTAAATTGCCAATTTGATGATAATTTTAAGGTTGAACAAGAAATTGTAGATATGTATCGACATTACCAATTGAACTTAGCCTGCCCAAAAGATTGACACCCACTACCATGGATTGATGTGTTTGTCGACTCTGCAATCGGCTATTTAGACATAAATTTTTTGGATGCCTTCTTTGGCTATCACAAAATTAAGATTCACAAAGGGAATGCTAGGCAAACTGTAATCATTACTATGGATGTCGTCTATTGCAACAATGTGATGTTTTTTAAGCTTAGAATTGTTATTGCTACTTATGAGCACATGATAGATATCATTTGTTATATACAAAAGAGGAGATATACTAAGTATATGTTGATGATTCGTTAATCAAACCAAATCAACAGAATAATACATAGCAAACCTAAAAGAAGCTTTTGAAGCACTGAAAAATAATAACATAAAGCTAAATACGTTCAAACGTAAATTTAGCGATAGAAATGCCATCCTCTCATAATATTCTTAGGCTACTTTCCTACACTCGGAATGTATCGAAGAGAACCCCAAAAAAGTGAAAGTGCTCGTAGAAATGTCATCCTCTCATAATATTAATAATTGTAGAAGTTGATTGGTTGGATTGTGGGTCTAAGTCACTTCATTTTTAAATCTGGAGACAAGTATACAGCTTTTTTTATAATCATGAGATGAGCCAAGCATTTCATTTGGACAGAAGACTATGAATAGCCTTTCCTCCAGCTCAAAACTTTTTAATGTCTCCACCATTACTACAAAGTCCAATGTTTGACGAGAGACTATTAATATATCTAGGAGTCAGATCAAAAGCGATCAGCATGGTGCTAGACTAAGCAGAACTCAGATATCCTATCATGAAAAAATTAACCATTGCTTTGATTATTTTGACACGAAGGCCTTGCTCATATTTTCGAACACATCACATAAAATCGTGATGAGCAATGATCAAAGTCAGTACTCGATAAACTAGAATATATTGATTTCTTATTCAAGCGGGCAATCAAGCTTAACAAATTAGATTTATAAAACAAATCGCGAAGAGTGATTGAGGCGAAAGCGGTGACGGATTTCTTCACAAACTTCTCCAAGTTAGGCAACCAAAAAGCTACGGCAACCCAGTAGGAATTACTGTAGAATCTTCACGTTGATGGGGCATCAAGTTGTCAAGGTGCTGGACTTGGAGTTTTTCTTAGAAGCCCTACTAGTATCTCCCTGAAGAGAACCATATAAAAGTCGAGTTGACATTACCAAAAATCAAGCTGAGTATGAAACCTTATTTGCAGTGCTACATTTTGCCCAAGGGGTAAGAATAAAGTATTTACTAGTATGATCTGACTAACAGTTGTTAGTTAAACAAGTAAAAAAAATATGAAGCTAAATTGGCAATGATGAAGAAATAACTCTTAAAAGTCGGGACAGAGATTAAGTAGTTCAAGATCTTCAAGATCGAGCATATCATAAGAGACAAAAATCAAATCATTGAACTCCCTCAGAAGTAAACCCCTCCAACAATCAAAGAAGCATAAATCATGAATATGGAGGTACAAGAAAAGTTGGATCGGTTCACATATACAATTTCTCAACAGAGGTGTACTTTCTACTTATGTGCATAGAAGGTTCAGAATAAAGTTGGCAATACTTGCTACTAGACAAAGAATTATTCCAAGAACCAGCCAACTTGTTATACCTTAGATATGTCAAAGAAGATATACGACATATCCTCAGAAAAGTAAATTCCAGTGAGAGTGGAAGCCACTCAAAGGGGAAAAACTTAACAAGCCGTGTATTGAGGTAAGAATATTTATGGCAAGCACTTAGAAAAGGCAATTAAGAATTCTCTAGAAGGTGTGAGCAATGTTGAAAATTCACCCCCATCTAGCTCAAACCTTAATACAAACTATAACTGATTATAAGTTCATGGCCAATATTCGTCATGTGATGGGTTGTATCCTTAGGGTCTTTTCCCTTCCTCGAAAGATCAAGAGAATTTCATATTAGTTGAAACCGATTACTTCTCAAAGTGGATAAACACAAAAATACTAACAAAGGTCGTGGCAGTCCGCAACTTCATGTGGGCATACCTCATATGTAGATACGGATTTCCTATGATTATTGTCACAGACAACAACCACTAGTAATGTTGATAAAAAAATTAAGGATTTATGTCAAAGTCAAGGGATTTACCTCAAGTTTATTTCAGGTGATGAATGGCCAAGTTGAAGCAGCAAACAAAGAAATCCTCGAGTTGAATGCACTAAAGGAAAGTGAGTTGATCTCCTTCCATCGATTCTGTAGGCAATCAACACATTACTTTTAACCGCAACAAAACAAACATCATTTGCCCTTTCACATGGGACAAAAGCAATGTTCATTCCATCGGTTCTTTAGGCAATCAAGACATTACTTTTAAACTCAACAAAACAAACATCATTTGCCCTTTCACATGGAACAAAAGCAATCTTATCAATTGAATATATACACAGCTAGAGAGTAGTCTTCGCATTAGCCTCGAGGAACCCAAATTTTACGAATAGCAAGTTGTTAATGAAAAATGTCTCAATACCTCACTTGACCTACTAGAAGAGTTGTGAAATCAATTTGGCTTAAAGTATTAAAAAAAATAAATATGAGTGAAAGTATTACAACTCAAGCATTAGGGAAAAATAATTTAAAGATGATGATTTGGTATTGAAAAAAGTAAATCCCGTTGAGTGCAATCAAGACATCAAAAAGTTAGATAGAACATGGAGCGGATCTTACATTGTACAAGGAAAAATCAGAGCGAGAGTTTACAAGCTAATTACATAAACAAGAAAGGAAGTACCTAGAGTATGGAGCAGAGGCAATCTCAAATCTTTTTACCCATAAAAGCTATGTATTATCCAAAACGCATGAGAAACTAGTCTAGGCGAGCTTAGTTATAAAAACAAGTTATTAATAATATTCAATGTCGAATTTCCAATAAGAATACTTCTATTGCATTATTTATGGAAAATGTGATGGAGTTAAAGTACTAAATTAAAAAAGAAAATGAATACTCCCAGAATAAATGCTGAAAAATCCCAAGCATAAAAAGTTGCAAGAGAAGCTCCAAGAGGCTCTAAGAAATATAACTTCTAGGAAAGCTGAAAGCCCCAAAGGACAAAAACAATCTCTACTTGAGCAAAGTTCCTTTCTGCTTCATCTTAGCCTAAAATTTATTCAAAACTAATATAAATGGCATTCTAATAAACTCGCTGCGATCAAGTTTGACAAGGTTTTACGACTTAAAAAAATATTAATCTTATACATGACATTTTTTGGCAGAAGCAGTCAGCCATGAGAGTTCAAAGTAATAAATTTGCTACAATCAATGCTCAGAGAACTCCTCCAAGATGTGTCAACCCCACCAAACAATCGCTTCACCCATAAGATCAAGTTCGTTAAATAAAGTTAAGTTCATGAGGCATGTTTATCAGATAACTAAGAGTTCGTGAAATGAGTTCGTTAAATAATGATGAACACAGAGTTATAAAAAAAACAATAGTAAATTATTGAAATAACAATGTAAGTGAGATAAGGAGACAAATAAAAAAGTATGCAAAGTAAATTTTTATCGGGCAAGCAGCCAAATACAATTTTACAATTCATAATACAATATGACCTGAAGCTTGTGTAGATTGTGAAAAAAAAATAAAAAATTTGCAACACTGGCATCAACTTTGGAGTTCACTTTTCCAATAAATCGAGAGGTCGGCCCTAATCCTCCATTGAATTGAGAGGCCGCTCACCTGAATTTTGATCGAACTGAACTCAAAAAGGATCGAACCCTGAAATATCAACGTAAGGAAAAAGGTGAAGACCGAGCTTGGCTTGGATACTCTCTTAATGATGGAGTTTTATCATCCACATACAAGAGAGTTGGCGACAAAAGGTAGCATGATGGGAAACTGAGAGCAAGGATGTAGAAACCCGGCAATCTAACAACCAAATAATGAACTCGGACACATATTACTAGAGAGAAAAATTTATCAGGTTAGTATTAATCTAGTTGCCTTCCTTGCTAAGGAAATAGTGCCAATTTCAAAGTAAACTCAAAGCCACTAAATCCAAAATTGAAACAAAGAATTTAAATAGGATGAAGGCAAGGAGAAGCTATTGGACTCATCCTCCCCTTTATCACCCATATTTGTCAAACATCTCATTCTCCTTTTCCTCATAATTTCTTTAACCAAAAGGAAGGGGAGTACTCCCACTAATTATAGCTAGTGAAAAGGGAGAGGATGAGGTAAAGTTGGTAAATTTAACTTTCATAATACCACATCTTTGGCCATCTACCTTCTGACACGTCAATTTTTCAAAAGTTTTTATGTACCTTGTTATACTAATTAATTATTATGCAAATATTTATTATGTCCTTATCTTGGCATTTCTTGCTCATATTATCTCTAAAATACATATAACTCCTCTAGTTAAGTTCACAATACAACGGCGAGTTCTGCGGGACTTGAAGGATTAGTTGACATCAATCCACCACTTTAAGTCCAAGATAAATTATCTGAATTTCCTTATCAAAATTCAAGCATTGTAAACCCCCTCTAACCTTAATTCTTGGAACACGGGTCAAGTCCAAGAATTTGGACTCCCCCTATTACGAAGAAATCCTCAATGAATAGAATGTGAATCACTCCTATAGCAAGTCCAAACATTCATCTCTGCAAAAATAGCAACAAGATCAACTTACTAAGTCAAATGCAAAGCATAACTCATTAAAGGTAACAAATTAACCAAGAAAATATATAAAGGATGGTAGTTTTGACTTGAACCTAAGCTACTTACAAGAATTCTACATAATAATATTCTTGAGAAATTCTCCAAAGAAAAATCTTTGAAAATCCATCAAAGACAAATACACTTGACGAAGAAGTATTCTCAAAAAATTGCTAAAGTATCATTCTTGGTTCAGCGATTGAAAGAAAAATTATCTTATAAATTGGAAACCAGCAACTCACCGCTATATTTACATCTCATTCACCCACTATCAAGAGTATGTGCATCTCTTTATACTGATTCACAAGTCATCTCATGGATTTCTTAATATTTATTCGCGTAACCCAAACAAGATATGTCGAGATGACAATCAAATTTTCAAAAGCAGAATTAAATGCACTTGCATAAAATGTTAAAATTATCGGCTCAAGAAAAATTTATTCGCTCCCGATCTAATTATAGTTCTTCGAGCTCGAAGCATCTTACCTTGAAATCAGAACATTCACCCTCAAGAAATTTTGCTCATTGTATGTGAACCTCGGCCAAATTGATTGTGCGGGTGGAAGTAACTTCAACTTATTTCTCATGAGCTTTTCATTGGAGCCCTATTTTACTCATCTATCATAAACAAATTAGCCCTAGTCTCCTCCTTTATTCCATTTTTTTTTCATAACATCTCTTTTCCTTTTCCTTGTGAAGGTCTCTTATCATCCTTCTCAAGAGCCTCTCCAAGGAGTATGAGAGTTACCACGTTGATACCTATACAAGCATAAGAGCAAATGACATCTCTTTATCCATCCCCTTTATATTCTTCTCTGGGAAGATGAACTAATGGGCAGACTCGGATGATAGGCAAGGGGCAGCGCCTCATCCAATTTTGTGTTGCAATCTATCAACAGGTCATCTGAGCCAACATCTAGTCTTTGTACATGCTCAAATTTTCCCCATCCTTTTTCTTCCTCAACGACTTCTGGTGAGAAGCCTTCTTTGAGGAGTAGCTCGCCTTAAACTTTTTAGGCATAGGCTCACCTTCTACAACTAGAGCTTCAACAATCGTCTAACCATTTCGCTAGCAAGCAAGCTCCCGAAGTCGCCTCTTCCACGCCTCCCCCTTTGTCCAAGCTCAAAGTTTCCCAATATTTTTTCTTCCTCAACAAATTTGGGTCAAAGCCTTCTTCAAGGAAAAGCTCACCTTTATTTTTTTTAAGAATACGCTCGCCTTCCACAACTAGAGCTTCAACCATCACCTTAGCCTTTTTCTTGCGAGCGAACTCTTGAAGTCGCTTCTGCATCACCTCCCCCTTTGTCCCCTATGTGGATGTATTTGCCTCCGCTTGATCATCTCCCTCAACCACAAAAGGACTGCTTCACCAATCACAAGAAACTTGGCGTCAATGAGAGTAATTTCTAGAGTGTTGTAGGGGGCGGTCTTAGTCCTTGTAGGCTGATCGACAAACACGAAAGGCCTTCTCTCTTATGTGGTTTCCAATAGAGCCTCTTTCGCATAAGAAGTTAAATCAATCCACCTCCATTCAAGACCTACAGGAAGCTATATTCTCAATATAACTATAATTTCGTTGGTTCTCTCCTTCAAGAGAATTACCTCAAAAAAGGACACAAAAACTAAAAGAATTAGTATCACCTATCAATCGATCATGTCAATCTGGTGGAAAGCCTAAGAATAAAAATATACAAAATAAAATAATTGTTGGTAAATACAATTTAAAGGAAACACGTAGGATTTAGTGCCAACTTACCTCAACGAGTTCAACAATTAATTCTTCCACCAAAGGTGAAAAAAATCTCATCATCCTCCTTGACCTAGGCAAAAAATTGGGCTAAAAGAAAATTAGAAAAAGCTAACATAAACACACTAAGCATACAAGATTAATTAAGAAATAATGGACAGGCATAACCCTTATAAGCTAAGCATCTTCCCCAAGGAGATGCACTCCAGGAACAATCTCACATTAAGAGCCACCACCTTTATTATGTGGCAGCAGGCATGCTCCATGGAGGATAGCTGGACAATGCTCTTCTCTTGACCATATAGCCCAAGCCGAGTTTCGATTTTCCAACCCTTCTTGAAAGAGATAAACAAAACTTCCTCTTCAAATCCTTCGCCTGATTCTCAAAATCATACAACTCGACTTTAGTCCAAAAGAACTGAAAAAACCCAATTTTTTAAGCCTTGATGGTGAATAGCGCTCCAAATAGGCCAATCAACCACGGTGCCCTTGTCCCCCTCTTAAAGTGGATCCCTGTGATAATCCCAACAAATGAGTTCGGCACGACTTGGTTAGGTATAGTGCAGCCAATCAACTCCTGTCAGAGAGAAAAGGAAGTCGCAACCACTCCTGAACTGGTCTCGATAAGATAACAATTCTTTATCATGCATCGAGTTGGGCTTCTCCTTCTATGTCACTCACCGATGAATAGAAGCATCGAACAAAAACTAGCATTGCGCAAGGAACCTGTCTTTGGAAAACAACTTGGAGTTCTTTGGTAGTTTAACCTCCCCAAACACCTTGTAGCCAGAGCAAAGGAAGAAACTCGCCTTCAAAAGAGATCCTAGAAAAGAACATGAAAACACTCAAAAAAAAATATTACGCGACATCTCTTTTTTAGAAGAAGACTGTAATTATTATATAGGTAAAATGGTAAAATAAAGACAATTAAAAATTATGCATTTAATAACAATTATCAAATCTTCATTTAAATCGAGGCACCATAACAAAATCAAGTAATTATTCAAGAAAATTCTTTTCATTATAAAACTCGACAAAATCGAATCGTGCGATACACATCAATACACCAACACACCACATGGGTGCAAGGAAAAACTCGACACAAGACTCAGAAGCAAGCTCTGCAAAGATTCATCTGACCAAAAGAGTCGCTTTAGCACAAACTCTCCATTAAAAACTAGGCCAAGTGAGAAGATTTGGCCTGCCCCTAAAGTACAAGTCACGTATCACAAAACTTAGCGAATTCATTATTTAGGTCTCCTTGAGTTTTCTTCAAATCGACAACTTCGCATCTCAACTCGCTCAATTATTGTCCAAGCTCGGTCGATTCAGCAACAAAAGAAGCTTTGAAAACGCTTAAGCGTGGATCCTCCAGCACCCGCATAGGCAAAGTAAGGGCTGACCTTACGATCTTCCAAATTCCCATTCGTAGCATCCGCCACATACTCCTCTACATCCAAAGGAGAAACTCCAATTGATGATTAGCTTCCTTGTAAGCTAAATTATTCATTCCCTCAAAGGGATCCAACACCACATTCAAGTTCAGTTTGCTCATAATGTCCATACGAGGGGAATTATCCATAAGTTCTCCAAATAAAAAAAATACTGCAAATAGAAAGAAAAATAAAAGGAGAGATGATGAATTTCAGCTTCTGTATAATATTAATGGATACTTTTTGTACCATCTAATCCACATTCATGCTAGAGTTGTGAGATTATTGACAAGCTACTTGATTCGGTAATGTCAATCAACGCTAGCTAGGGCCCAGATGACTTCTCAGCAAGCCCCTACCATACCAAGGTCGAACACCCAAGCAGAATCACCCTCAATGATGTGCCCACATCAAAAATTCACATCCTCAAAGGAATAATGCTCCAAAGCAAGAGCCAAGTGCTCCTTCGATCACTTCAAAACTCTATTCTTTGTTTTTGGGCTAGCACTATGCTTCCGCTTACTAACAAACTCTCAGAGAATTTGAAGGTGAGAATTTGGGAGTTTGAAGGTGAGAATGTCAATGTATTCTTATGAAATGTTATTCATCAGAATAATTTGAAGAAATGAAACATGAAAAATAGAAACAGAGACAGAAACAAAAGCAACAAGTAAAATAGTAAATAGGCTAGCACCTTATCATCTTAATTATAAGGAATGAAGGGGTAAATTTTCAATATAAATATCATTAAATAGTATCTTTTATGTATACTCAACCTGTTGACAAATTGGTATTTTCACTATTCTCTTATTCTTTTTGCAACTTTGTTTCACAAGAACTAAGAGAATCAGGAACTAAATATGTACAGTCAAAATAGAGTCATATTGAACTCCACACTAAGATCTAGATAATACAAAAAGAAAGATCATATTTCTCAGCTCAATTTACCAAGCTAGGATCAATGAATTGTCAAGTACGAGCTACAGAGTACAGACCATCAGATAAATACTTCATCTGTCAAACTCATGAAGTCCATCCAATAATATGGCTCAGTCCATTATAATATCGGATCCACCCTGCCAGAGAGGAACCAACTACTTTAAGGTTAAACTAATATAGAGACGAACTACACCAAGAGCCGAACAGGCTAACAAGGATGTGACCTGTCGAACGTGGGAAACACAGAAGACGAAATGTCGCACCATCAGAGGATAACATTCTAGATATAATATTAATTATAAACCAATGTTAAAAAAAGATAAAAGAAAATAAGCTAGAAATCTCTAAAGATTTATACACAATGATCACTTATTTATATTATATGAGAAAAACCCAATTATGAAAATAGGAGAGATTTAAGAAATATAATAAACAATTAATCCTTGGATGGTGTAACATAACTCCCTCGTAGTAAAAACAAAAAACCCCTCTTCAGTTTGTTGTTTTCTTCGTCCCTAACTCTTTCCCTGAGGCACAAGTCCACGGATAAATCAAGATTCAACAAATTTCATGTTACTTCTTAAAATCTTTCCATACAAATATGTACCCTAGTTATTTTGACATTTTTTATTGTTCCAAGAAAAATAACAAATCAACCATTTTATTAACTCTTCTTCATATTCTTATTGCCCATTCCTTTTTTTCTTTTTCTTTTTTTTTTTTTTGTGCACATTTATCATGCCCATTTTTTAATATATAGTTTGTAGGGTGCACATAAGAACTAATTTTTAATATGGCGTAATAATTTTTAAAAATTGCACAATCAGAGGCTTGCCACAAGCCCAAATCATTTTGAGGTGCATCATGTGATTTAAGTGAGGCGGATACCTCACATTTGGGGAAGGCATGCACTCTTAATTTAGGGTTTTTTTTTATTTTAATTAATGCTATAACTTATAACCAGCCCCACCAATTAAAGCTGATCTCTCACGCACGAAGATCACCTCTCACGCACAAAGATCACCTCTCATGCATGAAACTCCTCACTCATGCATTTGTCAATCTTTCCTTTGGCTACAACCTCCGCCGGCGATCCCTAGTGCCAAAGCTATGTTAGGAGTGATACAGAGAAATTTATTATGCTAAACTAATTTGATATCATACTTTGCTTTGATGTATTATATTTCTTTCATTTACTTCCTATCTTACTTTGATCAATTCATATTTGTATTATACTTCTTTCGCTTCATATTATTACCTTCATTTTCACAAATGTCTCAATACTCAAGTGCGCAACTTTAATCCTTGGGTATCATGTATTTCATTATTCACTGTACTTGTTATGGCTTGTTTATGTTAAAAAGAATTTTCATATTGTTTTTATCTTATAAATAGGGCATGAAATCATCCAATATATCTAGTCTATTTCATAAAGTATTGCATCTAAATTCTTAATGTCATATAATATGAATCTTGATTTAATGTTAGATATGTTTATATGACACCATAAATGCTCATTTGGTTTTCTTTACACTAACTCTATCGTAATTAAAGAAAAATTAGCATCTACCTCTCACCTCTCACCTCTCACCTCTCACCTCTCACCTGTTGGCACGATCAAACTTTCTAGGCTAGAAATTAAAGTTCTCAAATCAAGAATACCTGAGATTTACAAAGAAATGGCCACAAGCAATATTTGGTTAAGCATTTGATAGTTCAGATATGCTTGGGAATTAATTTTCAAAAAGCCCTAACATCCCAACTGTTATGATGCTTCAGCAATTTGACCCTCTCCCAATTTTCATAGCTTCATATCATCATTGCTAGTGGAAAACAATTCAACTCCCCTACCATTACCTTCTCAACACAAACTACCATTGTAGCTTCATTCATATGGCAACGGCATCTTAACACTTCAAACGTGAAAACATATACCAAATTCAGCACATTAATTATTCCAGATTTGTTTTTCAGAGCCCAATATTTCCCCACAGTGTCATTCATCAATCAAATATTTGTAACATCCCACTTCAAATTGACAACAAACACATAATCAACTTTATTTTAACTCTCAGGAAACTAACTGATCTTCCACCTTCTTTTCTGAGCAATTCCAAGTATAACAATAGCAACAAAACTCCAAATATTTACGAATATTTAATAGTACTGAGACTTACAAGACTTGGACGTCCTACATTCAGAAGGCTGTTTTATATAGTGATGTGCATGCAAATTGAAAAAAGATGTCTATATAGAGATTAACTTTAAGTTTTGCAAAGTAAAACTTACTATTTGGATGGAACATTCGAGAAACAAATCGAACCGTTGGTGGCTTGTTTGGATAATCCTCAGTAAACTGCAGTGTGAGCTTAAACGTACCTGGCAATTAACAGTTATGAAAACACATTTTTAATATGAAATTAAAGAACAGCTAAACAGAACATAGGTAGCAAAAAAGGAATTCCCAAAAAAAACATCAAAAAAAAGTTGTCAAATAATATGATTAAATGAGTCCATGC
>JXCR01143937.1:60924-167328 GCA_002079205.1 Phalaenopsis hybrid cultivar
TATAAAATGGCCCCTAACAAAAGGTATTTTTTGATTTCATGGCATCAAAGAAAAGTGATGAGATTCCTTTATAATGCAACCAGAGAAGCCATTAGAACGAAACCACCACGTTAGTCTGATAGTGAAGTTACTTTTGGATGTTTGACTTGCATCTAGCTGCATAACAAATAATGAAAATAGATCTAATGTGTTCCAATTTAAGTGATTTGAAGCAGAGGGTTGTTTATTAAACAAGGAAAAAAAAACAATATTAGGTCCACGTGACAGACAACCCCACTTCCACAGCTACTCATATAAGATCCTTCATACGGGGTGATTAAACACACAAAAAACCATGATAAACAAGGGCTTTGTAGTACAGGATGTAACAATGAAATATGTTGATAGAACATGAAATTCCAAAAGAAGTGTAGCATCCACATAGAAAGGCAGTACAGTGTACCTAAAAAGGATAAATATGTAGCATGGAACCCTAAAAAAATGTTGTCCAAATTAAACAGTTCGTTCCTCTAGCATGGCATGACATGCAGTACTTTAACTTTATCTTAAACAACAAAATCTCAAAAAACCATCAGAACAAACCTATGTTTTAGGGGGAAAAAAAAACATAAAACCATGCCGTCTGAACTGACTATATCGAAAATATATCATACTTCAATCTATCTAACTCATTGTGTTCCTTTGCTGTGTGTGCTTGATATGATGATCATAAACTTATATTACTTTGTACCGCCTTAATCTCTATTAGTGTCTTCTATTTTCTGTACAAATTTTTCAACATATCAAATTACCATTTATATTACATGCCATCTACAAGTACTGAATTCACATCACTGCTATACGGATAGCAAAATCAACCTTGAAAACACAGAAAACAACCAACAACAAAGAGAGTGAGTAGTTCAGTGAAACATATCAAGTAATGGTTGAATTAGGTAATTATAAGAGCTAGAGGCTAGGAAAATCATGCATTCATGAAGGTGGCAAACATTTAATGGAAAAACAGATGAAACAAATGAAACACAAGCATGGTAATAAAAGTAAAAAATAAAAAAACATATGAACAGAAAGTATAACAAGACGAGCCTCAGGCTTGATCACTTCTATCAGAATCACAACTTGAAAGCATAAATGACTTTACCTCCATCCCAAGGAGTGTCATCAGGGCTGCAAGTACGCATAAAAGCAGCTGTAAGTCATTGTTTATTTTTGCAAACCAACAAAATAATGACAGTTGCAATAATTCCTACCCAAAAATGACAGCATTCCACAGCATGATATTGTTATCCTGAGGAGCACCACTAATGCCTGCAGGGGGGTCCTGCTGCAATCGTTTGAAGTCCCTCATCAATCTCTTCCTCGCTGGAGTTGACATCCTCTCAACCTATACATCACAGATTGAATTCCATTAAAGAAAAGAGTAGTATCATATTCACCACACAAAAACTAGTAAGAAACACCAATAGTTTCAGAGCAGAAACTAAGCAGACAATGGAATGAATAATTTATGTGCCGTGCTACTACTTTCCTCAATAAAAAGTTCGGATACTTTTTTTTACGGTGGCAACATCAGCAAGCAATTGCATGACAAACAACTATACAAATAGAAGAGCTCAATTAGTTGAACATTTCCCCCATTCCCGCCTGAGGTAAGTCTCCAATTCTTGCATGCCTTGAATTCCCACCACTTCTCTTCACCGCCTTCTCACTTTGAGCCCCTTTTGTGTTCTAGGCTTTAGTCTCTTTTGATCTCTTCTACTCCTTTGGCAATGGAAAGGGGTTGAAGGTTTTCTCCCATGAAATCTCCTCCTCTCCCCTCCACAGACAGTTCTTCTACGAAAGACCAAGTTGCTTCACCCCAGAAGCTTCATCTTTTAAGATCTTTGAAAGTTCTTTAGATCATTATTTTGCTAGTATGGTATCATCCTGCTTCAAATACAACCCTTCTAGCACAATGGCTCTAAGTACTTCAAATGCTTCTCACCTCTTCCCACCCTTTCTAGTTGCTCTGCTAGAGCCTCTGTTTCTTAATTAGCAGGATCCCCTAACTACAACCCTCTAGCATAATGGCTCCAAATGCTTTAAATGCTTCTCACCTCGACTTCCCTCCCTTCCTAGTTGCTCTGCTAGAGTTTCTGTTTTTTAACTAGCAGGATGCCCTAACTACAAACCTCCAGCACAATGGCTCCAAATACTTTAAATGTTTCTCATCTCAACATCCCTACCTTCCCAGTTGCACTGCTCGAGTCTCAGCTTCAAAACTTCCAGGATCTCCCTCAATGCCTCCTCAAAATCCTATAACCACGGATTAAAAAGAAGTTGTCACATCTCAAACCCCTACTTTCAAAGATTTCCCATTCAACTTTGTGCCAAACATCGATGAAACAATCCCTTTTTTAAATGATAAGGCCCACTTTAAGAACCAAAACAATGGTAGCTTCGCTACATTGTTACTCGCCGAGGAAAGGTCTTATTAAGAAGCACTCCTAGGCAAAGTTAAGAAAGCTTTACCATTAAAAGGTCTCTCTCTCTCTCTCTCTCTAAGATGGATTATTCTTATTTAAATTTTCAGCGCTGGAGACTATGAAATGATATGGATGGGTCTTTTTTTTTTTTTTGTGACAAACTGCTCATCATAAGAAAATCGTCACCCAATTCACTTATACTCTCCTATGGTTCAGGAATCGTGAATTTCCTCCATGCTGTTGGAACCCCGTACCTCTCTCTCTCCATCTCTCTCTCTAAGATGGATTATTCTTATTTAAATTTTCATGGGCTGGAGACTATGAAATGATATAGATGGGTCTATTTTTTTTTTTTCTGTGACAAACTGCTCATCACAGGAAAATGGTCACCCAATTCACTCATACTCTCCTATGGTTCAAGAATCGTGAATTTCCTCTATGCTGTTGGAACCCCACTAGAATCCCTAAGATGGCCATTAAAATTGGTCTTCCTCTTACCGTAAATGCCCTCATAGCCAGCAAAACTTGCCTCCATTTTTTGCCAAGGTTTGTGTCCATGTGGCAAAAAACTCACCATTATTGGACAAAATCAATATACACATCTTTGGTAAGAATTGGATGTTACATGTCCACCATGAATGGAAACCAACTCCTTCTGTGAATACTTCATTCACTCTTCTCATCAGTGATCAACACGCCCATCAAATCCCCCGCCTCCCACATCCACTCATGGTAGAAGTTGACGCCAAAAACCTCGCCACAACAACCCTACTTCAAACCTCATTCCAAGAGTTAAATCCCATAAGCAAATCACGTCGCCAAAACAAATATAAGAAAAAAGGTTATTCCTAACCTCTCCTTAAGGCAGTCACAATAGTTCACAATTCGTCACAAAACCTAACCCACTCTCAAGTATGTCTTCTTAAGCCACAACAAAATCTAATAAACCCACTTTTCCTTCTATTCTTCCAATTCCAAGGCGCCAAGCCAAAAGCAAGCAAAAAATAAAGAATAAAAAAATTCCATCCAATAACTCCAAAATCCAATATTCTACCCAATAAAACATCTTGAGATGTTGGAGGATTTAAAGACTTGATAGGCTCCTTAACTATAACGAGCACCCACTCCTTCAACCAAGATCCTATGTGCTCTAGAATCTAAAATTAGCACATCCCAACTCGATAAACCACGGTTCATCAACTCGCACCAACTTTTTGAAAATAAAGATTATGTCAACATCTTTAACCCTTCCTAACCGTACGATTTGAGAAAAATGGAATAACTCATAATCTCTGTTATTCCATCTATCATTTAAAATTGAATGATTCATGGGGTAAGTCATTGCGGCCAATCTACAACATTTCATCTATTTGCGACCTATGCTGCCAAATCACATGCTAAGAGACCCACTCTGGTTCGCACTTAAGTAGATTTCAACTGCATAAATAATCCATATGCCATTTTAGGTGACTTTAATTTCTACAAATTTCATTCTAAAAAATCTAGCGGCAACCTCAATCCAAATAACAAATTTTAGAAGATCAATTCTACGTTATTTGACACTAGTACAAAAGATTTCTCCTTTGTGCCACTTTTATATTCTTATTTCAGCAACAGGACTGATAATCCAATCAAAATAAAGATTGATAGGTTATTTTTTGACGAAGCCTAGCTAGATTTATTCCTTTATCATACAGCCATACTATATTAATTAATTTCTAAGGTGTTCAGATCACTCTTGATAATTTATGCTACTAATACAATTTCTTCTAAAACACGAATTCCTCTTTAAGAAATTATGAACTTCACACTCTAGCTACAATGATATTTTGGAGAATGCTTCTACCTTCATTCTGAGAGGATACTATCAATATTCTATCAAAAATTAGAATTCCTTAAAAACCACTTAAAAGTGCAGCGTCACTTCTTTACAAATCATTTATCTTGCTCAATTTCTGAATTGGAAGAACAACTTCATATTCTTCAATAACTTGACATTCAGCCTCAAAAGCCTTCACTTGATTCCAAAATCTAAAGCAAATTGTGGCAAACTTGTCGGTTTGTATTCCTGTCCGTCCAATCACATAATGCTAAAGCTAAATGGCTTTCCCATAACGGGGATAAGCTCCATTTTTTGCATGGGAAAATCAAATATAGGAAGAACTACAACATCATTAGAGAAAATTTTTTTTCGAACAATATTTTCTCTTCATTCTGGACAGTGCTGCTGCTGTCATACACCACTTAAAAAAACTATTTAACAGTAGTAGCTCTCCTAATAGTACCCTACCATGCAGCCCACCTTTAAACTGTTGATTGGAAACTAGGCTTCTAACCAAGAGATATTAGGTTAGCATATTGTTTGTACAAGTTTATGATTAAATTAACACAAAAATCGCCCAAAAATAATACTCCAATTGACTACCATCCACAATCTCTATTACTTGAACTTCTTGTGCTTATGGCAAATGAAGAAATAAAAAGCATGGACCAAAAAAAACCTACTAATAGGTGGGATGGCTTCCCTTTTGAATTCTATGCAACACTTAGGAGATCATAGGTAACCAAGTCTACTCTACAGTTTACAGCTTTTTACACATAACAGTTTCGACAAAATGGGAAGGCCATGAGAATTGCTTTAATTCTCAAAAACAATGATTCCAGCACAATCTCTATTTTCAGACCAAAATCTCCTGTAATACTATTTACAAAATTATTGTTAATAAGATACTTGGCAGACATTTAAAATTGATTGACTTTTATTATTCATCCAATCAAGCTGGATTCTTGTAGAGCAAAAAATCCACACAATATCATTGTTGAAAATGAAATTTTCCATGAATTCCAACAGAATAGGGAAGGAGATTATTTTTGTTCTAAGCAAGATATTAGAAAGGCATTTTGACACTATCAACAAAATTGCTGCTATACAGAGTGAGCCAAAAAAAGCTTTTTGCATCTTTTCATAGATGGGCTTGAAGCTTATGTTTAAGATATTCTCTATATGCATAAACGGTTCTTTGAAAGGCCTCTTTAACTCCTCAGATGGTCAGAAACAGGAATATCTCCTATCTTCATACTTATTTCATATTATGCTAGATTTTTATACAACCTCCTTTAATATTAATTGCTAAAGGTGACTACGCTGGGGTTCTTCTCGCATTCATCGCTTCTTGCATTTGCTTCATGAAAATGATCTTGTTTTTGGTAGCCTCTTACAAAATACTTTCACACTCAATGCATCCATGCTTCTTTTAACAAATATAGCTAGACTTAACATAACCACACCAAAATTACTAAGGTTTGTGGCTTTCTTTGTTTCTAACTCATCTTTATTGATGCCTCTTATCTGAAGGCCTTTAAACTCTTTAGTTCTTGCTAGCAGTCGATGACACTCCCAAAATGCTCTATACGGAGGCTCTATTCTTGTGCACATAACCTTCTTGGTGAAAAGACTCATGGAAGTTGCCACCAAATTTAGAACAAAGCCTTTTACCCCGTTGGACATGATTGTTGCATAAACTTATTTTGGGATCAAAGGATCCATAATAAATCCCTATGGAATCAATCGGTCCTCCACTAAATCTCCACTAGGCGTGACAAGTAAAACTATAGTTGGTCGTTTTTACGATCCCTATCACAAATAACATAAACATAATTATGTGATTCCTCTCATTTTTCGAGGGCTGGATTTTTTAGGAATGGTAACTCTAATCCTTGATTTAAGAACGTTATAAATGCCTTTTACAACCATGTGACTAAAGTGGGCTAACAAATTTGGCATCAACACTATGCCATAAGATATTCTTCTTATGTCTATCTCGGCATGATGAATGATTTAAAAACTATTGATGTTCTCCATGCTCAAAATACTGATGTCCACATAATCAGTGGTTTCTAAAATGAACATATTTAAACCAAGAACCATTTGCTTTTGATTGTCAATACATGTTCCAAATTCTTACCACTTGTCTGCTTTGGGCCTCCACATTTCTTCTCAGACCCAAACTTCTTTGTGGTTTTATTATATAAATGATTTGGTAAAGCTTTCATTCAATTAAAAGTTAATACTATCTTAGTATTTGTTTTATGATATGCCAAAGTTGTTGCAAAATATATGATAGAAGATTTGGCAATAACATGGCATGCGTCACCTATATTATACACAAAGTCCATCAAGTTGTGAAATAAAAAGTTATCAATCGGAAAAAAATGTAATGGAAAACAAGCAGTTTTGTCTTCTAATATGGAGATCTATATCTTTATGCATGTTTGTAGACAATTCTAGGGTTCTGTCTCCACTAATTTGCTTGTGCATAGAATCTTTTGATATTGGATGTTCTCTAGAGCTTCTTCCTCTCCTTTCATCGCTGGTAGATGCTTTATTGGATAATGATGGGCCTCCAATTACCACTGGATGGTTGCTATAGCATCAAGGGGCTGGACTCTCTGCTACTTATGATCACCAATACTTTTTGCTTCCCCCTTGATGTTTAGTTCAGTAATTATGTATTTATTGATCTTCTGCTCTTTTGGAGATATTAATGCGCTAAGCAAATCTGGCCAGAATCCTCACCTTTATATTTTTCATATTTTTTTAACTCATTCAGGGAGTTTATTTTGAGTCTACGTTAGGAGCTCTTTACAAATTGTTATCATTCTTTATTCCATTCTTTTATTACACATGTAAGTCACGTTTAATATTAAATGGAATCAAGCCCCAGCTCCTAATTTCCAAAAATTAAAATAAATAAATAACTTTTGAGAACCTAACACCTGATCTAGGGGAAATAAAGAAAAAAACCCTAATTATAACACGATCTTTCAGAATAAATGGTCAGAAATAGGATTTTTCGGCAGTAACAACCAGATCGGAGGCAGACGAAAAAACAGTTCATAGAGAAAAATGAATAGCAAAATCACAAAAGAATAGTACGAAACGACACCGGCACGCCACAGCGCGGCAGGAATCGAGGATTCGTCTAGGTCTACGCCGGCGAGTGATGATTCACCTCTCAGGCGATGCAAGTCGCTTTTTGTTCTCTCTCGAATTCGATGAAAATCCGGATAAGATCAGAGGCAGGCCTCCATTTGGAGCCGAAAGCGATGAAGATGGCGATCGGCAGTCGAAAACCGACACGACCGGAAAGAGAGAGAAATGTTAAAATAACAAATTAACCCACAGGAATTAAATATAAAAAGTGTTTTTTTCAGCATTTTATTTCGCATGGTTTTTGGGTACATTAAATTTAAAAATTAATTAGTACATGCACTAATTAATTTTTTATCAAATGAATCTGAAATTTATTATATTTATTTAAAAATAATAATTATAATATTTAAATAATTAATAATTTTGATATTATACGAATTTTAAAATCTATTTTATTGGGAATAACATAACTTATTTTCTACTTTTAGATTTAATAAAATTTGTGATATAACATAAAGAAATTCTCAATATTTTATTTGAAGTTGTGACACGGATGAGCTTTTGAGTAAGAAATATTCAAATTTTGATTAAGAGTTATCCAAAGCTTTGATTTCAACAAACTTATAGTCAAACTGATCGGTTAGATGAAACAAGCCCAATGATACCAAAATTGGTCCAATCTGAGTCAAATCGACCTCTGATCAAGCATTAAGCCTCTTTAAAAACTTTTCAGATATATTTTGAAGGTCAAACAGATGATAAATCTGATGAGCTTATGGTCGAATCAAGCGTCTCAACAAGACCAATCCAACAAACTTAAGATAGCTCAATTATGGCATTGTTAAGACACTCAAATTCCCATCAAACTTTGTCTGATCGAGGGAGTCTATTCGAGCCCTCAATTTAAAGTGATTCATATTGTTTCGTTAATTGCAACCATGACTATATAAAATCGAACCTCACCCTCTCATGGAAAAGAGAGAATTTAAAGCCTAAAGAAGATTGAAGCTTGAAAAACGAGCTAAAGTTGTCTCCTACTTCTGCAAACGACAACCACCACAAACCGCCATCGACCACTACTCCTCAGCCACAGACCATCACCATCGGTTGCCACCCACTTCTTACAATGAAGCGTCGTGTGAAGAAACAACTAACTTCTTGGACTCACGAAGTAACCTGCTAAGCGACGCATCATCCTGAACATCAAGCTGACCTCAAAGACACGCAACAACACACCTTGAATGGTGCAGCATCACATGTCAAAGATGGGGTAATTATACACCTTACATGCGCTCATGCAATTCCCGACTCTAGCCCCCACAGCCTACGTGCGTCATTACAACTCCCCACTATGGCCTACATGACCAACTACAGCCTACGTGGTCCGCAACTAATGTTACTCCGGACTCCTGCCCCAACGGCCTACGGATATAATTACAATTTGCCATTATGGCCTACATGACCATCTATGTCTTATGTGGTCCACAGTTCGTGCTCTCCCAACTCCAGTATTCACTACTCTAAGACGTCATTACTACTCTCTACTATGTGATACACAGTTTATACAGCTCCTGACTCTAGTACCTACAGCCCACGCACGTCATCGCAGCTCACCACTATGGCATATACAACCTATGTGTAACTCATATATGGCCAACCAATGTTCTTAAAGAAACCATCTATGGCCCACCTAGCCAATTATTATAATGGTTGTCAACCACGACTTCTACGACGAGTTGGTGCTACAGCCACCATCTACAACACTCACAACTAACTACTACCTCTGTGATAATCAACTATAGCCCTTATAGTCAGTTATCATCAAGAACTACTGCTAATTTACAGATATACAACTTTTTAATTCCATCTTTCCTAATTCAGAAGAGGTGTGGATTTGTGTACTCACCGTTCATGGTAGATTATTTCAATTGGGTTAGACCCAATAGTTTTTTTCCCTTTCAAGGGTTAATCACGTGAGAAATTTTCTGATATTTTTTCATCATCATTTATATAACTTGAGTTTATGTTAGGTTCTTATACAACATCAAGATAATAAATAATCATTACTCTAATATTATTAATCTTCTAGCACACATTAGTTTGTCATTGTCTGTGGGAAGCAAAGTCCCATTTAGCAGTGTCTTCAACTTTGAGAAGTTGAGCCCCTGCTTTGTATCTCAATGATGAACATCATCTAACTAGCAAAAGAGCCTTTAAAGCATTTTATGATCTAAGAGGCAACCTTTATTACAGTCTTGAAAGGTCATTCATGTCAATGTTCGAGCACAAATGTAGTGAGGTTGTCTTCTAGATCATGTTCAGACACAAAGTATTATACAACTTCTTCCAGGTTGGAGGGGCAACCTTCACTGTAATCTCAAAATGTCGTTCAAGTTAACATCACGGACACAATTGTGATAGGGTAGTCATCTCATATTTCATTCAAACAACAAGCCTTTGAAACCCACTCCTGAAAAATGCTTCCTCAGTGCCCCCTCATCGTACTAAAGTTCCTCTTTAACCAAATCAAGAAGTTGATCTCTTTGAGGCTCAATACATTGGTTGTTTTACAAGTTCGAATGGAAAATGTCCTCACTAGTGAAGCAAAAGATTCAAAAGTGGCAATTGTTAAACATTATTCTTGAGTATGATTGTAACCATATTTTCAATAAAAAGTTCGGTCCATTTTGACCAATGCTCAGTTTTGAAAATCGTAAAGCATCTTTGACACCTCATTTTGGGCTGAATTGATCACAAGGTGACTCAATTAAACCTATTCCAACACAGGTTACAGTCGTCAAGCATAAGCTACGACTAATAACCTCGGATTGGTAAAAAATTCTTAGTGGATTGCCTTTGACCTTCTCCATAACTGGTTAAGATAGTCGAGCAAAAGCTTCGATAACCAACCTACAATAAATCAATCATTCTTAGTGGATTTCACATGACTTTGTCCATTATGGGTTAATGTCATCAAGCATCTCTAGCTATACAACCAAGGAAGGGCCTTACATTTTATAATTCTTTTTTCAACTCTACTCTAACACAGATTATAGTCGACAAAAGCACTTTGACAAACAACCTAGAAAAAGTTGAATATTTGTGGTGGGTTGAACATTCGTAGTTGTAGAGAAGGTCTCCACCCTTACCCCTAGAAGTCAAACCCAAGATGCAATACTAGATGAGAAGTTATGATGCTCCTAAACAATAAGCACATGAGAACGTCTTGATGAGAAGCTACCATGCCCCTCGAAGTCGAGCCTAAGAGAAAAGACTTTTGGGAAGCTCGCTCCTAGAAGACAAGCCAGAAGGCAAGTTTCAATGCTAAACTACCATGCCCTTGGAAGTGGAGCACAAGGAGCAAGACTCGATGAGAATTACAGTGCTCTTAGAAGACAAACCTATAAGGAAAGTTTTGATAGGAAGCTACAATGCCCCTGGAAGATGAGGTCAAGAGGCAAGTCTCAATGAAAAGCCAGTAGTGGACAGGGTTCACACTAGAAAGACTCCACGAAAGAAAGTGGTTGACAGGGTCTCCACTCAAAGACCTCAGAAGGTTATAAGCATTAGAAGGAACAATTGTATCAAAGATCTCATAAGGCTACTGATACACCAAAATAATATATTGTTTTAAGTACATATTTTATGCTTATTTTTTGTGATATTGCACTTTAAGGAAGGATATTTTCATGTTTTTGTTGCAGGTATATCATTTTTAGACATTTGAAGAGAAAATGACAAAAAAGACGAAATTTGGAGCCAAAACAACTAATTTTGGGATTCTGGTGCATGATGCGCTAAAATCCAGAGAGCTGGCATATTATGCGCCAAAGACGACTTTTTGCAAATTAAGGTGGTTTAAGACAAATTTCATGCAAATTTTTAAACAGAAACTTGTTCTACACACCTATTGGTGTAATACAATGCATCTAGACACTTTGGAAGGTTCTTTTATGAAGGGATATGTCTCTTGGATCAAATGACACATCTTTTGAATTTAAAAGAGCTGAATTTTGGAGGGAATTTTGAATTCTTTTCAGGAGGAGGCAGCCCAAAAGAAACAGAGAAGACTTGAGAGAGTTGAAAGCGGGAGACGAGAAAGGGAGAGACATGAAGTTAGCGTGAGAGGTGAGAGAGAGAAGAGGAGATTTTCTTCTAGGTTGTAAGAAGAGAGGGAATGTGGAGATTTCTTTTTCATTACACTTCTAAAAGAGAATTGGGAGTGATTGTAAAGAGAAAAAGGCTTGGAGAGAACGTATAGGGGTTTTCTTGGGAATAATTATGAGATAAATTGTACTTTTTTTTCTTTTATTTTTTAAACTTGTTTTTATATAAGAAATCCATATTTTGTAGTATCCTTCTTCTGAATTCTGAGTAATCTTCTTTATTCTTCTCCCTATTTTGAGATATGATTTTTTGTGAAGAATTGATATTGTTTTCTACGATTTTAAAAGTTAATCATTTGTGATGATTTGAACTCTGATCTTCATTTACTTTTTGATCTGGTCAATTGAAATATTAAAACTTGTTGAGAGACATATGTTCTGAAAATGGATATGATTTCTACAACATAGGGAGAATCACATTTGATTTCATGAGAGATTATGTCATTCATGGGATTGCGTGCAAATTAATAGAGAAATATACTTTGTTGGATGCAGAATTGGAGATTTTAAGTTGATAGATTAAAATCCTAAATTTGGTCCATTTGATTAGAAACTGATGTGAGATTGTTAGCCCTTAGGTGAGGGAGTAGTGGAATCTCTGGAGTGGCAGTCGTTACCTCCTAACCTAACCACGAAATTAGAGACCAAACTTTGAATTGTCAATGTTCTTTATAACACTCGGAATAGGGTAAAGACTATTTGGCACAAAACCTTTTTTTATATATTTTTTAAAATGATTTCAACTTCTTCACAATCCATATTTTCATTGTAAAGGTGAAGGATGCTTTCTTAAATTTGAACTTTCTGTCAAAACAAAAACTTTGTTTAGTTTTCATAATTTTACTTTTGGAAGTTAGTTCTTAGTTTGTTAACTTTATTTTTCAACTACATTTTATATAGTATTCACCTTAGTAGTTAATATTCAAACTCCACACTTTACTTTTGTTTTTATATTTTAAATTGTAAAATAATTTCAAAAACGTAAAGGATTTTCCAAGTGCATTTTATATAGTATTCACCTTAGTAGTTAAAATTCAAACTTCACACTTTTTTTGTTTTTATATTTTTAAATTATAAAATAATTTCAAAAAATTACTTAAAGGATTTTCCAACTTTCCTATGGGATTGATATTTATGACTCAATTAGAACCCTTTATTACTTGAGCGATATGTTTATTTGCATTGATTTAAATGGGGATTTGACAGCTTTAAAAGAGTTTTAAAAGATAAATTATTTTCATAAAAGGTATTTTTGTTGGGATTATATTACATATTTTTTATATATCTGTTGTGTGTAATTTTATAATATTAAAAAATATTTGCAAAATTTACACACTAAATCTACCCGCCAGCAAGTTTTTGGCGCCGTTGCCGGGGAAGTAACGAAAAGTATTAGTAACTATTTTATTTTATTATAAAAAGGAGTGTTTGTAGTTTAGTTTGAATATTTTCTTATTTTAGTATGTTTACTTGTTTGTAGTCAAATGGTGGTTTTTGGCGGTTTTTTCTCCATATTACTCTTAAAAACCGACTCTAAACCATATTTTAGGGAGGAAAATGAGGGAAGAGTCACCACTTTCAAATCTTATGGCTTCCTGCTCTAAAAAATCCGCTAGATTTGGAATTTTCAACGTGAGAAAGTTTGTTAGTTTTGATGCGCAGAAGTTACATGATCGAGTTTTGGTGAAGAAGAGGCTTATTAAAGTAAGGGGATTTATGAATCGAGGATTCAACACACTGAATACTAGAGTGGAAGAGACTATTGCGCAGAGGCATTAGGAAGCACTTTGCTACGCAACTGCCGCTATTATTGTTCATGTAGTAAAAGAATTTTATGCAAATCTTCATGAGATCAACCAAGGAATGATTTATGTGCGAGGCAGTTTTGTGAAGTTCACTTCTTTAAGGATAAACGAGATGTTTATGATTGAGAATGCGTCTACCTACCATTATGCATATTTTACCCCTACGAGAGATAATATTAATGAACTCTACCGCTACCTTACAGATGAAGATGCTAATTGGGAGACCAGAGATGATGGAAATATAAGTTTTCCCTCATCATTTTTAATTCCAGTTTCAAAAGCCCGACACTTCTTCATCTCATCAAAATTATTGTCTACCATGAAAATTAGTAAGGTAACTAAGGAGAGTGTTATTCTGAATTATTGCATTCAAACTGGAAAACCTATTGTTGTACCTATTATTATGAATCCGTTTTGGGTTTGATTGTCAATGGATCTGCAACTGGACTTGGACATCTATCCACTATTTTCCTACTGTGCAGTCAATCGCAAGTACCATGTGAAAGCTGGGGAAAAGTGCTACTTCTTTGGAAGCCGATGGATCCATAAATCTACTGCAATAGTATTGGAATGGGAGATGAAATGATATGAATGTTTTGATGGATCAAGACTCTCAGAATTCGTTACCTGTTCAGCCCTAGTACAACTCTAGTGCACTTTTGAATAAGATCAAGAAGATTGAAAAAGAGGTGCAGAATCTCATGCATGTGAATGGTAATATTACTAAAATGTTGCATCATCTGGATTAGAGACTAAAGGAACATTTTTAACATATTGTGCATATTGAAAATGGGTTGGTACATATGTTCAAGAAACATTATTGAATTGAGGAGGAAAATTCAACTGATGAATTTCCATTTTGACCCTTCTACAACTTGTATGTGCACTACCAATCTATGAGAGATATCCAGAAGGATGATACTGATAAAGATGTGTAAACTTAATTTATGCACGAAACTTTTGTTAAGTACTGTTTGTTTTAGTTATTTTGTTGTGTTAGATTGCATTTCTTTTCCATTGTTGAACACTATCTATGTTTATGTTTTGAATTTTGATGTTTAGATTTTTGTGTTATGATGTTGGTTTTCTTTATGACCAAAGTAAAATATGTTGAGATTTTCGTACCTCTTTTATATTATTTTAATGATAATGCACTTTAAAGAAAGGTATTTTTGATGTTTTGTTGTAGGAATAATGAATTAAGGTCAATAGAGCAAAAAGATGCAAAAAGGAGCGAATTTGGAGCAAAAAGGACAAAAATGTGGAGAATTGCACTAGGGTGCCGACGACGCCATCGATGCCGCCGACGACTAGATTTTCCCGAGTCTACAGGACAAAATCTCCAGAAGGCCGCCGACATCGCCATCGAGGCCATCGACGGCGGGATTGACGGTTATGTGTTCTTATATAATGGATAAGGCCAGATTTTGGATGGGTGCATAAGCAACTCTTGAGAAAACTCATCCACATCTTTAAAGAGAAGATTTTGGCCGAAAATAGAAGAGTCCTGGAGGTTAGATATGTTCCATTAGTGTGTAGAGAGCTTGGACCAAAAATAGAAGAGTCCTGGAGGTTAGATAGGTTCCATTAGTGTGTAGAGAGCTTGCTAGAATGGCCAAAAATAGAGAAGTCCTGGAGATTAGATAGGTTCCATTAGTGTGTAGAGAGCTTGCTAGAGCGTGTAACTGTGAGAAATTCTTTGAGAAATTGTAAGAGTGGAGGGAAAGTGAGAGATTTCTTCCTCGTAGAGTGTAACAATTGTGAGGAATTCTTCAAGAGATTGTAAGAGTGGAGGGAAAGTGAGAGATTTCTTCCTCCTTCCACTTCGAAGAAGAATTCTGTGTGCTGTAAAGAAAGAAAGAGATTCAGAGGAACTTCGAGGAGCAATATTATGAGGAATTCTTCGAGAAATTGTAAGAGTGGAGGGAAAGTGAGAGATTTCTTCCTCCTTGCTCGTTTCGAAGGGAATTGCTTGTGTTGTAAAGAAAGGAAGAGATTCAGAGGAACTTCAAGGAGTGTTCTTGGGGAGAAATTAGAATTTTGTGTGTTGTAAAGAAAGAAAGAGATTCAGAGGAACTTCGAGGAGTTTGCTTGTGGAGGAATAAATTCTGTGTGCTGTAAAGAAAGGAAGAGATTCAGAGGAACTTCGAGGAGAGTTCTTGGGGAGAAAGAGATTGTAAGAGTGGAGGGAAAGTGAGAGATTTCTTCCTCCTTGCTGCTTTGAAGAGGAAATGTGTGTTGTAAGGAAAGGAAGAGATTCAGAGGAACTTCGAGGAGTTTTCTTGGAGAGAAATATGTGCTGTAAAGAAAGGAAGAGATTTAGAGGAACTTCAAGGAGTTTGCTTGGGGAGAAATTAGAGATACTGTAAAGAAAGAAAGAGATTTAGAGGAACTTCGAGGAGTGTTCTTGGGGAGAACTTAGAGATTCTCCTTGCTACTTCGAAGAGGAATTCTGTGTGTTGTAAAGAAAGGAAGAGATTCAGAGGAACTTCCTTGCTACTTCAAAGAGGAATTTTGTGTGCTGTAAAGAAAGGAAGAGATTCAGAGGAACTTTGAGGAGTGTTCTGAAGAAGAATTCTGTGTGTTGTAAAGAAAGGAAGAGATTCAGAGGAACTTCGAGGAGTTTTCGACATAAGTGTTATTTACTTGTTGTAGTTTGTATGACTTCGCTTTTAGTTGGGGAGAAAGTTAGAGATAAGTTATTTACTTGTTATAGTTTGTATGGTTTTGATTATATATATGAATTCCGAGTTTTGTTGTGCTTTCCCCATGAGTTCTGAGTAGTTTTCTCTGTCTATTTTCCTTGTCTCGAGATTTCTGAAATGGTGATTTGAATTGGTGAAGCCATTAAAATGTTTAAGAAATTTTGATGATCTTTTCACTTCAATCTTAATTTACTTTCAATCTGGCTAATTGATTTGTTAAAATATGTTGAGTTTTACAACTAAAGAGAATATTCTTTCAATCTGGCCAATTGATTTCGATCTTAATTTATTTTCAATCTGGCCAATTGATTTGTTAAAATATGTTGAGTTTTACAACTAAAGTGAAGATTACCAATCTGGCCAATTAATTTGTTAAAATATGTTGAGTTTTACAACTAAAGTGAAGATTACACAATCTGGTCAATTGATCTGTTAAAATATGTTGAGTTTTACAACTAAAGTGAAGATTACATCTCAAGATTCTGGGAGGTCAAAGCCCTTGGAAGTTGGGTGCAAATAAATAGGGAAATTCAATCTAGCCAATTGATTTGTTAAAATATGTTGAGTTTTACAACTAAAGTGAAGTTTACCAATCTGGTCAATTGATCTGTTAAAATATGTTGAGTTTTACAACTAAAGTGAAGATTACATCTCAAGAATTGGGAGGTCAAAGCCCTTGAAAGTTGGGTGCAAATATGATAATACATCCAAGATTCATGGAGGTCAAAGCCCTTGGAAGTTGGGTGCAAATAAATAAGGAAATAAAATTATCGGGAGTAGAATTGGAGATTTTAGAGTGACAGACTAAAATCCCCAATTCGGTCAAATATTACTACCAGGCGTAGAATTGGAGATTTTAGAGTGACAGACTAAAATCCCCAATTCGGCCCTATCGTTTGGGTGCTAATGTGTAGATGTTAGCCCTCATGTGAGGGGAACGTGGGAGCTCCGAAGTGAGAGCCGGAATCCTCCCAGCCTAGCCGCAGAATCAGTAACCAAGNATGTTTTCTCCATGAAATCTGAGTAGTTTTCTCTGTCTTTCTCCTTGTCTCGAGAATTTTGAAATGGTGATTTGAATTGGTGAAACCATGAAATTATTTAAGAAATTGTGATGATTTTTTCACTTCAATCCTAATTTACTTTCAATCCCAATTGATTTGTTAAAATATGTTGAGTTTACAACTAAAGTGAAGATTACATCCAAGATTCATGGAGGTCAAAGCCCTTGGAAGTTGGGACAAATAAATAAGAAAATATTGCTATCAGACATAGAATTGGAGATTTTAGAGTGACAAACTAAAATCCCTAATTTGGTCTTATCGTTTGGGTGCTAATTTGTAGATGTTAGCCCTAAGGTGAGGGGAACGTGGGAGCTCCAAAGTGAGAGTTGGTATCCTCCCAGCCTAGCCGCAGAATCAGTAACCAAGCATAGGATTAGTCAATGTTCTTTTTGCCTGGACTAAAGGGTAAAGAATAGGTATGCTCCTATTTGACACAATATAAATTGAACTAATTCATTTTATTCATTCACTATAATTTCTTGACAAGGAGAATGATGTTTTCTTATATATTAAATATCACATTAGATGGGTAAAGAATAGGTATGCTCCTATTTGGCACAATATAAATTGAACTAATTCATTTTATCCAAAATAGGTATGCTCCTATTTGGCACAATACAATTTGAACTGATTCACTTTATCCATTCACTATGTTTTTGACAAGGAGAAGGATGCTTTCTTATATGTTGAATATAACAATTAAGCCCTACTTTCTATCATTAGTTATTTATTTGTTATCCAAATTATCTACTTATTTCAATTGCCTATTAGTGACAGATAAGCAAATTGAACGTCGTCGTTGTAGTTGAAGTATTACTTTTTATTAAGCCTTAGTCTGTAGTATTTTATTTCTCCTTGTGGGATGAATAACTAGGACTCCATTAGATCCCTATATTACTTGAGCGATACGTATACTTGCTTTGACAAATTCAACTTTGACATTATTGAATATTATATCTATACTTCTTTATTAAATCAAACACATATTTATAAAGTCGCAGTCAAGATTTTGACACCGTTGCTAGAATTTAAATCTTCTAGTATCAACATCAAATTCTTGCAATTGTCAATTTACAAAAAGAAAAATGTCAGTCAGTTAACATTTATAACGTTGGAAAATATTTAGGAACACTACGATCCTCATCACTCTTTAAGAATTTTGAGATTTTGTCCACTTTTCAATTTTCTACTATCTGCAATCTAATCTACTTTTGTTAAATTTAAGAACATAAACCTCTTTTGTAGGAGTAATTCTTAAACTGTTCTTTATGGCATCGATATGTGGACTCTTAAATAACATATTACTTGACAAATATACTTGCATTGTACAACCTACTTACTTCACAAAAAGTTTAGATGCTTCAAGTTGTTGGCATCATTGCTGTGGAAAGACATTGCTGTGGAAAGACAATAATAATTATTCTTAATTTTAGGAGAACTGTAGTTGATAAGATTTAGATCTAGGTTTAACTCTTTTGTTTTCTTATTTCTTATTTTCTTTTATTATTTTTTAACTGGATCTGTGTTACAATTTTTGGTTTCATGCAGGCGCCAAAAAAATTAAAAGGACAAAAAGTGTATGCTTTCTTCCTTTACATATGATGTATGTTTTGTATGAATATTTGTTGATTTATTCATGTGGGTCACTGTGATTGCCGACTTATTTGGATTTTATCATGTATGTTGTCAAAGTCCATCATCTTTGTTTGTTTGTATGCATAAGGGAGTGATCTTGATTTTCTATATGCAATAGTATAACAATAACTTTGATGATCTTTTTTTCTTATGTTATCTTACTTTGCAACATAACCAAAAATTTGATCCTGGAGAAAATAAGAATTTAATTTTTTAATTTATATATATATTGAGATACTATGCAAGTATATATATCGTTATCAAGTAATATAGGACTTTTTCATTAAGACCTGAATATCGAACCCACAAAGAAAATATGCAATATGCACTATTGATCAACAAAATTTCTATTTTAAAAAGACAATTACTTAAACTATAGATATTTTCACAGTAAGTAAAATTCAATTCTATTTGGTNTCATTAGAGCCTTATATTACTTGAGCGATGTGTATACTTGTGTTGACAAATTCGACTTTGACATTATTGAATATTATACATATACATCTTTATTAAATCAAACACATATATATAAATTCGCAGTCAAAAATTTTGACACCGTTGCTGGAATTTAAATCTTCTAGTAGCGTCATCAAATTCTTGTAATTGTCGGATTTACAAAAATAAAAAGTTCGGTCACTTTAGAACACTAAATTTAAAGTTTGCTGGCTTGAAAAATGTTAGTTTATAATAGCGCGAATTCTATATATAATGTGAGTTTTGTGTTGTTTGTAAAAGTTTGGTGATATTGTGATGTCTAATTATGCTTAGAAAGGCATATTTGAGTTAAATAGAGGTTAACGTAAAGTGGTACGAAGCAGATTTCCATAGAAACTGAAGTCTAGTGAATTTAAGCTCTGGCGCATGATGCGCAAATTTACAAAGCCTTAGCACATGATGCACCAAAGGTCCGAACACGCCAGATAGCCTAGAAAATTGCATATTGCACGTAAAAACTCAATTTTTGCTACCTAAGTTGTCTCCTACCTCAAGACCTTGGTATAGGGTACCACATTGTGGGCGAAAGAGAAGGATTCAGAGGCTAAAAACTATAGATTCATCTTCACTAGGCAAGAGATTCACTTTAACTTAGAAATTTTTTATTTTCACAATAGATTTGGGAGATCCAAATTTTGAGATTTTTGATGAAAAAGTTTGAAGAAAACTCATGCTGAATTTTTTTTACCAAATAATCTTGCTTGAGGAGTTAGATTTTTTATTTAGCAATTTATTTGGAATTATTTGGATTTTTCATAGAATTTTTGAATGGCTCCCTAAGTTAAGAGAGGAAGGTCGTCCAAAGATTTTGATGCACAAAGATTTGTTAGTTTCAAAGCCCAACACAAGTAATTTACTCAAATTGATACAAGTAGAATGATCTAAGAACAAGCGTTTGCAAACCCGAGTGGTGAGATCGAGAGATTGATTCTCACCAGAAACTGGGAGAGATTTTGCCACTTCACTGATAGTTTGGGATTTTTATGCAAATCTAAGGTTCACTGTTGAAGATCACATCTTGGTGAGAGGTAAGAAGGTTGAATTTACTGCTAAAAGGATCAACACTTTTTATGGGCTGAAAAACTTATTTTTTCGATGAATATGCCGCATTCGTGATGACTGATCATCACTGGATGAAGTGATTGCTTTTTTGACTGATGGAAGAGGGCAGTGGAAGATTAAGAATAACAAGATAGTTAAATTCTCTGCTTCAATGTTGACTATTCAGTCAAATGTATGTCACTACTTCATTTCTACCAGACTATTGCTAACAAATCTTTTGGCTGGTGTTACAAAAGATAGAGTTGTACTAAATTATTGCATTCAGAACATGAAAGCATTAGATGTTGGGGCACTTATAATTCAACATGCTTGAAGTATAGTTGGTAGTTTTATAGTTGAAGGTTTGAGATACCCTACCCTGATTTTCACTCTATGTGAATAATCAGGAGTAGAATACCATAGAAATGAAGAAAGATTACAACCACAAAATCCAATTAGGAAGCATATGATTCAGAGAGTGGAATCATTTGTTGAATCTAGAGGTGGAAGAAGGGATATACCCTCTACATCTGCTGTAGGGGCGTCTACTTCTCGATCTACATCACTTGAAGGTATTATGGACCAACTCATGATTCAACAAATGAACATAATTAATATTCACACTCAGTTGGGAGAGACAGGAGCAAGAAATTCTTATAATGATGAATAACAGCAGAGGAGAGTTAAACATGATATCGATTTTAAAAATGTTATGGTAAGATATGTTAGGGGTGAACCTAATGTCAGCTTTCCTGCTTGCCCCAGTTTCACTCCCTATGCTCCTGTTCATGATGAAGAAGAACCTGATGATGAGGAAGGAGATGAAGATTGTTGTTTTATGAGTCTAGTGTAATTTGTTTTGATGTTTGTTTGTTGTTTGTATTTGTAGTGTGATGTATTTTCATTTGAAAACCTATTGTAGTAAGAACTTTATGTTATGTTGTGAATTGAATTTGTAATAGTAACTGTAGGCTTTCACTTTTTCTGCATGTTTAGTATTTTCAGTTTAGTTTTTCAGTTTTTGTATTTCTATTTTTAATTCTTAACAAGTTCTTTAGAATATACTTTTTCTGCATGTTTAGTTTTTCAGTTTAATGTTTTAAAGCCTATTTTTAGTTTTACAGTTAGTACCTGCAATATATCAAAGCCCAGTTTCATAGTCATAAATCCTCTACATGTCAGTTTTTATTTTCATGTATTTACTGTTTTCTTTCACCTACTAAATTTTATGCTAAAAAATATTTTAAAAATCACTTAAGAACTTAAGTTTGGGGGAAAAAAATTTTATTTTAAAAAGAAGTAAAATAAAATTTTATTTGTCCTTAATTAACTTTATTTTTAAAATTAATTTAATATGGCATGGGATATTAAAATTTAACTTTAAAAGACTATACTTTTGTTTATAAATATTGTGGTAAATTTAGGTAAAAATTTTTAAATAATGAAGGTTAATTCTAAAGTTAAAGATATTTGGTATGATAGGATAAGACTATGTTTTTCGATTTATAGTAAAGAAAATTGTATTTTTGATGTGTTAAGAATATTAGAGTTTCATGTAAGGAGAAAGGAATGAGGCTTCATGAAAAATCATAAACTAATATGAATTTATAAAGTGAAGAAAAGTGTGGAGTTTTAACTTTAAGAAGAGGATAGTGAAGTTTAAAATCATTAAAGACTATCCAAATATAGTAATCCTCACTTAAAAAAGAAAAAGAAAAAGAAAAAGAAAGGATTGAAAAGATCCTAAAAGAAAAGAAAAAAAAGAAAAAAAGAAAAAAAAGTGAGGAGAAGCTTGAGGAGATGCCTAATAAAAAATTGGCTCACTTGAATCAACTTAAGGAATGAGCTTTATTACATTTTCTAAACTTATATTGGAGTATTAGTAACATTCCTAGTAAAGTTTTCGAATTTCTTTTTCATACGAATGTTCTAAATGCCCTTAATATGAAAAATTGCAATTCTTTTTTAATTGAATAGAAATTCAGAAAGCTTAAATTTGATTACTAAATATTCCTAGATAAGATGCAATACTAGATGAGAAGTTAGGATGCTCCTAGACAATAAGCCCATGAGAAAGTTTTGATGAGAAGCTACCATGCCTCTCAAAGCTGAGCCTAAGAGGAAAGAATTTTGGGAAGCTACGACAGTCCTAGAAGACAAGCCATAAGGAAAGTTTCAATGCTAAACTACCATGCCTTTGGAAGTGGAGCCCAAGGAGCAAGACTCGATGGGAATTTACAGTGCTCTTAGAAGACAAGCCCAGGAGGAAAGTTTTGATCGGAAACTACAATGCCCCTGGAAGATGAGCTAAAGATGCAAGTCTCGATGGAAAGCCAGTAGTGGACAGGGTTCACACTAGAAAGACTCTACGAAAGAAAGTGGTTGAAAGGGTCTTCACTCAAAGACCTCAGAAGGTTATAAACTTTAGAAGGAATGACTATATCAAAGACCTCATAAGGCTACTGATAGACCAAAATAATATATTGTTTTAAGTACATATTTTATACTTATTTTTAGTGATATTAAATTTTAAAGAATGGTATTTTCATATTTTTGTTATAGGTATATCATTTTTAGGCATTTAGAACAAGAATGGAAAAAAGGACGAAATTTGGAGCCAAAACAACTATTTTGGGATTTTGGCGCATGATGCGCCAAAATCCAGAGAGCTGGTGCATGATGCGCCAGAGATGACTTTTTGCAAATTAAGGCGGTTTGAGATAAATTTTGCATGAATTTTTGAAGGGACACTTGTTCTACACATCTATTGGAGTAATACAATGCATCTAAACACTTTGGAAGGTTTTTTTATGAAGGGATATGTCTATTAGATCAAATAACATATTTTTTGAATTCAAAAGAGTTGACTTTTGGAGGGAATTTTGAATTCTTTTCAAGAGGAGGTAGACCAAAATAAAAGAAGAAGACTTGAGAGAGTTGAAAGGGGGAGACGAGAAAGGGAAGGAGAGAAAGTTGGGTTGAGAGGTGAGAGAAAGACAAAGAGATTTTCTTTTAGGGTTGTAAGAGAAAAGGGAAGGTGAGAGATTTCTTCTTCATTACACTTCTAAGAGAGAACTGGGAGTGATTGTAAAGAGAGAAGGCTTGGAGAGAACTTCAAGGGATTTACTTGGGAAGGATTATGGGAAAAGTTGTATTTTTATTTATTTTCTTAAAACTTATTTTTATATATGAAATCCGTGTTTTGTCATATCTTTTTCATGAATTCTGAGTAGTCTTCTTTATCCTTCTCCCTACTTTGAGATATGGTTTTTGTGAAGAATTGATTTTGTCTTTATCCTTCTTTATCCTTCTCCCTAAAGTGAATGAAGATCAGAGTTCAAATCATCACAAATTATTGACATTTAAAACCATATAAAATAAAATCAATTCTTCACAAAACCATATCTCAAAGTAGAGAGAAGGATAAAGAAGACTGCTCATAATTCATGAGAAGGATACAACAAAACATGGATTTCAAATATAAAAATAAGTTTACAAAACAAATGAACTAAAAAACACAACTTATCTCACAATCCTTCCTTTACAAGCACTCTAGAAGTTCTCTCTCAGAAATAAAAAGCAAACTCCTAGAAGTTCTCTCCAAGCCTTTCTCTCTTTACAGGCATTCTAAATTCTCTCTTAGAAATGTAATGAAGAAGAAATCTCTCACCTTCCCTCTCCTCTTATAATCCTTTAAGAAAATCTCCAAGATCTTGACTTTCTCTCTTTATCTAACTCTCCTTCACGCCACACACCTCTTTTTACCTCCCAAAAACTCCTCTCTTCAAGCCCTAGAATTCCCTCTCTCTCTAACACTCCTTCACGCCACACACGTCTTTCACCCCCAAAAAATCCTCTCTTTTTAAGTCATAGACTTCCCTCTCTTTTATAAAAGGCTGTTTCCCTTCAAAAAAAATTCATAACTCCCTCCAAAATTCTGTTCAAAAGTCAACTCTTTTGAATTCAAAAGACATGTCCATTGATCCAAGGGACATATCCCTTCATAAAAGAATCTTCCAAAGTGTCTAGATGCATTAGATAAGGGTTTTTAGAACAAGTTTCCCTTTGAAATTTCATGCAAAATTCATCTTGAACTACCTTAATCCACAAAAAGTCATCTCTGACACATATGATGCCAAATCAGGTGCATCATGCACCAACTCTCTGTCAAATGACACATCTGACGCTAATCTGGTGCATCAAGCTCCAGTTTGCTGAAGACCGCACTGTTCTGGGTTTTGGCGCATCTGGCACCAATCTGGTGCAACATGCTCCAATCCGACGCATGATGCGCCAGAATTCAAAAATTCATTGTTTTAGCTCCAAATTTCATCCTTTTTGCTACTTTTGCTCTAAAAGCCTAAAATTGATATACCTACAACAAAAAAAATGAAAATACCCTTCTTTAAGGTGCAATATCACAAAAAATAAGCATAAAATATATACTAAAAACTGCGTATCATTTTGATGTATCAGAACTTTATAAATTAACGTTAACCCCTCTCGCGGGGAAGAGAGAGCTTAAAGCCTGAAGAACGTTGATGCTTGGAGAATGAGCTGAAGTTGGCTCCTTCTCCTACAAACACTAACCACCATAAACCAACATCAAACAAAACTTCTTGCTGCCACGATCACCATTTTCCTTTGTCCATTCCTTGCAACGAAGCATCATGTGAAGCAATAACTGACTTTTTTGAGTCACAAAGAAATCTACAAAGCAATGTATCATCTTGGACACCTGGCTGACCTCAAAGATGCACAACAAAAAATCTCAAAGATGGTTTAAACAAACATCCCAAAGATGGTACAATAATGTATCTCAAAGATGGGGTAATGTTGCACCTTGCATACACTCGTGTAGCTCCCAACTAAGGCCCCTGTGGCCTATGGACGTTATTACAACTTACCTCTATGACCTATATGACCCATAACTCATGTAGCTTTTGGCTTTAGCCCCTAGCCTATGGACATCATTACAACTCACCATTATGACCTACATTACCAACTACGACATACATGATCCACAGTTCAGGCTTTCTTGACTCTGGCCCTTGCAGCTGACAGATGTCATTACCACTCACCACTATGGCCTACATGGTCCACATCTAGTGCAACTTCTGACTCCAAAAACTGTGGCTCATAGATCCCTATGGCCAACTGAAACTTTTGAAGTAACCATCTATGACCCACCTAGCCAATTACTATCGTAGTTATGAACCACAACTTCTATGACAAGTTGGCGCTATAACAACTATCTACAACACTCATGACAGACTACCATGTCTATGGCAATTGGCTATGACCCTTACAACTTGCTACTGCCAAGATCTACACCCAAATTACAAATATACAACTTTTTAATTTCATCTTTCATAATTCAAGAGAAGAGTGGATCTGTGAACTCACCTTTCATAGTAAATTATTTCAAGTGAGTCAGGCCCTGTGGTTTTTTTCCTTTCAAAGGATTTTCATGTAAGTAATTTCTTGGTGTTTCTGACCATCATTTCTATTACTTGAGGGTGTGTTGGGTTCTCATGAGATGCTAAGATGATAAATAATCATTACACTATCACCATAAATTTTCTAGCACACATTATATTAAATTAATTGGGATTTACACACCTCACTTAAAATATACTTATTTATAGGTCAAACACCTAAGAACTGCTGTTATAAACTATAAATTTTTATAACTCATCAAATATAAACTGAGCAGTCATTATCGTGACTGATGAAACTCTTACGTTAAAGTTCATCTTCTCTTTGGATTGGATCCCTAAAGCAAATTAAGCTAAGAGTAGGAGAATTATGAGGGAGGTTTGATCTTATTATTTCTTTACAGCCTAAGACTCAACGAGCTATATGTGAAGAAATTAAATGAGAGCATAGGTGGTAAGAACAACCAAATTTCAATTTTTCCTCGAGTTCGAACAAGAGCAGAAGGGAAGTGTGATTGGAGACTCAATCCCTATATTTTAATCATTGTCAAAGAGGTCAACAAGCTTAATTAGGAACGTGATGATGCTCTAATAAATCACACTACTTATTTTCCCCCTTGTCTTCCTTGCCATTGCATTCATGGTCTATTGAGTTTTTAGTTTTTTATTCAACAATTGATAATGTAAGTTAACAATGGTCTAATGTTAGGCCATTGACTTTTTTAGTTTTATTATTTTGGTCATGTAAGTTAGTTATTGTTCAATCAATTGTGTTTTGATGTTATCAAATTATTAAAAAGATTAAGTGGCTAAGAAAAATTATTTTATTATAAATTGTATTACTGATCACCTATGCTTACCATTTAGATTTCTGATTTAATTCAATTTTGGTTTTTAATCTAATTTTATTTGTGATTTATTTTATCGGCCACTAAAGATTTAAATCCTTAGTTTATGCTATGCAAATTTTTATAAAGAATCAAACATTAACCATCTAATTTCAATATCATATTCTGAGATGTTTACATACATAGAACACAAATTAGTTAATATTACATATCTCAAATCCAAATGTTAATATGCCTTCTAGCTTGTTCTACACCTCCATTTTTATCTGACTTGATCCAACTTGATTCAGTCCAGCTCACCAAAGCTCAAAGAACTTGCCCAGTATTTAGCATTTAAAACAAATACATTCATTGCTGAACAATCTAATAGAGCTTAATATTCTTTATCTAGAGAATAACCATTTTAGTGGCAAGACACCCAATCCAAATATCCTCAAACTTAATTTGTTTAAAGTGTCCTTTAATTAGCTTAATGGCGAAGTTCCAATGTATGTCATTAAACTCTTTTTTAAGTATTTTTTGTGTGAAGGGTTACTTAAATCTTATCTAAAAGAGGTATTACTAGCATTGTTGGTTTCTAGCACCCTAAGGATGCACTAGCTAGATCATAAATCAATGTTGTCATCGTGAGGCTGTTGATTCTTATTGTCTGATTTATGTTCTTTTAGCATAAAGGCAAAGTTGAGGAAGCAAGTTTCATAGAGACATATACCACAAAGCAGATAATGCTGATGGATGCCACTCCCACCGATGAGATGCACTCATGCTTAATAGGAAAGAGAGATGACGACAAGCTAGTTGTGAGCTTATAAGTGTAGGTACAAAGCTCAGTGGAGCTCATAAATAAGAGAATATTAGATCCAGCGTCTGGACGTAGCCATGAGTCTAAAATCAATTGATATTTTGACACATGTAAGTGACATACCCACTGAAAAAATTAAAAAGACATATATTGATGCATGACCTGGCCCGAACTGGCCCATAGCTTCATAACAAAACCCTACGCACAAAAACAATCTCCATTTTCTTCTATCTCCATCGGGTACAGTTTCGTAAAATAATTTTCACTTATGATTTGGTAGCTAGGGTTTAGTTTATTTGAAATCCCTTGCACTGTCAGCTGTCAGATGAGAAACATTCACAGTCCCTCTCTCGTCAGACGAGGAATATTGATGATGATATTTAAAAATAATGGTGAGAAGTTTGAAATAGAGGAAATGAAATGGGTAAATAATAGTGATAAAATTGAAATGGAGGTGATAAAATTGAAAATAATGGTGAGAAGTTTGAAATCAAGACATGTTTAGCTGTGTTTGAAATGTTAACATTAAATTATGTTTGCTTCATTTTCTTTGTACTATGAATCAATGGTAATATATTACTTTTCTAGCATTTTTTGATGATTTTGTGGTGTTGTTGTAAAGTTATTCTGGTTGGGATGTTTTTTGGTGATATTTACTGCTAATGTTGATTTTTTTTGGTATTTTGATCTTATTTTGGTCGTGTAGTCCTATTATTCTGGTGATATTTTAATAGTTTATAGAGTTATTGGATTGGTATTGTGGTTCTATTGAGGTAGGATTGAGATTGTATTTTATTATGATTTGAGGTGGGATTAATGTTTTTCATATTTGAGAGTTATTCTGGTGTTATTGTGGTTTCATTGAAGTAACATTATGGTGTTATTAGAGTTTTATTGTGATGTTATTGTGGTTTTTTATTGTATTATTAAAATGGTATTAAGGTTGTATTGTGGTGTTGTTTGAGTTGTATTATGACGATTCCATGACAGTATTTGATGTGACCCCAGTGTGTGCTATTTTTCTACGTGTTTGACGTCAATTTAAATCCCCTACGACAGTGCAAAAAACTTGACTCAATTTGTAATTACATAGTGATTTAGCTTCCAAAATATGGCAAAAAACTTGACTCGATTTATATTTTAGTGGTTAGTGTGCAAAATCAAAATGTTGTAAAATATAAAAAAATAGTTCACACACTAAGGGTTCTACACAAGTGCACATATTGCTTCAAGTAATATATGGCTTTCTTTAAAAACCTCAGTATCGATCCCACAGAGAAGTGAGGTAAAAAATCCATTAAGCTAATTCTAGTATACTAATATCAGCCCTTAGTTTAGTAGGTTGATTTAAGTGGTTTTTCTAATAAGTACTCGTAAATGTAAATTTTATGTTTAAAACAACCAACAACTACTCCGATATGTAAATATTAATTTAAAAGATAACCCTTTTCTAGATGAATTGGTTTGGAGAATTTTGAGGTGTTAAAAACTACTATTCTTATGTAGTGAATTAGATAATGTATAGGAATGAGATACATTAAATCTTATATGCGCCAAATACGAGCAATATTATTCATTACCCTTACTAGAGATGATATTAAGAAGATTAACTAATCTAAAGTTTGAATAATTCTGAAGACGGGCTAGGTAGGAAAGATACTAACTCTCACTCTAGAGTTCCAACTTCTTCCTCTACCTGGGGGCTAACATCTCACATCAAGACCTACAAAAATACACCGAATTGGGGGCTTTAGTCTGTCAGTCTAAAGTCCTCTAACTTTACACCCTTCAAAGTTCATTTCCCTATTTATTTGCATTCAACCCCATAGACTACATTCTCATCCATGAAATCAAATATGATTCTTACATAGTTGACTGAAACAATACCATCATAGATCTTACATGTTCTCACAACAAATTTTAACATTACAACAATCTTAAATTGTAATGTAAATGAAGTTCAAGTAAAAAAACATCATATTTATAATTAAAACCAAGACATAAAAAAATCCTACATATGAGTCCTACTCATTGCAAAATAAAAGTAAAATGAAAACAACTACATAATCTTCTAATGCCACTATTTCCTAACAAGAAGAAAGAGTAAGAAAAAATACCCACAATGCATGAAGAAAACACAACAGAAAAATTCATTAGATTAAAGCAAATTCACTAGATAAGAGTTTACAAAATCATTAGATAATGAAGAACACAATACTTAGTTTTTTCCCTTTGAAAGAAAGATAAGTTCTCTCCCACAAAGTCTCTTGCTAATCAAGGTAATGCTTATAGAATGCCTTACAAATTCTCTCAAAATATCCTCTCCAATCTCTCAATAAAATGTAGAAATCTACATTTCCACTCCGATTCTAAGATCCCTAAACATTCTATCTATTTTCCCATCTTCCTCCTCTCTTTATGAGAGGTACCAAGCCCCTCTTTTTTAAAGAGAAACAAAAACCACATTTTTTTTCCCAAGAGACACACCTCTTCACTCTAAGAGACACATCTCTTCATTCCAAGAGACACATCCTTTCATCCAAGAGCCTTTCCAAGTGTCTAGATTCGTTAAATTAATCATTGGGGTGTGCATAGCCATCTAATTACTTTCAGAACAATCCTGGAACCTCCAAAAGTCATCTAAAACCGTCCAAAACCATTTCAGGGGCCTAAGCGTTAGCTGTCGGTGCTTAGGTTCCATTTTTCCTTCATCACCAGTTTGGGCGCTTAGGTGCCACCCTGTGTGCAACTCCACCGTTTTGCCCCGTTTAGTTCCGTTTAAACTCCGTTTCGCCCCGTTTCAGCTCCGTTGTGTTCCATATTTGTATTCCTACAAAATAGGCATGAAAATAACCTTTATTTAAAGTGTAATTTCAATTAAACATAAGTGATAAATGTAAAATATATTAAGCATAAAATGACATATCAAAATGTTTCGGGTCAGAATTTTCTTCCTTGCTCGTTTTTACTCAAAATGCACGATTTTTGCTTCTTTTTCTCTAAAATTCTATTTCTTGTATCTGAAAGCAAAATTATTCAAAATATCTTCCATTAAAGTGCAATATCATTAATTTCTTTAAAAAATGAGCATAAAATGTATGTAACAAAATAGTCATTTTTTAAGCGTATCAAAATCTCCCAAACTTTAACATTACTTATCCTCAAGTAACGCAATAACTTTAAAAATATGTTTATTTATGTTAGTGGGGTTCTTTAAGATGTGCTAAAATTTTTTTCTAGAAAAGTTATAGTCCAACTTAGAAGAATTTACAGTAATTTAGATGATATCTAAGGTATCAAAATATTTAGTATTAAACTATAGAAATCCTGATTTTCTATTTAATTCAGAAATAATTGAAATTTTTTAAACTTTTGATTCTTTGAAAATATTAGTGTTAGAATTTATGACATCTAGAAAAAATATTTTTAATAATAATATCTGAAATTAAGGTTAGAATTGATCCTAAGTTTTCTTCCTCAGAAAAATTCAAGTGAAATCAAATTTTATTTAGGTCCTAATCCTCAAGCTTCTCCTCCCTTTTTCATACTTTTCTTTTTCTTTCTTTTTTTTTATTTTCCTTTTTCATTTTCTAGGTGAGGATAACTATATCTGGATAAACCTTTAATGATTTTGAATTTCAGTATCCCTTTTCTAAAGTTAAAAGTTATTTTCTTTCCTTAACTTAAATGTAGTATTAGAAAAAGAATGTTTAATAGAGTCTAAATTCTTTACAAAGTATTATTCTAAAAATCTTTAATTTTTCAAAAATTCAATTTTTCCTACTATAAATAGTAAAGTCATTTTCCTATCATTCTCTACTAAATGTTTTAACTTTAGTTTTATCCTTTTTACTAAAGTGCTTACTAAGTTTTCTTATTACATTTCTATACTTAAAATTTTAATAATCTTAAAATAACTCCACATAACAAAATATAATTAATTTGTAGTTTCTTTGTGGATAAATAAAATTTAATTTTGAAATTTATTTTTCTTCCTCCTCCAAACTTAAATTTTTAAAATTTTTGCAATCAATTTCATAAAATGTAGCAGGAAGAAAAAAAATAAAAGCCAAATCTAACAATTATTATAACATCTTATCAATTTCATATACATGCATAATCAGGATAGAATGACTATAGAAGAAGGTATATTTAGCATAAGACATGCTTGCAATAATATTAAACCAAAAGGAAGTATACTCACTTTAAAATTTTATTTTTCTCCCTACCCCCAAACTTGATTTTTAACATGTATAGCATTTAGTACAAAAAATATAAGCAAGAAGAAAAACAGTTCAAAAATTCTATCTACCACACATGCCTATCATAAACATCTACAATTATTAATCAAGATAGAAATCATGTAGTAGAAACTAAATCTAAACTAAACATGCAAGACTGAAATTGACAAAATAAAAGTTTAACTAGCACAACAGGTATCAACATAGGAATATAAAAATGTTCTTCAAGTCCTATATAAAGTTGTAACACGAAAACAAATACACATGGTAAATGAGATCAATTCTTCCCTTAACTCATCACATATAACTAACTCACTTCCAATTTCTAACGGAATCACTACACATATATATTGGGTACTTATAAATGATTTTATAGAGTCTAATACCCTAAAGACGATTATCCCTGATATATTGGGTTGCGAACACCAACCTCAAGCATCATCTTATCCCTTTAAGTAAGCACCTCTAACAATTATAAGGATAGTGTAAGATCATCCACATGTTACTTATCAAATAGGTCCAGGAATCCCACCTAAATGAAAATATGGTCAGAGAAAGGAAGTAACAAAATTGAGATGGAACTGTCACTGTCCAAACTCAAGATGTCTTATGTAAAACTCAAGTCTAGTTGAGACTCGAGCATAGTGGACTCGTCAATCCAACTACTACAAGAGAACACATGCAAGTCTAGTCATAAGAAGTTAAGGAATCACCTTCCTCATGACACACACTAAGACCAAATCAATCCACCAATAATCCAAACATCCACCAACATTAATTAAACTGATTGATTCACAATAAAGCAAACACAATACAACACTAATAATCATGACTCTCAAGCATACTAAATCAAACCACACTGATAACTATGGGTTGCCTCCCATAAAGCGCTTGGTTCAACATCGTCAACCTACAAATGATTCCTCCTGGATCAAAATTTCATTTAGTAATCCTTGAGCAATCGCTCAAAATTTTTCAAATCTAGGGATTCCTACAAAATCCTCAATTTTTAATTTTTCTTTCAGCCCTTTCTTTTCAAATTGATTCATATCATTGCTTCTCATATTTCTTTCTAGATCCAATATTCTTCTAATGATTTTCTCAATTTTCATATTAATATTATCTTTGAAATTTATAAGAAATGGATCTTTATATGATACTTCAAGATCTCCCAAATTTTGGATCTGATTCTCTCTAGAAGATTCAAATTTTAGATCAAATTCTTTTTTGGTTACTCTTTTGTTGAGGGTTGTCTCTCAATTCTTTCCTTTGGTATTGAGTAAATGGTGGAGGTAGTCTTTTTATATTTATCTTAGTTGAAGGAATATGTTTTTCTAATTCCTTAGGAAATTTTTTCTTTAGTCTTTCAATCTCTCAACTCAAAGTTCTTTTGAAACATATCCTTGAATTCTCTTCTAAACATTATTTTGATAATTTTATATTGCTCGTCATTCATCTCCTTAGAGTTTATCTCAGGGTCACTAGGTAAAATCTCTAGGGGGTTACTGTTATTTGCATTAATAATCTGCCCCAGTTGGTTTTATATATTCCTTATTGCGACCTCTTGATTTTCCAATTGACTCGTCATTTGAATTACAACCTCTTATAATAGTAATTCCTTCTTCTCATCCTTTGGGTTGGAGTTAAATCCGTAAGGAAAAGAAAGTTCATTATTATAATATTCATGATTATTCCAACTACATGTCCGATTAAATTGATTATCTTCCCAAAAATTGGTCTTATCATCCAAAATTATTATTCCAACTACATGTCCGATTAAATTGATTATCTTCCAAAAAATTGGTCTTATCCTCCAAAATTATTATTCCAATTAAAATTCAAATGATTTTCCTAACCTGTGTTATAATAATTAGATTATGAATTATGTATCTTATGGTCAATTTCAATCCATAGTCCAAATGAATTTTCCTTAATAATTGGGGTTCCTTAAGAATAACTTTCTATGTATTGATCTAACTTCCTCTCAATATTTACAACCTGAGAAATTAAAATACTAAGCATATCTTCTTGAAAATTTGCCACTCTCTTGGGGTTTGCTCTTTTAAAGCTATTAGCATTATAATCCAAATATGAACATTCATTATATTATTGATTTTCCATTTCTACATTAAATTCATGGAGCCTTTTCAAATTCATCATCCTCCCAAAAGTCCTCTCCAAATCTGACACGTAAAATTCAAGGTCTGCAGCTTCTGAACTACGCATACAAATCTAAAGACTTAACTAAAAGGACAGATGTCAAAAATATTTTTAGTATTTTTGGATTTTCTTTAAAATAAAAACATTATAATTAAACATAATATATAATAATACTACAAATTCCAAATCTAAGTCTTATAGGTTTAACTAAAATTCTCCTAAATATTCCAAAATATGACAAAAAACTTGACCCAACTTTTATTTTAGTGGTTAGTATGCAAAATCAAAATTTTATAAAATGTACAAAATAGTTCACACACTAGGGAGGCAAGTGCATGTATCACTTCAAGTAATATAGGGCTTTCTTTAAAAACCCCAGTATTGATCCCACAGAGAAGCGAGGTAAGAAATCCCTTAGGTTAATTCTAGTCAACTACTATCATCTCTTAGTTTGGAAGATCGATTTAAGTGGACTTTCTAATAAGTACTCCTAAATGTAAATTTTATGTTTAAATCAACCAACAACTACTCCTAATTGAAAATATTAATTTTAAGAATAACCCTTTTCTGGATGAATTGGTTTGGTGAATTTTGAGGTGTTAAGAACTACTATTCTTATGTAATGAATTGGATAATGTTTAAGAATGAGATACATTAAAACCTGTATGTGCCAAAAAGGAACAATATTATTCTTTACCCTTACTAGAGATGCTATAAAGAACATTGGCTAATTTAAAGTTTGAATTTCCTGAAGATAGGATATGTAGGGAAGATACTAGTTCTCACTCTAGAGTTCTCTCTTCTCCCTCCATCTAGGGGCTGACATCTCGCATCAAGACCTAAAACAGTAGATTGAATTGGGGGCTTAAGTCTGTCACTCTAAATTCCTCTAAATCTACACCCTTCAATGTTTCTTTCCTTATTTATTTTCACTAAACCTCATGGACTACATTCTCATCCATGAAATCAAATGTGATTCTTACATAGTTGACTGAGACAATACCATCACAGATCCTACATGTTGTCACAAAAATTTTTAATATTACAACAAGCCTAAATTGTAATGTAAATGAAGTTCAAGTAAAAACCATCACATTTATAATTAAAACCAAGACATTTCATAAATCTTACACATGAATCCTACTCATTGCAAAAGAAAATTAAAATGAAAACAACAACATAATCTTCTAATGCCACTATTTTCTAACAAGAAGAAAGAGTAAGATAAATTACTCACAAAGCATGAAGAAAACACAAAGGAAAACTTCATTACATCAAAGCAAATCCATTAGCTAAGTGTTTACAAAATCAAAGATAATGAAGAACACAATACTTAGCTTTTTTCTCTTGAAAGAAAGATAAAGATCTCTCCCACAATGTCTCCTACTAATCCATGCAATGCTCGTACAATTCCTTACAGATTCTCTCAAAATCTCCTCTCCAATCTCTCAAAAAAGGGTAAAAATCAACATTTCTACTCCTATTCTAAGATCCCTAAACATTCTATCTATTTTTCTATCTTCCTCCTCTTCTTATGAGAGGCATCAAGCCCCTCTTTTTTAAAGAGAAACAAAAACCACCTCTTCACTTCAAGAGACACATCCTTTCATTGAAGAGCCTTTTCAAGTGTCTAGAATTGTTGAATCACACATTTGGGCATGCTAAAAACCATGCAAAAATGTTTCTGGCTCCTAAGCGTTAGTCTCTGGTGCTTAGGCTCTGATACACTCCCTTAATGTTTATGCACAGTATAACAATAGTTCTGATGGTATTTTTCATTTATATTTCCTTATTTTGCAACAAAACCAAAAACTTGATCCTGAAAAGAAATAAGAATTTAACTTTTTAATTTATATATATATTTATATTGAGATACTACACAGGTATAGGTATCGTTATCAAGTAATATAGGACTTTTTAATTAAGACCTGAATATCAAAACCATAGGGAAGATTATGCAATATGCACATTTTAGAAAGTTTTTCTATTTTTAAAAAGATAATTACTTAAAATAAAAATGATTTTTGCAGGAATTTAAAATTTAAATATTTTTGGTATTTTTGATATTTTAACAAAATAGTAACAACTTAAAAAGATAACTAAAGTTTTTGTAGAAGAAAAGTACTTATTATAAAAATATCTTTCTTCTTATCATGAATCAGTAATAAGTATAGGAATTCTGTTGTGGAAGTATGCAAATTGTGTTGTGTTAAATAGGAGCAATAATATTCCTTACCCTTACTAGAGATGCTATAAAGAACATTGATTAATTTAAAGTTTGACTAGTTCTGAAGACCGGCTAGGCAGAGAAGATACTAGCTCTCACTTTAGAGTTTCCTTGATTCCCTCCACCTGGGGGTTAATATTCTTGTATTAGAACATAAAACAATAAACCAAGTTGGGGGCTTTAACGTGTCACTTTAAAGTCGCCTAACTCTACACCCATCAATAAATATTTCCTTATTTATTTGCACTAAATCATATGAACAACATTCTCATTCATACAACCTCATGTGATTCTTTCCAATTGTTGATTGAGACAATACCAGTCTACAACAAATTTTAACAGCTGGGTTGGCCAAATCAAGAAGTAAATGAAATGCATGGATTTAAATCATCACAACTTCTTCCAACATTAAAGATCAATACTCTCCACAACTTCTGTCAAACTTAATTACTTATCATTTTAAGAAGAAAGATAAAGAAAACTACTCAAAATCTACAAAACTTAATTACTTATCATTTTAAGAAGAAAGATAAAGAAAACTACTCAAAGTCCATGGAGAAAACAAAACAACTTTATTACTTATCATTTTAAGAAGAAAGATAAAGAAAACTACTCAGAATCCATGGAGAAACTAATTACTTATCATTTTAAGAAGAAAGATAAAGAAAACTACTCAGAATCCATGGAGAAAACAATTACTTATCATTTTAAAAAGAAAGATAAAGAAAACTACTCAGAATCTATGGAGAAAATACCTATCATTTTAAGAAGAAAGATAAAGAAAACTACTCAGAATCCATGGAGAAAATAAAACCACTTATCAATTTCAAGAAGAAAGATAAAGAAAACTACTCAGAATCCATGGAGAAAAAAAAAACACACTTTAGTTTAAAAGTAGAAAAATAAAGAAAACTACTCAGAATACATTGAGAAAATAAAACCACACTTTAGTTTAAAAGTAGAAATCATTGCCAAACCACTAAGAAGTCTCTTTAAAGATCAATACTCTCCACAACTTCCATCCAACACTTAATTACTTATCATTTTAAGAAGAATAAAACCTCAGAATCCATGAAGAAAACAAAACCACACTTTAGTTTAAAAGAAGAAATCAATGTCAAACCAATAACAAGTCTTGATTAAAACCAAAAGTAGTCTAAAACAAAAAGATAAAAACTTATCTCAAGTCCAATAACAAGTCTCAATTAAAATCAAAAGTAGTCTAAAACAAAAGATAAAAACTTATCTCAAGTCCTAAGTCTCAATTAAAACCAAAAGTAGTCTAAAACAAAAAGATAAAAACTTATCTCAAGTCCTCTCCCATTTCAATTAAAACCAAAAGTAGTCTAAAACAAAAGATAAAAACTTATCTCAAGTCCTCCACCAACTCTTGAAGTTTTTTTGAATCTCTTCTCTTTTACAATCACTCAAATCAAAATAACAAAAAGGATAAAGTAAATAAAAAGTGGTTCATGAAAATCTCTCCGAAGTAACTCCCCAGAGAAGAATTTCAAAACTTGCCAATATTTTCAGGACTCTTTTCTAAGTCCTCTCTACTTTCTTTTATAGTTTTTCAAAAGTTTCCTTGGGATCTCTTCAAAATGTGTCTTGATTCGATGTATTTTTCTAAGAGACACATCCTTTCATGATAATTTTCGTCCATGGTGGTTACAACCACCTATTAAGCCAATGGGTGTCTCAAAAACCACTTCGAAATTTATGAAAACCAATTTTACTCAATTAGTAACTGCCATTAGCGCTTAAGCGCGGGGTCTCGGCACTTAGGTGCAACCTTCTCTGTTTAACCGGTGCTTAAGCGCCGGATCTGGCGCTTAGGCGAAAAATTATTTTGCACAATTTTTCACCTTTTTGCTCCAAATTGATACTTTTTCACTTCTTTAAGCATTTTTCCATTTTTACTTGTATCTGCAAGAAAAACACAAAAATACTTTCCATTAAAGTGTAATATCTCAAAAATAGTTATAAAAATGTGTCTAAAAACACTATATATCTTAGGCGTATTAAAATCCTCCAAACTTGTCCTCAAGTAACACTTCAATCTTTAAAAACCAAATATGTATGATATGTATATGAGTTTCTTTAGGAGTTACTGCACTTCAATCTTTAAAAATTAAATAAGTATGATATGTATATGAGTTTCTTTAGGAGTTACTACTTAGATTTAGAAATATAGTAGTCCAATTTAGAAAAAAAATATTAGGAAATGGGACCCAACTTAAAGTTCAAAAATTTTTAATGTTAAGAACTATGAAAATATGAGTTCCTATCTAATTCAGAATATTGTAAGTTCTCTAAATTTAAATTTTAGTTCTTTTTTTTCTTAAATTAAAATTTTTTTTAAAAATAATTTTACTTACAATATTATATTTATAAGCTTAAGATTTTATGAAGTCTTATACTTTAAAAAGATCAAATGTAAAACCAATTTTTTATTAGGTACAATCCTCAAGCTTCTCCTCCCTTACATTTCTTTTCTTTTCTTTTCTTTTTCTTTTCTTTTCTTTTCTATTTCTTTTTCTTTTTGTTGTTCTTTTTCTTTTTCTTTTTCTTTTTTTTTCAGACAAGGATTACTATATCTGGATAAACCTTTAATGATTTTGAATTCCACTCCTCCTTTCCTAAAGTAAAGTCTTGATATAAAACTTTTACTTATTAAATATTAAAATAGTTTTGAAAATCATTTTAATACTGATATAAATCTTTTACTTATAAATATAATAATAGTTTTGAAAATTATTTTAATAAAAGAAATTTAAGTATTGCAATAAAAGTCTAAATTATCTAAAATTTTCAAAAATACAATTTTTCTTACTAACGATAGTCACTTATATTAATCATTTTCTATAGTAAAAATTTTTAACTTCAAGTTTTTCTTCATTACTAAAAATTTTAACTAAATTTTCTTACTCATTTCTAAAATCAAATTTCTAATATAACTTCATATACATGATCAATTTTTCTTTTCAAATCAAATTCACTAGTAGTTCATTTGATATAACTTAATATAAATAATCAATTTTTCTTTTAAAATCAAATTCATTGGTAGTTCATTTGAGAACAATTAAAATTTAAGTTTTGAAAATGTTTTTCATCCCTGCCCTAAACTTTATTAATTTTTTCTTACAAATTAAACAGTTTAGCATCAGATAATTATATAGGTATGGAAATGAAAATTGAAATAACATGCTAACAAAAATTTTTACATAATAATTATACAAGTATAAAACTAAATACAGGAGAAAAATTAATTTTGATCAAATTTTCTGACATTTTATTTTAGTTTAACATGTAGAGATTCAATAGACTTCTAAACAATGGGTATAGAAGCAAACATCACACTAACTAGATCACATATATGAAATTCAAGTTTAAAAGAAAAATACAGGGTAACTGTTTCTGAATTTCAAATTTAAGATCTAAACTAGCAAGATTTTCTACTTTATAACAGATATGAAATTAAGTTAAGTTCTAAACTAACTAAATCACAGTACTAAACACAAAATAATAATTACTACCCTAAATTTAAAAATAAAATATTAACTACCACGAACGTCATAATAATAATAATAAAACATAAAAGTCTAAAACACAACATAGTCCAAAACAACACACATATACAAATGTAGCAAGCTCAGACCACATAGTTCATATCATATTACAATCATAAAATGAATCTCTCAGCTCTACTCTTCATCCTCAGAATCATCACTATACCATTTTTCTGCAGGCTCATAATCAGGACATCGAGGATATGGATGAAATTGCACTCCTGGGTCACCTCTAATCAGGCTCTCCAAAAATACATGGAATTTCTCTTCATAATCACTCTTCCTTCTATTATAACTTTTAGTATGATTTGAAAAAAGCTCTAAATTTTATACCTTATCAGCGGTAAAATTGATATTATTCATCTTCTTTTGCAATAACTTTTCCTGAGTCTTAGTAGAATCACCTCTAGATGTAGAAGCACGTGAAGTAGATGGTCTAGATGAAGATGCAGCAGAGGTAGATGCAGCAAACGTCTCTAATCCATAGCTCCTGGAAAATCCTCCTCTCCAGCCAAAAATTGAATGCTCATAATTAGTCTTCACATTCACCTTCATGATGGGCTTTATAAGTAACAAAACTTCCTCTCAACTATCATACTTTACTCTAGCCTGCTCACATAAAGAAAATATCAAGGAAGCAAATCCCATACCTGCAGTAGTAGCAGCTGTAGCAGAACTGATGATAGTCTGATAGATCAAAGCCTTTATGTTGATGGGATTTCCCTCCTGAATATAATAACTCAACGTTTCTCTCTCTCTGGTCACTTCACTGAGATGATTGGTTGGAAGCAGACGAAAAGAAATAAAATAGTATCAGGACTTTGAAGGTGCACACATAACTTTAAAGTTAGGAAATTTACTCTCCTCTCATTGGTAATCTTCCAAAGTCCTCTCCCAATAGTCAAATATGAAATAATCTCATCTAACTCTGCTTTTGTAGGACTATAATTCATATAAAAATACAAAGTCTACGGTGGTAAATGGTAAAATAAGTTGATTACCTCTGGAGTAAAAGGTACAAACTTCCCTAGAACCATAACTTAATCGTCCTCAGCCTCTGGGAGAGATTTGCATAAAANTCTTAGTTCTCTCTCCAATTAGTCTTGGAAGAGAAAATTTTCCTAAGTACAAAACACTTAACACACATTTACAATTACACACATAAGTGACACAAACACTAAACACAAGATATAAACACTAACACACTTAAAAACAGAACTCCAAACACACAATTCCTAACACTTAACTTAATGACACTCTTCATTAGAAGGAACAAATTCTTGTCTCTTAGTAGTCTCTCTAGGAATATAGAGTTGATAAAATGGACGGTGGTGACGAGCTCTAACAATATCATCTTTGATCCACTTTTGCTTAAGAAACATCGCCCTATCAGCTTCCTCTACATAACTGGTATAGTTGAATTGCATCTTAAGTTGCCACCCAATATGTTCTAGATGAGCATGCAATTCAAGCACCTTAGTCTCTAATACAGATATAGTATTCTCCATCTTGTTGATCTTCTCTGATATCCCTTCAATACAAACGGCTAAGAAACCATTATATATTTCCTGTGTACTTTGACTAATGAACTTCTTCCTCATGGCTTATTCCTTCTTCTTCAAATCCATCTCCCATGAAGAAATTTTCTCTAAATCTCTCTATTTCCTAGACTTTTAGGGCTAAAAATAATCTGGGTGTCCCTTCTATTTAAAGGCCTAATTTACCCCTCATAACTTCTAGGCACAACTAGAAACTGCCAAGGCACATTTATTCCAACTAAATTGCAGTTGCACCTTCTTGAAATTGAAATTTGCACTTGTGTTAAATTGCCGCGCTAAAGCGCCAACTGATCTGGCACTTAAGCGCCAGTGCACATTTTTGCACCAGTCAACTTTACGTCCAAATTCTTATTCTAACATATCTAAGTCACTAAATGAAGTCTAAAAATCATTACTGACACATAATAAACTAAAAAATACTGCCCCAAATTTCTTAATCAGATTCAAAACAACAATCAAAGCAAAAACACACTGATAACTATGGGTTGTGTCCCATAAAGCGTTTGGTTTTACGTCGTCAGCCCGACGCAACCAGTGCTCATTCTGGTTGACCCAACATCATTCCATCATTATATTTATGTTGATCCCCTATGTAGTAAGGGTTCATTCTATGTCCATTCACTTTAAAAATTTTCTCAGAATTAGGATCTTTAATATCCACGGCTCCATGAGAATAAACTTTTATCACAATAAATGGGCCCATCCACCTAGACTTAAGTTTGCCTGGAAATAATCTTAACCTTGCATTATATAGAAAAACTTGTTGCCCTGGGAGTAAGAATAACCTTGCATTAGGATCTTTAATATCCACGGCTCCATGAGAATAAAATTTTATCACAACAAATGGGCCCATCCACCTAGACTTAAGTTTGCCTGGAAATAATCTTAACCTTGCATTATATAGCAAAACTTGTTGTCCTGGCTGAAATTTTTAGTAAGAATCTTTTGATCATGCCACATTTTCATCTTTTCTTTATAAATCTTAGCACTCTCATAAGATTCATTCCTTATCTCTTCAAGTTCATTTAATTGTAACAATATTTTCTCACCAACATCTTTTAAATTATAATTGAACTCTTTAATAGCCCAATATGTTTTATGCTCAAGTTCAACTGGTAAGTGACAAGCTTTCCCAAATATTAGATTATATGGGGACATTCCTATAAGAGTTGAATATGCAGTCCTATAAGCCCACAAAGCATAGTCAAGTTTGACTGGCCAATCCATTTTTGTAGGATTCATAGATTTTTCCATAATTCTTTTAATTTCCCGATTGGATAATTCAACCAAACCACTTATCTGAGGATGATAAGCAGTAGCAATCCTATGATTTATATGATATTTCTTTAATAACTTTTCCAAATGGTTATATTAAATGACTTCCCCCATCAGTAATGATAACTCTTGGCATCCCAAATCTACAAATATGTTCGTTTTCAAAAATTTTGCAACACTTTGAGCATCACATCGAGGTAAAGTAACAACTTCTATCCATTTGGATATATAGTCCACTGCTAATAGAATATATAAGTTTCCAAAGCGATTACTTGAATTTTAGCAGGATCTACTTCCATACAATTTTCTTATATTTGATGACATAATACAATTCCTCCTACTACCATAAATTGACATTTTTCCCAGTTAACGACTAAATTTTTTTCTTCAAAGTGTTTAAGAACTTTAGATAAATGTTCTAAACATGAGTCAAATGAAGTTCCAAACACTAAAAAGTCATCCATGAATACTTCAATCCCTTTTTCAATTAAATCACAAAAAATTTCATTCATACAATTTACAAAAAATTGCCATCATACATCTTTTAAATGTAGCAGGGGCATTACATAAACCAAAGGACAGATGTTCCAAACACTGAAAAGTCATCCATAAAGACTTCAATCCCTTTTTCAATTAAATCACAAAAAATTTCATTCATACAATTCATCCATAAATATTTCAATCAATTTTTCAATTAAATCACAAAAATTTCCATCATACATCTTTGAAATGTAGCAGGGGCATTACATAAACGAAAGGGAATTCTTCTAAAAGAAAAAGTACCATAAGGACTAGTAAATGTTATTTTCTCTTGATCCTCAGGAGATATTTGAGTTTGGTGATAACCGGTATATCCATCCAGAAAACAAAAGTATTTATGCTCAGCTAGTCTATCCAGCATTTGATCTAGAAAGGGTAGTGGAAAATGATCTTTCATAGTGGGAAGATTTAATTTTCTATAATCAATGCATATTCGCCACCCTGTAACTTGTCTAGTAGGTATTAACTCATTATGCTCATTCACAATTACAATTACGCCTCCTTTCTTAGGAACATAGTGAGTTGGACTAACCTATACACTATCTGAAATAGGGTAGATAATTCCAGCATCTAACCACTTTAAAATTTCTTTCTTAANCTTGAATCTTCCTTAAAAAGGTTTACATATTGATCTAATTCTTCTTTTTACTCGTGTTCTAAATCTTTTTCTTCAGATTTTTCTTCATAAGTAGTCTTGAAATGACATTCGCTCAGATATCTTATAACATCCATTCTATATCATTCATCATTTTTACTTTTTGCAGGGTATTTCGTTGATTTTGAAATGTTAAAAGTAACAATTTGATCATTGACGCACATTGTTAATTCCTCTTTCTGCACATCTATCATTGCTCTTCTTGTGGCTAGGAAAGGTCTCCCCAAAATGATTGGTATCTCTTTATCTTCCTCCATATCTAGCATAATGAAATCAACAGGAAAGATTAATTAATCCACTTTCACTAAGATATCTTCTATAACTCCTTTAGGATAGGTTATTGAACGATCTTCTAATTGTAGAGTTACAGTAGTAGGGGTTATTTCTCCTAATCTCAATCTTTAAAATATTGATAAAGACATAAGGTTTCTCCTAATCCCAATCTTTTAAATATTGATAAAGGCATAAGGTTAATACTTGCACCTAAATCATATAAAACTTTCCCATAAAATTTGTCTCCTATTTCACATGGAATTTTAAAGCTACTAGGATCTTTAAGCTTTTCAAAAAGTTTCTTCTGAATTATAGCACTGCACTCCTCACTAAGTGCAACAGTCTCATTACCTTCAAACTTCTTTTTTCTGTGGAGAATATCCTTCATAAACTTTACAGAACTTAACATTTGTTCTAAGGCTTCAGCAAATGGAATATTGATTGTAAGCTTCTTAAATATTTCCAAAAACTTTGAAAATTGTTTATCCAACTTCTATTGTCAAAGTCTCTGAGGAAATGGAGGTGGTGGTTTTTCAAAATCAATTTTCGACAGATAAATAGATCTTTTTGAATTTTTCGGAGCATCCACTTTTGATTCTTCAATTTATTCTCTCTCTACTTCAATCTCTTTTTGAACCCTACCTTCCAACCCTCTTCCACTTCTAAGTTGTATGGCTTTAACTTGCTCATTATTTTGGTCTTTTGGATTTGATTCAGTATTACTAGGAAGTGTTCCTTGGGATCTATTACTTAATGAACTTGCGATTTGCCCAATTTGATTCTTAATATTTCTAATTGTAGCTCCTTGACTTCGTAACTGATTATCCATTTGTAACACCACTTCTTCTATAGATAACTTCTTATCCTTAAATTGTGTATTACTGTTGAAACCTGGAGGATAAGTAGATCTATAATTATTATTCCCTTGGTTGTTCCAGTTTTCCAATGAGTTTACTTCATTGTTATCCCATTGCTGAATTGTTATTCCAATTAAAGTTGGGATGGTTCTTCCAACTTGGGTTATAATAATTGGAATATTTATTTTGCTTATTATTTATGGTATTCAAATTTTCTAATGATGCTTGAGAATCTACCATTTAGCCTAATGAATTCTCTTCAATCATGGAAATTGGTTGAGAAAAATTCATTCCGAATTGGTCTAACTTCCTTGAAATTGCAGCAACTTGATTTGCTAACAAAGTAAATGCATCAATATCATGAATGTTGGCTACTTCCTTTGGATTTACCCTCTTAGAAAAGCCATTGAAAATTATTGGTAGTCATCTCTTCAATTAAAGCATAAGCGTCATAAAACGGTTGTCACATCAATGAACCACCAGCAACGACATCAATAATAGATCTAAGAGAACCAATTAATCCATTATAAAAGGTTTGAATTATTAACCAATCGTATAGCATGGTGTGGACACTTTCTTAAGAGTTCTTTTAATCTTTCCCATGCTTCATAAATAGGTATTGCATCGTGGACACATTCTTAAGAGTTTTTTAAATCGTTCCCATTTTTCATAAAAAGATTCCCCTTCAAACCGATTAAAAGATGTAATATCATTTCTAAGCTTTGTAATTTTTTATGGTGGAAAATATTTAGCAAGGAATTTTTGTACTAAATCACCCCAAGTTCAGATAGATCCAGGTGCTAATGAATTCAACCACATCTTAGCTTTATCCCTCAATGAGAAAGGAAATAACTTAAGTTATATGGCATCATCTGAAACACCATCGTATTTAAACGTATCACACAATTATAGAAAATTGGTAAGATGTAAATTTGGATCTTCAGTTGGTGATCCCCCAAACTAATTATTTGGTAGATTTAAGCTCAAATTAATTAGCCACTACAGTAAGTTTTTGAATACTATAATGAAGTTCATTATTTGAATAATAACAGGTTTAAGCTCAAATGAATTAGCCACTATAGTAGGTTTTTGAATACTACAATGGTTCAGGTTGACATAATCTCTTAAAGGTCTAAACTCTTGATGAATTTCAGCATTTTGATTATTTTGGTTTACCATTTCTGTAATTTTTTTAGATTTTTCAAGATTTTAATTTTTTTTAGTTTTTCTTATTTTTCTAATAGTTCTTTCTAATTCAGAATCGTAGGGCACTAGTCCGTCAGAACCTGAACTACACATACACTAACATAAAATAAAATAAAATAAAACATATAAAATGAGATGCAATATTTAAAGGTTAAATAAGACTTTCTAAAAATAGAAATTTACTTAGTTTTCTTTCCCGACAACAGCGCCAAAAACATGATACACTCCCTTAATGCTTATGCACAGTATAGTAATAGTTCTGATGGTATTTTTCACTTATATTTCCTTATTTTGCAACAAAACCAAAAACTTGATCCTAAAGAAAAATAGAATTTAACTTTTAATTTATATATATATTTATATTGGGATACTACGCAAGCATACCTATCGTTATCAAGTAATGTAGGACTTTTTTATTAAGACCTGAATATCGAACCCACAGGGAAGATTATGCAATATGCACTTTTTAGAAAGTTTTCTAATTTTAAAAAAGATAAAATGATTTTTGCAGTAATTTAAAATTTAAATATTTTTGGCATTTTTTATATTTTAAAGAAACAGTAACAATTTAAAAACATAATTAAAGTTTTTGTAGAAGAAAAGTACTTAATATAAAAATATCTTTCTTCTTATCATGAATGAATAATAAGTATAGGAATTCTGTTGTGGAAGTATGCAAATTGTATTGTGCCAAATAGGAACAATAATATTCTTTACCCTTACTAGAGATGCTATAATGAACATTGGTTTATTTAAAGTTTGAATAGTTCTGAAGACCGGCTAGGCGGGGAAGATACTAGCTCTCACTCTAGAGTTCCCTCGATTCCCTCCACCTGGGGGCTAACAATCGCGTATCAGAACCTAAAACAATAAACCAAGTTGGGGGGCTTTAACCTGTCACTTTAAAGTCCTCTAACCCTACACCCATCAATGAATATTTCCTTATTTATTTGCACTCAATCATATGAACTACATTCTCAATTCATCTAACCTCATGTGATTGTTTCCAATTGTTGACTGAGACAATACCAGCCTTTAAAGTGCAATATAATTAATTTATTTAAAAAGCGAGCATAAATGTATATGGAAAAGAAGTCATTTTTTAGGCATATTCGTATTTGACTTGTGTTTTTGTAAGGTTTTTATTATTTTTTTTTTGGGTGTTTTCATGTTATTATAATTTTGTTTTGTGGTATTGTGGTTATATTGATGTTGTTCCATATTTGAGTGTTATTGTGGTGTTATTTAATTGGTGTTTTTTTTAGTTTTTTATTGTTCTTGTTTTTGTAGTTTTCATATTATTATGATAAAGTTCCACGACATTGTAGATGTATTAAGGTAGAATTGAGGTTGTATTTAGTTTATATTTGAGTGTTATTGTGATGTTGTTGTGGAGGTATTGTTGTTGTTCTTTAGTGGTATTCAACTTGTGTTTCTGTGAAGTTTTTTGTTGTTTTTCTTTTTAGTGTTTCCATGCTATTATGATGTTCTTTTGTGGTATTGTGACTATATTGAGGTAGGATTAAGGTGCATATATTTCATATTGGACTTTTGTTGTGGCATGTTGTAGTCATATTGTGGTGTTATTGTAGTATTATTTGACTGGTATTTTTGTGAAGTTTTTGTTGTTTCCCTTTTGGGTGTTTTATGTTATTATGATGTTGTTTTATGGTACAGTGGTTGTAATGAGGCAAGATTGAGATTGTATTTTGTGCATATTTGAGTGTTATTGTGGTATTATTGTGGTGTTGTTGTGGTGTTATTTGACCGGTACTTTTGTGAAGTTTTTGTTATTTTTCTTTAGGGTGTTTTCATGCTATTATAATAATATTTTGTGGTATTGTGGTTATATTGAGGCGAGATTCAAGTTATATTTACTTCATATTTGAGTGTTATTATGGTGTAATTGTGGTGTTATTCGATTGGTGTTTTTGTGAAATTTTTGTTATTTCTCTTTTGGGTGTTTTCATGTTATTATATTATTATTTTGTGATATTGTGGTTGTATTGAGATAGGATTGATGTTGTACTTTGTCCATATTTAAGTGTTATTGTAGTATTATTGTGATGTTATTCTAGTGTTAATGTGATATTACTGTGGTGTTATTGGAATTTTGTTGTGACGGTTTGAGATGTTATTCAATTGGTGTTTTTCTGAAGTTATTATTAATTTTTTTGGTGTTTTCACGTCATTATGATGCTATTTTGAGGTATTGTGGTCATATTGAGTCGGGATTGAGGTTATTTTTTTATATTTAAATATTATTGTGGTGTTATTTGAGTGTTATTGTGGTGTTTCTTGTGGCGTTGCTTTGGTGTTATTATGTTGTTATTATGGTATTATTTTGGTGGTATTATTGCAGTTCTGTGGCGGTATTCGACTAATGGTTTTATGAAGTTTTTGTTATCTTTTTGGTGTTTTCATGTCATTATGATGTTGTTTTGCGGCATTGTGGCTATTTTGAGGTGGGATTGATGTTGTATTTTGTTCATATTCAGGTGTTGTTACGGTATTATTGTGGTGTTATTTGTGGGTTATTAAAGTGTTTTTATGGTGTTATTGTGGTAGTATTATGGTGTTATTCTAGTGTTATTTTATTATTATTGTGGTATTATTGGAGTGATATTGTGGTGTTATTGTTGCAGTTCTATGGTGGTATTCAACTAATGTTTCTGTGAAGTTTTTATTATTATTTTTGGGTGTTTTTTTACCATTATGATGTTGTTTTGCTGCATTGTGGTTGTTGTGAGGTGGGATTGAGGTTGCATTTTGTTCATATTCGAGTGTTATTGTGGTGTATTGGTGGTGTTATTGGAGTATTTTTGTGATGTTATTATAGTGTTATTATGATACTGCTAAAGTAATACTGTGATGTTATTGGAGTGGTGTTGTGGCGGTTTTGCGGCGTTATTTGACTAGTGTTATTGGCATCTTTTTGCGGTGTTATTGGAGCGGAATTGTGGTCTTATGTGGTGTTATTGGAGTTCTATTATCATTATATTATGGTGTTATTGAAGTGGTATTGTGGCGGTTCTGTTGGGGTATTCGACTGTTGTTTTAATCTTAGCTTTTATTGTTTTTCATTTGGGTGTTTTCATGATACTATGATGTTGTTTTGCGATATTATGGTTGTATTGAGATGGGATTGAAGTTGTATTTTGTTCATATTTGATTGTTTTGTGGTATTATTGGAGAGTTATTTTGGTGTTATTGTGATATTATTATGGTGTTATTGTGGTTGTTTTGTGATGGTATTCGACTGGTGTTTCTGTGAAGTTTTTGTTTTCTTTATTTTAGGTGTTTTTATGTAATTATGATGTTGTTTTTTAGTATTTTGATTGTATATAGGTGGGATTGAGGTTGTATTTTATTCATATTCAAGTGTTATTATGGTATTTTTTTTAATAAAGAGCACTAAGGCTCCAATTTATTAATAAAAGAAAAAATTATAACTCACGCCAAGGAAAAGGAACCCAACCTAAACCCTATACAACTCACACAAAAAAAGAGAAAGGGTTCTAATTCCAAAAAAGAAAAAAAAAATACAACGCACACCACACCTAAGCCCATCCAAAAATATAATCACAAAGAAGTACACATATATGGGGAATCAATCAAATCATACCTAATAAAAAATTAAGATTTTCAGGAAACTTATTAGTAAAAATAGCTTTTTGAGTCTTCATCTCTTGCTTAGCAACCCAATCCGCGCACTTATTCCCTTCTTGATGAATGAAAAGCCAACACACTTGAATACCAATAGTCAAAGCAAAGATTCTTTTCAAATGAATCATAAGATTCCAAGGATAGTCTCTATTCCTGCAACAAAAAGACCATAGATCAAAAGAATCTATTTCAACTTCTAAATAATTCCAACCACATTTTAGGGCCACTTCCAGACCCATAATCATAGCCTCTGCTTCGGCTTCAATAATACTTGAAGCTAGAACAGGAGCAGAAAACCATATACTAGCCTTATCAGAAGTGTCTCTACAAATACCACCAATACCTGCAACAGAAGAAGTCTAATTACCATCTGTATTGATCTTAATGTACTCACCAACAGGAACATTCCAATAAAATAAAATAACATTATCTTTAGAGTTTCTAGGTATTTCAATATTAAATTTAAGTAACATTCGCTTAACATTTGAATTATAGTAAGGCTTAAACTTCCCTTATTTCAACATCTTATAAATAAAACCTTTAATATAATAGAAACAACTAGAGCTAGAAAAATCTTGCCTTCATGTTTACAAGTATTTCGAGCACACCAAATAAACCAAAAAATGATAACAGGGAAATACCTGTAAAGCTTCGACCGATCGTGCTGCAACACTGCAAGCATACAAGAAATCGAAGTGCTAGGAATGTGATTTCCATCATACCTAAAAAGAGTAAAAACACGCTCCCATAAATCAGTAATACATGCACAATTACATAAAATATGATCTAACGTTTCAACATGATTTTTATAGAAATAACAGATAGAACTAATTCTTAAACCTCTAAGCTTTAACATATCATCAGTAGGCAGAATTTTATGTAAAAGTCACCACATAAAGAAGGATTGAGTCGGATTAATCAAGTCATTCTAAGTCCTCCGTAAATCCTTACCTTGTGAGGTATACAAAAACTTAGAGAAAAGCTTAGTAGCAGACCAATTTAAGTTATTTTAAAGCTTGATCTTATCAGGACCCTGACTAATAGGAATTTTAGCAATACTAAGTGTTATTATGGTATTATTGTGATGTTATTGATGGTGTTATTGTGGTGTTATAAGAGTATTTTTGTGGTGTCATTGGAACATTATTATTGCATTGTTGTGGTGTTATTAGAGTGGTATTGTGGTGTTATTGGAGTAGTATTGTTCACCAACAATTACAGAGCAACAAATGGCACAAGAAAATTAGTTACTTAACATTAATTTTTAACTTTTAGCATTAATCAATAAAATCAATTTAAAGCCAACACATTATTAACTAATCAGTTTAGAATCAGTTATACATCAGACAATGCCCACATACAGAGTTCATAAGTGAATTCAGATCTAAAATTTGATATTCTTTCCTACCTACCCAATTTATCGTTCCAATCAATTACGTCGATGCTTACTAATGTTTTCATATACTTGCAAATAAACATGCTACAGTCGACAAAGTTAATTTGTATCGGGGTTCCTCTAGCCATAAGGCTTGCCATTTTGATGGATTTCTCTTAAAAGCTTTGTCAACATCTTTTACAAATAATTTGATATGAAAATTTTCATATTGAATTAAAATGTTTCATATAATACTAAAAATTCTCCGAGTTTCTATTAAATATAATTATGACGCTATGGTTAATTTCCTTGTGCATCTTATTTAGTATAGTCATATAATCTCCACTTTTTATCTTTCAAATCCGCCACCAACAAGGTCCAATGTTTTTTTAACCATAATAGAAATTAATAGAATTTGTGTTTTTTTTGACATTTACTTTTGTGTTGTATTCCACTAGCATTGAGTTGTTTGTATCTTTATATATCTACATAAAATGGGACAAATGTCATCATGGAAGAAGTATACAAATCAATGCTACATTAACTTTACAAGATATAGTTGAAATTAAATAATTACCCAATATATTGGTGATACATATAGGAATGGTATATACAATCCTGATGATTTAATCTTCTTTTTTTCTATTATACGATACATATAGTGTGAAAGCATCAACTTGTTAATTTGCAAACCAATCATTTGTTAAGATGTCATCAAGGTTAGAGTGACAAACTACCACAAGTCCAACATCAATCATATTATCATTCTTGTAGGGTTAGCACATAGTTTATGTTAGATTCAAATATAAGTGTATTGCATAATAGAGAAATGTGAACATGTATTGACTTATCACTGTATCCACAACACCGATCAATTATCATTACAATACAAGCGGTATTTTTGTTCTCTCAGGAAAATTGACAACTATCTCAGATAAAAAAAAAACTGCATAACAAAAAACTAATCATCTCTAATGTCCACTTAAATGTTATGGTAGACAATATCAAGAGTTATTAGTGGTTATTCTAATTGTTGAATATCTACAAGTAACCTCTCATCTCTGACGACTGGAGTATTAGTTATTTTTTGAACATCCATTTAAACATCTATAGATTTTGTTTTCCTCCTATTCAACTTTAATGCAATGTACGGGAACTCAATTTTATTTTCATTCTGCTTTGTCTTGCCTTAACCCTCTAGATTATACTACCAAGAGAGGATTGATATGTTTCTTTCTTCATTAAATTCTTGTTGAATGCAATTATTTTATTTTTCACTTTATTGACTTCACTCTTGAGCTCTGTAACTATATTTCGTAAATCAAACACTTTGTTGTTATTTGAATCTTGAAATTCATAAAGAATTTTCACTTGATTTCTTATTAATTGAATAATCTCTTCAAATCCTGTATTAACACCTATAAATGTTGGTTCCGGAGCGATGTCACCTGAAATGAAAAGAGTACACACCAAATGAAATTGGTGATGTGGTGTGGGATGAGTTTCAAGGGTGATATATCAGGACATTTTAATTGGACTGGGTTGTTCTTCTATTGAAGGAGAAAGTAGGACAAGTTATTCATCTTTCAAATCCAAAAAATAGTCATAAAGCAATAGTTATCCATAATTATAATTACACATGGGCTGAACATTCCGAAAATAAAAAAAAATTATCTAATGAGAGAAAACCTGTACAGGGTTGAGCTTCTTAAAAGTTTGATGTATTAAGGATGAGCTCCAACTCACATTTGTTAGCCACCTCAACATGCGAGGCCTGAAGTCAATTGCATCGGAGTAACTAAAGATGTGCACTCATAAAACCAGAGCCACATAAAAGTTAAATCAGAATTAGCTTTGACAAAAAAAAAGAAATTTTAGATGGTATAAACATCACACTAACCACGAGCAGAAAAATAAACCCATTGATACATCCCAATGACTGATTCTTTCTTAATTTTGTGTCAATGGCATTCACTTGATAAATAAGAAACTCACAAATGTTAGTAGACCAACCAAAAAAAGAGAAAGAATAACATTCTCAGCAAAAGTGTAGAGCCCTTTAGGCACACTAAAGTTGCTCGAAGGAAAAAAATAAGTTTTTTAACAAAAACTTTAAAAATAGTTCATCAAGGGCATAAAATACTCCCCAGATGAAACTTTAACTAGGTCAGTATTTATTTGTATCATAGATACACAACATGAGGGAGTTTTATGCCACTGGATTGGTTCTCCTCCGTTGGGCATGCCTATCAAGAAGGCAACTTGGTTGGAGTCTAAACTTAATTCTTCATGCCCCAATTTAAATACCCTCTGTTCAAAATGCTAACAATTCAAGATGTGTAGTTTTATGCCATTATCTTGGAGACATAGAAGCAAATTAAAAATTTTAAGGACATTAAAATCTTTCAAGTTGTTCACAAATCTCCTAAGATAGGGTTTTCTTGACTAAATCAAGAACAAATCATAGTACAGATAGTCGACACCTACAATTGAACATCCTTGGCCTCAAAAACCTATGAAAAAAGATAATACAAAAAAAAAAAACATTTTGTTAACGCCAAATGTGTCCATAATAAAACCATTTCAGTAGTTCAACATCATCTTCCAGCAAAATAAACACCAATACCAATTGCAAACCAATAGCACAATAAAAACAACAAAATAACATCAAAATATGTCCATAATAACACCAAAATATGTCCTTAAGGATACAATGTAGATATCATAATGACACCAAAATGTGTTCATAACAACACCAATAAATGCTAAAAATAACACCAAAATATGTCTTTAATAACACCAAAATATATCCATAATTACACCAAAATATGTCCATAATAAAATTGAAATATGTTCATACTAACACCAAAATATGCACAGAATAATACCAAAATGTGTCCTTAATAATACCAAAATATGTCCACAATAAGCCCAAAACATGTCCATAATAACACCAAAATATGTCCACATTAACACAAAAATATGTCCATAATAACACTAAAATAAGCCCAAAATAACACTTAAATATCTTCAAAATAACGCTAAATATGTCCAAAAATAACACCAAAATATGTGCAGACTAACACTATGTCTAGAATAACACTAAATATGTCCAGAATAACACAAACAAATATCTAAAATAACACCAAAATATGTCCATAATAACACCAAAATGTCATAAGAATAACATTAAAATATGTCTAGAATAACACTAAAATATGTCCATAATAACACTAAAATATCTCCAAAATAACACAAAAAAATTTCTAGAAAACACCAAAATATTTCTAAAATAACACCAAAATATGTCCATAATAACACCAAAATAAGTCCAGAATAACACCAAAAAATCTTCAATATAACACCAAAATATGTTCAGAATAACACCAAAATATGTTCATAATAATACCAAAATAAGTCTAGAATAACACCAAAATATTTCCAAAATAACACCAAAATATCTCCATAATAACACCAAAATATGTCTAGAATAACATCAAAATATGCCCATAATAATACCAAAATATGACCATAATAACACTAATATATCTCCAGAATAATACCAAAATTTGTCCAAAATAACGCCAAAATATATCCATAATAACACTTAAAAATGTGCAGATAAATCAGAACCCTAAAAACACAAAACATATCTAAGATACAATGTAGATATCACTATAATAACATTGAATCAATAACAAAGTAATACCAAAATTTGTCCATATTAACAACAAAATGTATCCAAAAAAATTAGCACCCTAACAACACTAAAATATGTCTATAAGTACAACTTAGATTGTCAATAATAATCTTGAATCAACAACAAAATATCTCCAAACTAACACCAAATATGTCTAGACAAATTAACACCCTTATTACACCAAACTATTTCCAATATACAACATACATATCACCATAATAACACTGAATCAACAATAAAATAACACCATGTTACCACCAAAATGACTATTTTATTCAAGTTAAATGAAAGAACACCTAATCAACAACAAAGTTTTTCCAAATTGCATTTATAATAGCACCATCACCATAAGGCCACCTAAGCTAAACCAAATTATCATTGTAATACAACTGAGATACCACTATAGTAACACCAAATTAACACCTCTACACAATCAAATTAACATGAAAAACCTGCAAGAAAACTTCAATTTAACATCATAACTCAAGATAAAAATTACAATATGTAATGATTTGGTGCTATTATCACACAAATGTGGCTGTATATTTGTGTTATTAGTGTGGTTGTATATTGGTATTATTAGTGTGGTCATGAGGTGGTGTTATTAGCATAGTATTATGGTGTTATTGTGATATAAAAGCAGTGTTATTATGGTGTTATTAGTGTAGTTGTAATGTAGGGTTAATAGTGTGGTTGTATTATGGTGTCATTAGTGCAAATGTGGTTGTATTGTGGTGTTATTAGTGTTATGGTATGTGTTATTGTCATACAAAGGTGTTTTTATAATGGTGTTATTAGTGTCGTAGTATTGTGGTGTTATTATGATATAAATGTGATTGTAATATGGTGTTATTTGTGTAATGGCATGGTGTTATTGTCATATAAATGTGGTTGTATTAATGTGGTTTTTTAGTGGTTTTATCAATGCATTATGGGATTATTGTGATACAAATGTGGTTGTATAGTGATGTTATTGATTTTATGGTATGGTGTTATTGTCATACATATGTGGTTGTACAATGGTGTTATTAGTGTCGTCATATTGTGGTGTCATTGCGATATAAATGTGATTGTATAGTGGTGTTATTATCATACAAATATGGTGGTACAGTGGTGTTATTAGCGTTATCATATATTGGTGTTATTGTGATACAAATGTGATTGTATTGTGATGTTATTAGTGTATTATAATAGTGTTATTGTCATAAAAAATGTGGTTGTATAGTGATGTTATTAATGTGGTTGTCTGGTGGTGTTATTAGTGCAGTATTATGGTGTTATTACGATAAAAATATGGTTTTTTTTTGTAATGTTGTCAGTGTTATTTTCATACAATTGTGGTTGTACATTGGTGTTATTAGTCTGTTGTGGTGTTATTGTGATAAAAATATACTTGTATAGTGGTGTTATTAGTGTGGTCATATTGTGGTGTTATTAGTGTGATTGTATGGTGGTGTTATTAGTGCAGTATTATGGTGTTATTTGACCACTGATAAATGCTTCAACGCTCAGGTGGATTACGCAAGTGCACTGTCAAAGTCGTATAGATTTTCTTGAGTCCAGATTGTCGATCCCAAAGAGAAAAGGGGTGAACCAAGTTAGAAAAAAGTTTCAGCCTACTTAATTCATCCTCATTTTGGAATTTAAAGAAACTTAAGTTGTATTATAAGTCCCCACTGCAATGCAAATAAGTTTAAGGTTTACTCTTACAAAAATTCTAATTATCCTTCTTGAATTGGCAATAATCAAGTCTTAAAGCTACCCTTCCCTATAGTGATAGTGATGGAGTGTGGAAAATGAGAAAATGCTAATTTAAATGTGGCTTGTGACAAATAGAAGCAATTATCTTCCTTACCCTCTCCTGAGTGCATAAAGAAGTTTGGTTAAAGTAGTCTTAATTCCTTAAGCTCCACTTTGAACCTAACAACGATTATCTACCTATCTATTTGTACATCCCTATAGTGTAATTTTACTTCATATCCCATAGTTCAATGTAATCTTCCTAGTTGTTCATGCCATAGCTCTCCTGAGTAATTATAAGTTCACAATAGATTTTGACAAATCATTTGACTAGAATGATAGGTAAATGAAATGCAGAAGAAAAATCATCAAATTAAAAGATTAAAATAGTTTAAAATAATTTTCACATTCCTACACATCTTACTACATCACCACAAGGAAACAGTAGAAGAGATTACTTAGAAAACATAGAGAAAACACCACAAGACTTTATTGAAACCAAGAGAATCCACATACCAAAGTGTTTACAGAAAAATACAATACTTAAACATAATAATACTTATCATTCTCTCTCAAAACCCACCTTAAGAATGCTCCAAAAATGCCCTTAATACTTTCCCATAGGCTCTCCTCACTTTATCACTCTGATCTTCACCAATTTTCTACTATAGATGTGTTCTCTCTAGCCTAGATCAAGCCTTCCACTCTAAATATATCTCTTTCATGATCATTGGAACTTCCATAGTCTTCCTCTCCAAAAGCTCCCTGATACTCTTGTCAAAGCCTCTTACAAAAACTCTTTGTTCAATTCTTCAAGACTTCTTTAAATAGCCTTCAACATCCTCTGTTCAAATTTCCTCTAGTTTGCCGAAATGACGCTTTGAAAAGGTGAGTCAAACTACTATAATTGCACAGATTTAGTTGTGGCACATAAGCACCAAAATTTTCTGGCGCCAAGGCCTTGTACTTCACATCTGAGGCCTTGGCATGCAGTGGTTGCCACTTAGGCACTAGCCTCTCGTTTTAGATTGGGGGTTGGTGCATAGGCACTCCAGAAGTCTAGCGCTAAGGCCCTAGCTCACTATATAGTCTTTGCTCCATTTCAACTCCTTTTTTATCCATGCCTTTTTCAATTCACTCCACTTCTAATACTTATTTTACTTGCAAGAAAACATAAACATACCTTTCTTTACAGTACAAATTCAACCAAAATGATGTGTAAAATATAAAGGAATTCATGCAATTCCTGCACACATTAAAATCCCCCAAACATAAAGGTTACTTATCCTCAAGTAATGCTATAATATTAATATCAAAATAATTTAATGTAAGGAAGTGCATTTCATTAAAAAAATGTGCAAATTTGCCTCAGAAAATTCATTGTGTATCTTTAGGTTAACTCTAATAAATAAGCCTAAACCTCGAGTATATGAAACCTTTCATTCAATTAAGAAAACATAAATTCTTATTTATTTTAAAAAACAATTAATACTTGTTAATTATGGTACCTTAGGTGATAGAAAAATAGAATTTAAGATCTCTACTTAAAAAGATTTACTAATACACCATAAATATAGGCAAGCTTAGGAATGCAATAAAGCTTCAACTCTAAAAAAGGTCTAGTGAAACTAATTTTTTATAAGACTTCTCCTCAAGCTTCTTCTTCTTCAATAGTTTCTTCTTCTCTTTTTTTCTTTATTTTTCCTTTTTCTTTTTCTTGATTTAGGATGTATATTTTAATCATTAGTATAACTTTAGGAGGATTCCTATATCTAGACGCCCTTTTAATAATTTTGAATTCCACTATCACCTCCTTAAAGTGAAACCTACCACACCCCTTCACTTTTTAGGCTTGTGCAAAATTAATAAGTACTAATCAAAAATAAAGATTTTATAGAGAATTAATCCTTAATAAATATATATCTAAGAATAACTAATTTCACAAATATAATTCTTTTCAAAAATAAATGACCATTTCATTTTTTCTACTTATTGAATTACAAGTTATCTTAACTCTAGTTAAGTTTCATTTGCATAGAATTTTAAAAAAAAAGAAACTATATTTTTTATTTCTAAAAACTTGAAATAATTTTAAATTAACTCCACATTCCTCAAATTTAAAATTATAATAGTTTAAATATATGTTATTGAGGAGAAATAAATTTTAATTTTTAAAATGATTTTTCTCACTCCCCCTTCCCCCGCCCCCCCNTATGATCTACGAAACACTCTAAATTTTGTACTTTATCAGCAGAAAAATTGGTATTGTCCATCATCTTCTGCAAAAGCTCATCCTGAGTCTTGGTATCACCTCTAGATGTAGAAGCACGAGAAGTAGATGGTCGTGAAGAAGTTATAGAAGAGGTAGATGCAGCAGACGTCTCTATTCCATAACTTTTGGAAAATCCTCCTATCCAGAACTGTTCCACTATCGGCGGACTATCAGGTCTTCTACCTCTCCACCTAGAATCTTGAAACATCACGCCTGAATCAATTTTCGTGAGTGTAGAGCATCACTATATCAATCATGAGCTTTTGAACTAACAAATTTTCTCGAATCGAATGTGCTCTTTTCTCTACTCCTTTTCATTCTTGGTGTCATTCTACAAATTTGATAAATTTCAAAAATAACTTTAAAAATCAAGTTTAAATCACTAAACAAAACTTCCAAAAGTACTAACTAAACTTCTCAAGCAATTTCCATAGATTTTTCTTCACTTTTCACCGTGAATAGTAAATTTTTAAAATCTTCCAAATGTTCTTAAAATATGTGGTGAAAATCCAAAAGTTTTGCATAGAAGTAATGCTCTTACCTTAAGGAACTTGGATCTAGCAAATCTCACTCGATTCCACCAAGAAATATTCAAATTCCACTTTCCCTAGACCTCAAAATCACGAACTTGAGTCGGGGAAAACGATAGGTGTTAAAAATGGTATTTTTCGACTTAAAATTCACTTTTAGCCGTTTGCGAACAGGTTTTCGTGAACCAGTGCTTAAGTGCGGGTAAGTGTGCTTTTGCGCCTGCCTCTTGGGTTGGCTCACGCTTATGCGCGAGATGTGATGCTTAGGCGCCAATGCAAAAATTTTGAAATTTTTAATTGTAAGTAAAATGCACTATTAGCCTAAGTAAACCACCCCGAAATGGTCTCATAGCACTCAAATGACTATTTTTACTTCCTATAACTCCCTTCTCTCTCAAAATTCTCCATAATAATTAATTCAATTAAAGGCTAAAAATAACACAAATTTTCTCAAAAACAAACTTCTATTAATTCAGAAACAAGAACAAACACATTTAACACTTAGTTCTCTCTCCAAATAGTCTTGGATGAGAAAATTTTCCTAAGGAAAACACTTAACACACATTTACAATTAAACACAAAAGTGACACAAACATTAAACACAAGACAACACTTAACACACATTTTACAATTAAACATATAAGTGACACAAACACTAAACACAAGACATAAACACTAACACACTTTACAATTACACACATAAGTGACACAAACAATAAACACAATACATAAACACTAATAGACTTAAAAACATGACTCCAAACGCACAATTCCTAAAACTTAACTTAATATCATTCTTCATTAGAAGGAACGAATTATTTTCTTTCAATAGTCTCTCCAAGAATATAGAGTTGATAAAACGGACGGTGGTGACGAGCTCTCGTACTATCATCTTCGATCCACTTTTGCCTAAAGAACATCACCTTATCCGCTTCCTCTATATAATTTGTATGGCTGAATTGCATCTTAAGTTGCCACCCAATATTTTCTAGATGAGCATGCAATTCAAGCACCTTAGTCTCTAATACAGATATAGCATTCTCCATCTTGTTGATCTTCTCCAATATTCCTTAAATACTAATGGCTAAGAAGCCGTTATACATCTCCTATGCACTTTGACTAATGAAATTTTTCTTCATAGCTTCTTCCTTCATCTTCAAATCCATCTCCCATGAATGCATTTTCTTAAATCTCTCTCTTCTTAGACTTTTAGGGCTAAAAATAATTCAGGGTGAGATTCATTCACAAACCCCTTCTATTTATAAGCCTAATTCCCCTTCATAATATCTAGGCACGACTAGAAACTACCAAGACACATTTATTCCAACTAAATTGCAGTTATACCTTCTAGAATTCAAAATTTGTACATGTGATTAAACTGCCGTGCTTAAGCGCCGGATCTGGCGCTTAAGTGCCTGTGTACATTTTTGCACCAGTCAACTTAACGTCCAAATTCTTATTCTAACATGTCTAGGTTACTAAATAAAGTCTAAAAATCATTACTAGAACACATTAAACTTAAAAATACTACCCCAAATTTCTTAATCAGATTCAAAACAACAATCAAAGCAAAAAAAAAATTGATACTATGGGCTGCCTCCCACAAAGTGCTTGGTTTTACGTCGTCGGCCCGACGTAACCAGTGCTCATTCTGGTTGACCCAACGTCATTCCATCATTATATTTATGCTGATCCCCTATATAATAAGGTTTCAGTCTATGTCCATTCACTTTAAAAATTTTCTCAAAATTAGGATCTTTAATATCAACAGCTCCATAAGGATAAACTTTTATCACAACAAATGAGTCCATCCACCTAGACTTAAGTTTGCCTGGAAATAATCTTAACCTTGCATTATATAGCAAAATTTGTTGCCCTGACTGAAAATTTTTAGTAGTCCTAGACTTAAGTTTTGCTGGAAATAATCTTAACCTTCCATTATATAGCAAAACTTGTTGCCCTGGCTTAAAATTTTTTGTAAGAATCTTTTGATCATGCCACATTTTCATCTTTTCTTTGTAAATCTTAGCACTCTCATAAGATTCATTCCTAATCTCTTCAAGCTCATTTAATTGTAACAATCTTTTGTCATCAACATCTTTTAAATTATAATTGAACTCATCAATATGCTTTATGCTCAAGTTCAACTAGTAAGTGACAAGCTTTCCCAAATATTAATATTTATGGAGACATTCCTATAGAAGTTCTATATGCACTCCTGCAAGCCCACAAAGCATAGTCAAGTTTGACTGACCAACCCATTTTTATTGGATTCACAGATTTTTTTAAAATTCTTTTAACATCCTGATTGGATAATTCAGCCAAATCACTTGGCTCAAGACGATAAGCAGTAGCAATCCTATGATTTATATGACATTTGTTTAATAACTTCTCCATAATGGCTTTTATGAAAGAACTTCTCCCATTAGTAATGATAATTATCGGCATCCCAAATCTACAAAATATGTTTGTTTCAAAAATTTTGCAACACTTTAAGCATCACATCGAGATAAAGCAACAGCTTCTATCCATTTGGACACATAGTCCACTCTTAACAAAATATAAAAAATTTAAAAAGATGGTATAAATGGTCCCATGAAATCTAATCCCTAAACATCAAATATTTCAACCTCTAACATATAATTGAGGGGAATCTCATTTCTTCTAGAAATATTGCCTACTCCTTAACATCTATCACAAGTTTTGATATAAGCATTAACATCTCTAAAAATTGTAGGCCAATAAAATCCAGAGTGNGTAGCAATCCTATAATTTATATGATATTTCTTTAATATCTTTTCCATAATAGAAATTCTGAAATGACTTCCCCCATCAGTAATGATAACTCTTAGCATCCAAAATCTACAAAATATGTTTGTTTTCAAAAATTTTGCAATACTTTGAGCATCACTTCGAGGTAAAGCAATAACTTCTATCCATTTGGATGCATAGTCCACTGCTAACAGAATATATAAATTTACAAAAGATGGTATAAATGATCCCATGAAATCTAATCCCCAAACATCAAATATGTTAACTTCTAACATATAATTGAGGGGCATCTCATTTCTTCTAAAAATATTGCCTACTCTTTAACATTTATCACAAGTTTTGATATAAGCATTAACATCTCTAAAAATTGTAGGCCAATAAAATCCAGAGTGTAGAATTTTGTATGTTGTTTTATCAACACCAAAATGTCCCCCAAAATTAGAATTATGACATTTTTGGATAATTTCATAAGTTTCTTCTAATGGTACACATCTTCAAATGATCATATCCTTTTCTTATTTACATAAATATGGGTCATCCTAAAAATAATTCTTAGCTTCAGAAATAAATTTCCTCATTTGTTGGTATGTCATTCCATAGGGTATTCACAATGTTGGCATACCATAAAACACGCCACTCATTTACAGTGAATAATTTTTCTTCTGGAAAATGTTCATCATTTTCTTTTCAAAAAATAGTGGTTTTTCTAATTCAAACATGGACAAATGATCAGCAATTTGATTTTCAGTTCGCTTCTGATATACTATTTCAAAATCAAATTCTTGTGAAAGAAGAATCCTTCTTATAAGCCTCAGCTTAGTATCTTTCTTTTTCATTAAGTACTTAATAACAGAATGATCTGTATGCACTATACAATGAGTTCCAATAAAATTAGATCTAAAGTTTTCAAAGACATACACAATTGCTAATAACTCTTTTTCAGTTGATGTATATTTAATTTGAGTTTCACTAAGAGTTTTACTAGCATAGTAAAATAACTTCGAAAATTTTATCATATCTTTGTCCTAAAACAACTCCAATAGCATAATCACTCGCATCACACATCAGTTCGAAAGGTTTTCTCAATTAAGTGAAAATATAATTGGTGCAATGATTAATTTTTCTATTAATAATTTAAAAGCTTTTAGGCATTCCTCATCAAAATTAAAAATTGCATCTTTCTCTAGTAAATAGCATAGAGGCTTAACAACCTTTGAAAAGTCATTAATATATCGTTTGTAGAATCCAGTATGTCTTAAAAACCTCCTAATTTCCCTTACATTTGTTGGATAAGGTAAATTAGCGATCACATGAATTTTAGCAGGATCTACTTCCATACAATTTTCTGATATTTGATGACCTAATACAATTCCCCCTGCTACCATAATCTGTCATTTTTCCCAAGTTAATACTAAATTTGTTTCTATACAGCTCTTAAAAACTTTAAATAAATGTTCTAAACATGTGTCAAATGAAGTTACAAACACTGAAAAGTCATCCATAAAGACTTCAATCCCTTTTTCAATTATACAAAAAATTGCCATCATACATCTTTTAAATGTAGCAGGGGCATTACATAAACCAAAGGACAGATGTTCCAAACACTGAAAAGTCATCCATAAAGACTTCAATCCCTTTTTCAATTAAATCACAAAAAATTGTCATCATACATCTTTGAAATGTAGTAGGGGATTACATAAACAAAAGGGCATTCTTCTAAAAGCAAAAATATCATAAGAACCAGTAAATGTTTTTTTCTTCTTGATACCTAGGAGATATTTGAATTTGGTGATAACCGGTATATCCATCCAGAAAATAAAAGTATTTATGCCCAACTAGTCTATCCAGCATTTGATCTAGAGCAAAAAATGATATTTCCTAGTGGCAAGATTTAATTTTCTATAATCAATACATATTTATCACCTTTTGATCTAGAAAGGGTAATGGAAAATGATCTTTCCTAGTGGCAAGATTTAATTTTCTATAAAATCTAGAAAGGGTAGTGGAAAATGATCTTTCCTAGTGGCAAGATTTAATTTTCTATAATCAAAATCCAGCATTTGATCTAGAATGGGTAATGGAAAATGATCTTTCCTAGTGGCAAGATTTAATTTTCTATAATCAATGCATATTCACCACCCTGTAACTTGTCTAGTAGGTATCTTGTTATGCTCATTCACAGTTACAGTTGCTCCTCCTTTCTTAGGAACACAATGAATTGGACAAACCCATGCACTATCTAAAATAGGGTAGATAATTCCAGCATCTAACCACTTTAAAGTTTCTTTCTTAACAACCTCTTTCATAACAGGATTTAATCTCCTTTGTGGATCTGCTCTAAGTTTGCACTTTTCTTCCAGATTAATTCTATACATATAAATTGAAGGACTAATTCCTTTAATATCAACAATTGTCCATCCGAAGGCTTTCTTAAAATTTTTCAGAATTTTCATCAACTTTTCTTCTTCTCCCTTTGTTAACTTCGAGGAAACTATAATAGGTAACGTAGAGGAATCTCCTAAAAAGACTTATTTTAAATGTTTGGGAAGTAATTTCAACTCAAGTTCTGGAGGTTTTTCAATAGATGGACAAAATGATTTGTCTTTGTCTATCTTGTCAAAAATTTCGAAACTTTCTTGAACATAACTTGAATCTTCCTTAGAAAGGTTTACACATTGATCTAATTCCTCTTCTTGCTCGTGTACTAAATCTTTTTTTTCAGATTTTTCTTTATAAGTAGAATTGAAATGGCATTCGCTCAGATATCTTATAACATGCATTCTATAGCATTCATCTTCTTTACCTTTTGTAGGGTATTTCATTGATTTTGAAATGTTAAAAGTAACAGTTTGATCATTGACGGCATTGTTAATTCCCCATTCTGTACATCTATCATTGCTCTTCCTGTGGCTAGGAAAGGTCTCCCCAAAATGATAGGTATCTATGGTTAGGAAAGGTCTCCCCAAAATGATAGTTATCTCTTTATCTTCCTCCATATCTAGCATAAGAAAGGTCTCCCCAAAATGATAGGTATCTCTTTATCTTCCTCCATATCTAGCACAATGAAATTAATAGGAAAGATAAATTGATCCACTTTCACTAGGACATCTTCTATAACTCCTTTAGGGATATGTTATCGAAGATATGCTAACTGCAGAGTTACAGTAGTAGGGGTTATTTCTCCTAATCCCAATCTTTTAAATATTGATAATAGCATAAGGTGAATGCTTTCACCTGAATCACATAAAGTTCCCATAAAATTTGTCTCCTATTGCACAAAGAATTGTAAAGCTGTCAGGATCTTTAAGCTTTTCAGAAATTTTCCTCTAAATTATAACACTGCACTCCTCACTAAGTGTAACAGTCTCATTATCTTCAAACTTCCATTTTCTATTGAGAATATCTTTCATAAACTTTACATAGCCTGGTATTTGTTCTAAGGCTTCAGCAAATGGAATATTGATTGTAAGCTTCTTAAATATTTCCAAAAATTTTAAAAATTGCTTATCCAACTTCTTGTTGACAAATTCTCTGAGGAAATGGAGGTGGTGGTTTTTCTAAATCAATTTTTAGTGGAGAAATAGGTCCAAAATCTTTGAGGAAATTGAGGTGGTGGTTTTTCTAAATCAATTTTCGGCGGAGAAATATGTCTTTCAAAATCTTTCAGAGCATCCACTTTTGATTCTTCAATTTCTTCTCTCTCTACTTCAATCTCTTTATGAATCCTACCTTCCAACTCTCTCCGGCTTTTAAGTTGTACGGCTTTAACTTACTCTTTATTTTGGTCTTTTGTATTTGATTCAGGATTATTGATTAAGACCTGAATATCGAACTCACAGGCAAGATTATGCAATATGCACTTTTTAGAAAATTTTCTATTTTAAAAAAGATAATTACTTAAACTAAAAATGATTTTTATAGAAATTTAAAATTAAAATATTTTTGGTATTTTTGATATTTTAACGAAACAATAAAATGAAAACTAAAGTTTTTTTAGAAGAAAAGTCTTTAATTTGAAAATTTCTTTCTTCTCATAATGAATCAATAATAAGTGTAGGAATTCTGTGTGGAAGTATGCAAATTGTTTTGTGCCAAATAGGAGGAATAATATTCTTTACCCTTACTAGAGATGTTATAAAGAACATTGGCTAATTTAAAATTTGAATAGTTCTGAAGACCGGCTAGGCAAGGAAGACACTAGCTCTCACTCTAGAATTCCCTCGATTCCCTCCACCTGGGGGTTAACATTCTCATTCAGAACCTACAACAATAAACAAAGTTGGGGGCTTTAACCTGTGACTTTAAAGTCCTCTAACTCTACAACCACCAATGAATATTTCCCTATATATTTGCACTCAATCATATGAATTACATTCTCATTCATACAACCTTATGTGATTCTTTCTAATTTTTGACTGAGACAATACCAGCCCGGTTTTTACATGTTCTCACAAAAAATTTTAACATCTGGATTGGCCAAATCAAGAAGTAAATTCATGTTCTCACAACAAATTTTAACATCTGGATTGGCCAAATCAAGAAGTAAATGAAGTGCATTGATTTAAATCATCACAACTTCTTCGAACATTAAAGATCAATACTCTCCACAACTTCCATCCAAAACTGAAATCATCACAAGTTTTTCTAACATTAAAGATCAATACTCTCCATAACTTTCATATAAAACTTAATTACTTATCATTTTAAGAAGAAAGATGAAGAAAACTACTCAGAATTCATGGAGAAAACAAAACCACACTTTAGTTTAAAAGAAAAAAATCATTGTCAAACCAACAACAAGTTTCAATTAAAATAAAAAGTAGTCTAAAAATAAAAAGATAAGAACTTATCTCAAGTCCTCCACCAAAAACTTAAAGTTCCTTTGAATGTCTTCTCTTTTACAATCACTCAAAACAAAATAAAAAAAATGACAAAGTAAATTAAAAGTGGTTCCTGAAAATCTCTCCAAACTAACTCCCCAAAAAAGAGCTTTCAAAATTTTCCAATACTTTCAGGACTCTTTTCTAAGTCCTCTCTTCTTTCTTTTATAGTTTTCCAAGAGGTGCCTTGGTTTTCAAAATGTGTCTTGATTCGATGTATTTGCAAAAGATACGCATCCTTTCATGATAATTTTCATCCATGGTGGTTACAACCACCTATTAAGCCAATGGGTGCAACCTCTTCTAAATTCATGAAAATCGATTTTACTCATCTAATAACTACCACTGGCGCTGATGGCACTTAGGCACCAAAACTCTTTTTCACAATTTTTAACCTTTTTACTCCAAATTTGATCCTTTTTCACTCCTTTAAGAATTTTTTCCATTTTTACTTGTATCTGTATGAAAAACACAAAATACCTTCCATTAAAGTGCAATATCTCAAAAATAGGAATAAAAATGTATCTAGAAACACTATATATTTTAGGTGTATCACATGCTCATAAAGTGTATAAATGCGAGCAGGGTGTGCCAATCCACTAGTGGTTTCTCCCAGACCAATAGAGCGAGTGTTCATATAAATGATAGAGCCTACATTTATATCCATCACTTGTTGAATACAGTAGTTCAGGATTGCTCTATCCTTGGTCACTTCACTATGATGGTTTGTTGGAGTTATCCTCCCAGAAATAAAATAATGTCAGGCCTTAGATACTACATTTAACATAGAAAGGGGAACGTTGACTTTAACTCCATTCTTTTCTTTCCAAGCCCCTTTCTCACCAGTCAGAAAAGAAATAAACTCATCTAAGGCCTCATTTATGGCAGAAAATGAATGATACTGACATCTATAAACACCTTCTAATTGATAAAACTCATTTATTTATTTCTTTGAGTAAACTCCACCCTTTTTCCTCGAACAAAAAAAATCATCAGAAGCCACCGAAAAGTTCGCATAAAATTCTGTAACTATCCCAGCTATCGCATCGGCAGTAAAATAGCAGAAGTTTTCCCACTACCGAGCGATAATCAATCGTTCAACTTCTCCTCCCAAATTTTTGAAACTTCAATCTGGAATCACTTTCTTATTTTGTCGAAGATTATGAAGATGAGCACTAATTTTAAAGCCAACAAACTTTTTCTTGTCATGTTCTATTTTTCTTTTGTTCGATCAAGGTGTCATAGGAAATCTAGAAAAAAATTGATAAAATTCTGAATAAATTCCAAAATTCTGAAAATCAAAATTTAAAGCACTTTAAATTTAAATCCCCTAAGTAAAAGTTTTTCACCAAAGCATTTTCTCAAAATCTCTCAAAAAAACTGAAAACTTTCGGATCTAAGCAATGTGAGAAAAATCTTTCGTGAAATTAAAAATATTTTACTTTAAAGTGTAACTCTTACCTAGAGAAAATGAAATCCGAAGCTCCTTTGCCTCTAAATCACCTCAAATCCGCCCAAAGTCAAGCCTTAGGTGTGAAAACCAAAGATTGAAGGTGACTATAGGGGCAAAAATGGAGGTTTTGCAGTGAAAATCATAAATTACAGGCGATATTACCACTCTCGGGTCGAAGGCGCAGTCGACACTCATGTCAGTGTCATTGGTGCTAAAGGTTCTAAATTCACTCTTTTAATTTTTTCAAATTTTCAATTTCTTTTTAACTTACTCCAAAGTTTTTTTAGTATTTTTAAACACAAATTTTTATCTAACAATAATTCACAAATAAACATTCTCACAAACAACAACAAACTAACTTTTATATATGAAAATATACTTTTTACAAACACATTTCACAAATCAAACATTTACACATATTAAGCAAACTAATTATAAATCAGTGTCGAAATCAAGCCACAACACTAAACGCTGACACAAGACTATACACATAATCAAAGTTCAGAATTCTAAAGCAAAAACAAACCAAACCAAATCAAATCAAATCCAAACAATTACATCAAATACATAAATATTCTTATTCAAGTAGAGAATACAAAGTCTTCAGTCATTTCGCTTCATCTTCAGTGCTTTCACCTCCTCTAATATCTCTCATGGATTGGTAATGAACATATAGGTTGTAGAAGGATTGGTACGGGAATTGATATGTCGAATTTTCTTTAATCCACCCATTTTCTTTAAATATTTTAACAAATCCTGCTCCAAAAGTTCCAATATGATCAAAATTTTCTTTCATTCTCCAATCAAGTTGATCAAAAAGGTACTTAAGATCTCATATTGTATTCGTAATACTCTGAAGTTCTCATTTCATATTCTTCAATTTCTTCTCAAAAGCAAGTGAACTTTCTACTAGTTGTGGTATTAATGGAGTTGAAGCATGTGAAGAATGATCCATAATAGCATTTAGTGCTTCATTTCCATTACCAACATACTGATCATCAATAGGGATCATGGGCTCCCATGGTAGTAAAACTTTTTCCCAACTTTCATATTGCACTTGGATTGACTACAAATCAGAAAAATTTTAGAAGAATGCCAAGTCCATAAATTGGCCCATTCATAATGATACCCATAACATATTTAAATATGATTAATCCTATATCAATAGGTTTTTCTATTTGAATACAGTAGTTTAAAGTAGCACTTTCCTTGGTGACTCTACTAATCTGCATAATACGGAGTAATTTTGCACAAATAAAGAAATGCTACTGCTTCGAAATTAGATTAAGTTATGAAGCGGGAAAACTAATATATTCTTCATCTTGTACTTCCCACATTTCACTTTCATTCATCAGAAAATTATAAACATCTTGCATTAAATCTCGCATAGGAATGAAATTTGTATGATGACAGATTGGAGCATTTTCTATCATATACAATTCATTAATCCTTGTAAGAGTAAATGGTAGTACAGCTTAACCTCGTACAAAGGCAAACCCTTTGGTAATTCTCTGTAGATTTTCATAGAACTCCTTCACTACAAGCACAACAACCGCAGCGGTAGTGTAACACAGAACTTCCCATCACCTTTGCAAAATAATCTTGTAAACCAGAGCACTTAGATTGATCAATCTATGATTAACAAATCCTCCCTCCGTGATCAATCTCTTCTTCGTAATAACTTTATCATATAATCTTTGCACGTCGAAACAAATAAACTTTCTTTTATTGAAAACTCCATACCTTGAAGAATTCCTGGAATTGGAAGCCATGAAATCCAAAAATAGGAAGTTTTTAGACATTGAAGGATGTTTTTAGGACCTTAAAAACACCTCCTGGAGGTTATTATGGAGCGAAATCTTGCCAAAGTCCGCCAAAAGTCATCTGAACCATCAAATCACTCTATGTCATCGGTGCTCCCGATTGGCGCGCCCGGCGATGAGGTCCGTTTTCTTGGGCGTCGTCGGTGCCCATTCTGGCATTGTCGGCACCAGTGGACAAAATTTTGCGACTTTCATTTTTTGTTCAATTTAATTCCAACTTTTTCTCCAATACCAATATTTGACTTAATTTATAATAAATGCAATTGTTTGGGATTATTATCTAGAGATATATAAGGTACTTATCAAACAAAATAGTAATACATAGATATATATGTATGGGTTGCCTCCCACATAGTGCTTGTTTTAATGTCGTCAACCCGACACACCATTTTTTTAGTTGGGTTGACTTAAAGTTAAAACTTCATTAAATTGAGGTATGTGCCCTACATTATAATGTTTTAGACGATGCCCATTAACTTTAAGTACCTTTCCGGTGTTAGGATCTTTAATAACAACAGTTCCATAATGATAAACTTTAATCACTTTAAATGGTCCTAACCATCTGAATTTCAATTTTTTTGGAAACAATCTCAATCTTATATTATATAATAGAACTTCTTGTTCAAGTTCAAATTTATTCTGAATAATCTTCCGATCATGCCATATTTTTATTTTTTTCTTTATAGTTTTTTGCATTATCATATGCTTCATTTATTATTTCCTCAAGTTCATTGAGTTGCAAGAAACTTTTCTCACCAGCATCTCTTAGATTAAAATTAAATTCTTTAATAGCCCAAAATGCTTTATGCTCTAGTTCTACTGGTATGTGGCATGTTTTTCCAAATATAAGCCTTTGTGGGGACATTCCTATAGGAGTCTTATAAGAAATTTTATATGCTCATAATGCAATATCTAGTCTAGCAGACCAATCCAATTTATAAGGATTTACAGCTTTTTCTAAAATACGTTTAATTTCACGATTTGATATCTCTGCTAGACCACTAGTCTGAGGATGATAAGCAGTAGAGAATCTATGCATAATATCATATTTCTTAATTAATTTTATGATTCTCTTATTCTTAAAATGAGATTCTCCATTAGTAATAATTACTTTTGGCATTCCATATCTTATAAAAATATTTTTGATTACAAATTTACAAACACTCCGAGCATCACATCAGGGTACAACAATAACTTCAATCCATTTGGATATATAATCAACAGCAAGTAATATATATAAGTTTCCAAATGAAGGCATAAATGGTCCCATAAAGCCAGATATCAAAAATTTCAACTTCCAATGTGTAATTTAGAGGCATTTCATTTCTTCTAGAAATAATTCCTACTCGTTGACATCTATCGCACATTTTAATATATTCATTAACATCTTTAAAAAAAAGTAGGCCAATAAAATTTAGCTTGTAAAATATTATATGCAGTTCTATTTGTTCTAAAATATCCTTCAAATTCAAAATCATGGCATCTTTCAATTATCTGTTGAGTTTCTTCATAAAGCACACATCTTCTAACAAAAGATATTTACATTGTTTATATAAATATGGTTCATCCCAAAAATAGTCTTTCAAATCATATATAAATTTCTTTAATTGTGGATTTTTCATATCAAGTCGTAAAATATCACTTACAATATAATTCACTATATCAGCATACCACAGTACATCCATTTCATCAATACTATATAATTGTTCATCCGGGAAATTTTCAAAAATTTCATTTGCAAAATTACGTAAAATTTCTATTTCTATTGTAGACAAATGATCAGCTATTTGATTATCATTTCCCTTTTTATCAATCATGGTAAAATCAAACTATTGCAATAGAAGTATTCATCTCATTAATCTTGGTTTAGCATCCTTCTTTTGCATTAAGTATTTAATAGCAGAATGATTTATATACACTATAAATTTAGTTCCAAGTAAATAAGGTCTAAATTTATCGAAGGCATAAACAATAGCTAATAACTCTCTTTCAATAGTAGTATAATTAATTTGATTATCATTTAGAGCCTTACTAGCATAAAATATATCTTTAAAAACTTTATCATGCATTTGTCCTAATACAGGCCCAATAGCATAATCACTAGCATTGCAGATTATTTTAAATGGTTTTTCCTAGTTAAGTGGTACTATTATAACTGCAGTGACTGATTTTTCCTTTAATAATTCAAATACTTTTATGCATTCTTCATTAAAATCAAATTTGTTATCTTTTTCTAAAAGTTGGCATAGTGGCTTAGTTATTTTTGGAAAATTTTTTATGTAGAGCCTATTAAAACCAGCATGTCCTAGAAAACTTCTCACCCCTTTAACAATAGTAAGTGGTGGTAATTTCTCTATAACTTGAATTTTTGCAGGATCTACCTCCATGCCTTTTTCAAAAATTTTATGCCCAAGCACAATACCTCCTGCAATCATATGTTGACATTTTTCTCAATTTAATACTAGGTTGACTTTTTCACATACTTTCAGTACTTTTTTCTAAATTATTAGAACATAACTCAAACGAAGTCCCAAATACAAAAAATCATTCATAAACACTTCCAATCCATATTCTATAAATTTTCTAAAAATTGACATCATGCATCTTTGAAATGTTGCAGGTACATTGTATAGTCCAAAAGTCATTCTACAAAAAGCAAATGCTCCATATGGGCTTGTAAATGTTGTTTTCTCTTGATCATCTGGAGAAATTGGAATTTGATGATAACTAGTATATCCATCTAAAAATTAATAATATTTATTCCCAGCCAATCTATCCAACGTTTGATCTAGAAAGGGTAAAAGAAAGTCATCTTTTTTGGTGGCCATATTTAACTTTCTATAATCAATTTGTCAACTACTAACTTTTCTTATTAATTTATTTTTCTCTTTTTCTTCAACAGTCACTCCTCCTTTCTTCGGAACACAGTGAATTGGGCTTACCCAAGCACTATCTGAAATAGGATATATAATTCCAGCATCTAACTATTTTAAAATCTCTTTTTTAACAGCTTCTTCATTATTGGGTTATAATCTTCTCTGAGGATCAACATTAGGTCATATTGTACATCTAATAAAATTCTGTGCATATAAATTGAAGGTCTAATTCTTTTAAAATCTGCTAAAGTCCATCCAAAATCCTATTTATACTTGTTCAACATTTCTAACAACTTTTATTCTTGAGTTTTAGTTAACTCAAAAGATATAATAATAGATAATGTAGATAACTCTCCTAAAAATACATACTTTAAATGGGTAGGTAATATCTTTAATTCAAGTTTAGGTGGTTTAATACTTGAAGAAATAAGATTTTTACTATCGTTTTCCAACAAATCTAACGTTTCAAATTTGCCCTCAATACAATCCAAATCTTCTCCTTTTATTTCATCTTCATTCTCAAAAATTTCTCCATGCTTTAATTTATCTTCACACTCATTCTTAAATTGTTCATCACTCAGATATTCAGCTACTTCCATCTTGAAACATTCATTATCTTTTTCTATTGCAGGATATTTCATAGCTTTTATTATATTAAATTTTTTTTCTTAATCATTAACTCTCATAATTAATTCTCCTTTATGCACATCTATTACAACTCTTCCTATTGCAAGAAATGGTTTCCCTAAAATAATAGGAATCTCTTTATCTTCCTCCATATCCAAGACTATAAAGTTTATAGGGAAAATAAATTTATCCACATTTACTAATACATCCTATATAACTCCTTTTGGATAAGTTATTGATCAATCAACTAACTGAGGAGTTACAGTAGTAGGGGAAATTTCTCTCAAATCTAAACGTTTAATGTTCGATAAGGGCATAAGATTGATACTCGCTCCTAAATCACATAATGATTTTCCATAAAACTTTCACCAATTGCACAAGGTATAGTAAAACTATCAGGATATTTTAATTTTTTAAGAAGCTTTTCTGAATAATAGCACTACACTCTTCACTCAGTGCAACAGTCTCATGATTTGTAAACATCCTTTTCTTATTTAATACATCCTTCATAAATTATACATAACTTGAAGGAATATTTACCATTAATTTCTTAAGGATTTCAAAAAATTTTGTAAATTGTTTATCTTTATTTTTCTGCTTTAGTCTATGAGGAAACGGAGGTAATGGTTTTTCTAAAGGAACCTGTGTCTGTTCTTCTTCATGTTGATCATTTTCCATTTCTTCCCTTTCTTCATCAACTTACGTTTCTCTTTAAATCCTTGTTTCAACTTCTTTTCCACTTTATAATTGGATAGCTTTAATTTGCTCTTTATTTTAATCTTTTCAATTAACTTTCACAATACTCAGAAGAATTCTAGAAGGTCTGTTACTAAGTGCAGTAGCAATATGTCCTATTTGATTTTCAAAATTTCTAATAGCAGCCCCTTCATTTTGTATTTGATTTCCCATATTCAACATCTCTTCTTCCATTATCAACTTCTTTTCCTTAACATGTGGGTTAGGATTGGAGTTAAATCCTAGAGGACAATAAGGTCAAGAATTAGGATTTCCTTGATTGTTTAGATTTTTGGATGGATTCACTAGATTTTTATAATTATTCCAACTAAAATTAGGGTGATTTTTTCATCCAGGGTTAAAATCATTAGAATAGGGATTGTTATTTCAATTATTTATCGTGTTTAAAGTTTCATAAGATGGTTGAGTATCAATAACCTGTCCTAGTGAATTTTCCTCTAATATTGGTGGTTTTTGAGAATAGTTCACTCCTATTTGATTAATCTTTTCAAAAATAATAGTAATTTGAGATACCAAAATAAACTTTGCATCTGAATCATGAATACTGGCTACTCTCTTAAGATTTACCCTTTCAGAAGGCCATTGAAAATTATTCGTAGCTATTTCTTCAAATAAAGAATTTGCTTGATCAAAAGGTTTTGACATTAATGATCTACCCACAACAATATCTATAATAGATCTTAGTGATCTGACTAATCCATCATAAAAGGTTTGAATTATTAATCAATCTGACAAAGCATACTGTGGACATTTTCTAAGAAGATCTTTAAATCTTTTCTAGACTTCATATATTAATTCCCCTTCAAAGTAACAAAAAGATGTAATATCATTTCTAAGCTTAGCGGTTTTTCAGGGTGGAAAATATTTAGCCATAATTTTTGTGATAGTTCTCCCCAAGTTCTAATAGATCCAGGTGCTAATGAAATTAAGCAAGCCTTGGCTTTATCCCTTAATGAAAAAAAAAAGTCTAAGCCTAACACATCATTAGACACTCCGTCATATTTAAATGTAGCACAAATCTCAAGAAAACTAGCAAGATGCGATCTTCAGTAGGTAATCCACGAAACTGATTATTTTGTACCATTTGGATAATAATAGGTTTAAGCTCAAATGAATTAGCAGCAACATCAGGATTNCTTCCCCGACAACGGTGCCAAAAACTTGATCCGAATTTTATCCGCGTAGGTCTGGCGCCATCGACGCTAAGTAAAAATCTCTAGCCTTAAGTTGTTTTGTGCCCTCGACGTTGACCTTGGCGCTGCAGGCGCTGAGCACTTCTTCAAAAACGTAATTTTGACTCCAAATTTCATCATTTTTGCTTTCTTTTTGCTTTAAGCCCTAAAAATCNCTGTCATTTCTTTTAAATTTTTTATTTCTCTTTGTTGTTTTCAAATTTTTCTAATAGTACGTTTCAACTCTGAATCGTAAGCTACTAAGCCTTCAGATTCAATATTTTGCATAAATAAATAAAGCACGCCAAGTAAAATTCTTTTTTAATAAAAAAACTCTTAAATAAATTTCTTTTTAGATTTTTTATTCTTTGTATATTTTTAATTTNCAAAACATCAAAATACATTCCATTAAAGTACAATATCACAAAAAATGAGTATAAAATATGTGTCTAAAAATGCATATATTTTTGGTGTATCATGATATATGAACAGTCGCAGTCACAGCAGATGGCATCTCTGGGTGTCAACTAGCCTTAGATTATCCAAATTAACAATGAAAGGAAAGAGTTCGCTTCTACCAATAGAGATGAACCATAGAAGAAGGATTCGGTTCAGAGTTTGTACCAGAGAGGGACATCAAGTAGTTAGTTGAGCACCAAGTGAGGGAGGCCTTAACCTGATCTAAAGGAGGAGCATCAACTTCAAAGGGTAGACCTTACTCAGAGGAAGTCAATTTCATACAATATCACAAGGGCTTTGTGCCACCAAGCTTCAAAACTTTTGACGGGTTTGTAAATCATCGACTGCATATAATTGATTTCGAGGCACATTGTTGCAATGTTGGTGGTGATGAAGCATTTCTATTTTGCTAGTTTGTTAATAGTTTGTCATGGATTGCATTTGATTGGTACACAGAGCTGCCAATTGGATCAGTGAAGAAGTTGGTCGAGTTAGAGCTCCTGTTCGTGAAAAGATTCGTCAGAGCATAGCATCATGTCACCATAAGGGATCTAATATTGGAGCGGCAGAAATCCAATGAGACCTTGGCTGACTCTTTTTTGAGATGAAGGAAATTGAAAATGAAATCTGAACCTCAGATCTAGGAACATTATGCAACTAAGACTTTACTCGAAAGCATTCATGGTCTGGTAGACTTCATGCTCAAGGGACTAACAATAAAGTCATTTGAGAATTTAAACAGTAAAGCCAACAACCTAGAGAAGGAGGTTAAACACATGGACTCCTTAGAAAAGGTTGAAAAGTCTAGATTTTCCAAGGCATTCGAGAAGAGGACTAGGACAACGATAATAGTCAACTTGAGAAAGCAGCTAGTGACGATTCAAGTCAATTAGACTCGTTAGGGTTCCCATTAATTATCACAACATAGTTAGTTTCAGCAGTAGTAGGTTCAACAGTACACTCAATATGACCAGTTGTTTTTTTAGCGGAGACCTTACATGAGAGATGTCCTTCAGGGTCTGATTATGGAAGAAAAGTTAAATAGAGTGTAATCATTCAAAGATGAAGCCATGGAAAAGATGTTCAGAAATTTAATGAAGAAGCCTGAATTTAGATTTCCAGAGATGTAGAAGCTATATGAGGTTGACAAGAAGGATAACCCCAACTACATCGTTTACCATAGAGTACTCAACAAACTATAAAGGGTTTTTTTTTAGCTTCAAGGTTTTGCTCGAGAGGAACTTCAAGAAGGAAATATAAATATTTCAAAAGAATATTTAAAAGCACCTAAAAGAGGGTCAGTAAATATGATTTATACCAAGCTAATAACTCCAATAGATCCTACTCAGATGAGAGTGGATAAAGCAAAGTCTGGAGTCAATCATCCACGAAGATACTAGATCAAATTCAGACCACTTTGGTGCAAGCCATTGCTCATTGTTTTTAGCATGCTAGGCTAAAGATGGAGATTACGCCAGAGAACTTGCTCAGCTAAAGATAAAGAAGAATGAGATCCTGCATGAGATGAAGACCAGTAGTGTGAAGGGAGGATAGGGGCTGCCTCCATTAGATTGGTTGTTTCAGATTATAGAGAGAAATTCCTTAAATTGCTAACTGTATATGACTATCTTTTGGCCCCTCTGGGATCTTTTGAATATAAAAATTTCATTTTCAGCTACATTTTGACTGTCTCTATTGATAACGTAACTTACTATGACCAGTTTAACCTCAATTTTGATTCCTATAACGATCCTCAAATCATACTTAAGCCCGATGGACATGCTGAAGGAAACAAAGAAGACTCCGACAACACTGGTTATAGTAGCTCTGAGAGTGAGGAGCCAGTCCTTGAATGCCAAGGAGCATTGATTACAATCAACTTAGAATTTTTATATTCAAAACCAACACCAGAAGTGTCAGCTACGACATAAAAAGAAGAAGAGATCACAAAATGGAACTTGAGGTGTTGAAAGTAATGTCCCCGTGAGCTGCTCCTAAGGAAAAAGGAAAGCAAGAAGTTACTCGAGAAGAGCCACCTCTGTTAGTGAAAGAAATAGATCATCAAGTGAAAATTGGATGTCTCAATAAAGTGGATTATAACATATTAGCTCATCGTAGGAGGCTGCCAGCCAAACAATGCATCTACGACACTCTGATACTATCAAAGAAGATGAGGGAATCTCTGATCAAGGCTTTACTTGATCAATAAATTTTCTTAGCTCAATTGGTCAACACATCCTCAGATAAAGTTGGTTCATTAAAGGAATAACCTATGGTTACCTTCATCGAAGTAGACCTGCTACCTGGTACTACTGACCACAATCGACCGATCTACATTTTCGTCAACATCAGCAGATTTGTGCTTTTCAAAGTTTTGGTAGATCCATGGGCATCACTCAACTTAATAAGACTACAAATGTTAGCACATTTTTATATTGACGGTCAGGAGATTACCGTTGATAAGATGATGTTGAGAGGATTTTATCAAAAGGATGAAAGAGCACTTAGGTTGATCACGCTACTCATGAAGATGAGTGAGCTAGTAACTACAGCTAAGTTCCATATCATTGATGCAAGAACTTCTTTCAATGCTTTTTTTGGTAGACTGTGGATTCACGAGTATAATATGGTCCCATTTTTACTACACCAGTGCATCAACTATTCCAAGGAAGGATAATAAGACTGCATCAATGGAGATCTACAATCATTCTCAATCCATGATGTAGGAATCAACGAAGATGCTGCTTACTATGCTTCTCCAAGGAAAACTATTTTTCTCGTGCAGTTGTGCCAAATAAGATTGAATGTTTAGAGTACTCCTAAGAAAGATGTCATTTAAGTCCACTTCAGTGATCTTCCACCACTCCTCTGCAACAATTTGGTGGGGGTTCTTGTAGCCCATGGATTCGAGATTGAGGTCAGGGATGTCGATGAGGAAGAACTAACATGATTGTTGAATAGATGAGGCCAACGATTAACATCGGCAGGGAAGAAAGTTTTGACAAAGATAAGTCCGATGAAAAAACCATGACAATAAATCAAAAGAAGCCGTAGTTTGTGATCTTTTTAAAGGATACACAAAAGAATGAATAAGAGTCGATGTATGATTGGATTAACCACTACATACATTTCATGACCTTAACTTCGATCCACCCTCAAAATATCGAGAGCATAGAAGTGAATGTGTCTAGGTTATTGGCTTGCAACCGATCAAGTTTTACCCTACTTCTCCTTCTCCTAACCTGAAAAATCATGTAAGATTTGAAGAAGAAGATTCTAATGAATTAATGGAAATATCATTTTGTTACTTTTCTCCATGTGTTAAAAAATTAATTCATCAGGGTTATGGCCCAAAACAAATTCCAAAGAATAAGCTACAGTTTTTTGAAAAGTTATAAAACGTTAAGGGTGAAACTATCAACTCAAGAGAAGGCCTTGGATTTGGTATGATAGGACTAATCGATGATTCAGAATTTTGCATGGTTGTAACTAGACGATTGGATGAGGATTACCTTGATGTAGAAAATGATTTTGAAGATTCTCGAATAGGTGATGCTTTCCAAAAGTTAAAAAATAAAATTAAGTTGACTGTTGATCAATTAAAGGAAGTTAACCTCAGGACTTAGGAGTAGCCCCGACATACCTTTGTAAGTTATCTATTTAGTAAGGAAGAGTCTACAGATTTGATCTAGTTGGTGTTGGAGTTCAATGAGTCCTTTGCTTGGAGCTATGAAAAAAAGCCAAGATTATCCTTGGAAGTTGCAGTTCACAGGCTTGGAGTAGAAAAGGTATGACAACAGTGAAACAAGGCCCCAAAAGAATGCGCCTCAAAATATAAAAGCAAGTCATTGCCAACGTGAAGAAATTCATAGACACTAACTTTGTATGAGAAGAATTGAATCCCACATGGTTAGCCAATGATGTATCAATTAAGAAGAAGAATGGACAAATTTTTGTGTGTATCAATTTCAGGTACTTAAACAAGCATGTCTGAAGGATGAGTTCCGGTTACCAATACAAGAGTTATTAGTGGAAATTGCATCGGCACATGAGATTTTTTCTTTCATGGATAGATTTTCAAGGTACAACCAGATTAAGATAGCTCCAGAAGATGCAGCGCTTACACCCTTCATAACACTGATTGGAATCTTCTACACCACAGTGATACTGTTTGGGTTGAAGCATGGCGGAGCAACTTACCAATGAGCTATGATGAAGATTTTTTATAGCCTAATCCACAATAAAGTAGAGTCTTGCATGGACAATATGGTCATCAAAAGCAACTAGCGAGTAGACCACCTGTATGATTTGAAGATCATATCTGAATGAATACGAAGATATAATCTTAAGATGAATCCCTTAAAGTGCAAATTTGGCGTTCCCTTTGAAAAAAATTTAAGGATTTGTTATCCATCATCGAGTAATCGAGATCAACCCAGATAGTATTAAAGCCATCTTAGAAATGCCACCTCTCAGTGCCTTGAAGCAACTACAATCCTTTCAAGGTAAAGTGGCATATCTGAGACGCTTTATATCTAATCTTTCAGGTAGTTGTCAACCCTTCTCAACTTTGATTAAAAAGGATGCTAAGTTTATTTAGTATGAGAAATGATAACGGGAATTTGAGGATATTAAACAATACTTAATGACACCACCTATATTTATAGCCCCTATCCCAGGAAAACCTTTGTTACTTTATACCACAGCCTTAGATGACTCTCTTAAAGCCTAGTTAACCCAGTTAACTCAGGTCAATGATGAGGGTAGAGAAAATGCACTTAATTACTTGAGTTGACATATAATACAGGTAGAGTTAAAGTATCCTCCTATTGAGAAGCTTTGTCTACGTTTTATTTTCACCTCCTAGAAGCATAGACATTACATGCTTTCTCATAAGCTAACCCTTATTTTGAAAGATAATCTGTTACAAAATTTTATGACCTCACCAACACACACATAAAGTTTAGCAAGGTGGTCGATGATTTTATTGCAATTTTATTTAACTTTTCTTCCCCTTCGCACTATCAAAGAACAAAATTTATTAGATTTTCATCCCGCGCAACCATTGCCAGCTGGGTCCCCTATCAATGTTGACCTTCTAGACGAATAGAGCTTATATGTGAAACCATCTACTTCAAGACAAGAGGAAATGTACTTCTATATACCTTCATCAGTAAGAAGAGATAAATGATCACAAACAATTATAGCATGAAAAGCGAGGATTGGTTTGGTTTTTGTTATACTGAATGAGGAAATGTTAAGATTTTCTTATCACTTGACAAAGTTGTATAATAATAAAAAAGCAAAGAATGAAGCTTTGATCACCAGATTGGAGTTGACAATATCAATGGACATAATAGACATCACCATCAATGGTGACTCACAACTTATCATTCAACAAGTTGTCGGATAGTAAAAGATTTTGAAGTCGAGATGATCACAATATCATTAGTACATGATGAAGTTGTTGGAATAGATTTTTAGTGTAACACTGTAAAGGATTCGTCGGGAAGATAACGCCAATGCCGATGCTTTATCCAAACTCACTATGGAATTGGTGTGTCCACTTGAGGATTCCATCTATATCATGGTATAAGGACATCAAGTACTGTCATGGATCGACTTCAACAATCTTCACAAGTTTGGAAAGGAAGAGATGAAGGTAGCTAAAGATGCTGAAAATGCCGAAGATTTGTGTAAGACATTGATAGATTATTTGCTAACAGGAAGGCTACCAGAAGACAAGTCAGCATCGTATTACATCACAAGAAGAGCATTGTTATATGCTCTGGTAAGCAATGCCCTTGGCAGAAGGCCTTTTGAGCTGATGTGGCTGAGATGTCTACGCAGAGTAGATGCACAGGATATTATCAAAGAAGTATACTCAGGATTATGTGGAGCTCACCAGTTAGGGCAAAAAATGAAGTTGAAGATTAAAAGACTCGTGTACTACTGGACAGTAAGGCTAGTTTATTGCATGGACTTTGCTAGGAAATAACACGAGTGTCTGGTGCATGGAGAGGTCTTACACAAACCTCCAAACTTCTATAACCAACAATCAAGACATTGTCATTCGAGTGGGACCTATAGATCGTCCATCTTTGGAAGGACACAAATTTATTCTCATAGCCACATATTACTTCTCTAAGTGGGTGGAAGCAGAACCATTATGAGAGGTTACGACACAACACATGCTTCAGTTCCTTAGAAAATAGATCATCTACTAATTTAGTGTGCCACATAGAGTTATTTCAGACAACAGGTTAGCTTTCAACAGCTCCAATATCAATAACTTTGTCAGATGACAGGAGATAGATTGGAGGTATTCTACAATCTACTACCCCAGGGCGAATGGCCTAGTTGAAGCTTTCAACAAGAAACTCAAGAAAATTTTAAAGATAATATTGGATGATAACAAAAGAGGTTGGCACGAGAAGTTGTTAGAGACTTTGTGGGCATACAAGATGATGTTCAAAACTCCTACTCAGTCCACAACATACACGCTCATGTACAAATCTGAGGCAATACATCTGTTGGAGGTTCATCTATCATCTCTCTAGATTTTTGTCACCAACTAGATTACAACAGAAGACAACGCCATGCTCAGACTTAAAGAATTGGATAATCTAGAAGGAAAGTAATTATAGGTGTAGCAAAATTTGGAGCTATATTAGTCAAAGATGATCTAAACTCACGATAAACTGGTCTGCCCAAGGACATTCAAAATTGGTGATCTCATACTTATTCTCTGTATACCTATTGTCGTGCACCGCATGATAGGTGGAATGTTTAAACCAACTTGGGAGGGACTATTCTTGGTAGAGAAGGTTTATTCAGGAGGATCCTACCAGCTATTGAATTCCCAAGGTGAGAGGTCCATGTTGTCAATCAATGAACAATATTTAAAGAAATACTACACAACTTGATTTTCTCTAAGTTGAATCTTGAAAGCAATACTTGTTCCAAGAATGGCTATGTGGCTAGTTTCTATGACTAGATCTAATGAAAATTTATAATAAAATTCAATGAAATGATATTAATTTTAAGGAAATAAAATTTGCACATCTAAATTCCTTAATTAAATTTGAAGTTTAAAAAGTTAAATAAAATAAAGTGCTTTCTTGCGTTTATGTTTAACATAAAATCCACTTAATAATAATCTGTTATTGTTCTTATTTATTTTGAATTTTAGCGTGCTGATGTTTTCTTATTATCTGCTAGAAAATGTCGTGATAGAAGCTGATCTTCTCTTTTAATGACGGCTTGAATCTTGCACTAGATGAAGAGAAAGCAACATAGGGTGGCCTTATAAATTTCAAGTTGGATTATGGACAAGTCTACGTGGAATACAAGGGGCCCCTGATGAGCATAGTCAGCCATAGAGAAACAGAAAGACTAGAGTCATTGCTGAGGATCAACACTAAAGAAGACTCATCACTGAATAGGAAGAAGCTAAAAAAAGTTCCAGCTGCATAGGACTCGATGGATAGGGTTGGTCACCTATAGTACATGATTATAACGCTGGTAAGAGACTTACTCAGTGCTTTTGCAGAGAGAGTCTCATATGCACCATTGAGACGGACACAACGCAGAACTCAAAACCACTACAAACATAAAGCTTTAGATTGATTGGAAAGAAGATCTGTCACGGAGGCATCCACAAAGCTTAATCTAATTCATCAAAAAGAGGTTTACGACCCATCATTGAGGGAGACTTCTATCACCCCTCTAATTACAGAGGATGAGCTTGAGATCTTCGTAGAGTCTACACCATAAAAAATTCCCAATGAAATTTATGCAGGATGTCTTACATGCAATTCAAAGATATCGAGACAGACACCGCCGGTAGAAGCATTCCCAAACTGCCCACCTGGAGCATTGCTGTACTTTCAAAGAATGTACAGCTGCCTTCATGATGTTCAAGAGTGCAGAGCAACCAGATGTCGAACCATACATACTGATACACTAAAAATATATAGTATTCTTAGATATATTTTTATACCTATTTTTGAGATATTGCACTTTAATGGAAGGTATTTTTGTGTTTTTCTAGCAGATACAAGTAAAAATGGAAAAAAAATGCTTAAAGGAGTGAAAAGGGATCAAATTTGGAGGAAAAAGGTGAAAAATTGTGCAAAAGAGTTTTGGTGCCTAAGTGCTAGATCCAGTGCTTAAGCACTGGTTAAACAGAGAAGGTTGCGCCTAAGCGCCGAGACCCCATGCTTACATACCAGTGGCAGTTACTAGACGAGTAAAATTAGTTTTCACGAATTTTGAATAGGTTTTTGTGGCACCCATTGGCTTAATAGGTGTTTGTAACAACCATGGATGAGAATTATCATGAAAGGATGCGTCTCTTGGGCAAATAGATTGAATCAAGACACATTTTGAAGAGATCCAAAGAAACCTCTTGGAAAACTATAAAAGAAAGAAGAGAGGACTTTAAAAAGAGTTTTGAAAATATTGGCAAGTTTTAAAACTTCTTTTCTTGGGAGTTAGTTCGAAGAGATTTTCAGGAGCCACTTTTTATTTACTTTATCTTTTTTGTTATTTTTTTTTGAGTGATTGTAAAAGAGAAGAGATTCAAAGGAACTTCAAGTGTTTGGTGGAGGACTTTAGATAAGTTTTTATCTTTTTATTTTAGACTACTTTTGATTTTAATCGAGACTTGTTGTTGGTTTAACAATGATTTCTTCTTTTAAACTAAAGTGTGATTTTTTTTCTCCATGAATTCTGAGAAGTTTTTTTTATTTTTCTTCTTAAAATGATAAGTAATTAAGATTTGGATGGAATTTGTGGAGAGTATTGATCTTTAATATTGGAAGTTGTGATGATTTAAATCCATGCACTTAATTTACTTCTTGATTTGGCCAATCCAGATGTTAAAATCTGTTTTGAGAACATGTAAAAACTTGGTTGGTATTGTCTGTGTCAACAATTGGAAAGAATCACTTGAGGTTGTACAAATAAGAATGTAATTCATATGATTGAGTGCAAAAAAATAGAGAAATATTCATTGATGGGTGTAGAGTTAGAGGACTTTAAAGTGACAGGTTAAAGCCCCCAACTTGGTTTATTATTTTAGTTTCTGATACGAGAATGTTAGCCCGCAAGTGGAGGGAATTAAGGGAATTCTAGAGTGAGAGCTAGTATCTTCCTTGCCTAGCTGGTCTATAGAAATGTTCAAACTTTAAACTAGCCAATGTTCTTTAGAGCATCTCTAGTAAGGGTAAAGAATATTATTGCCCTTATTTGGCACAAAACAATTTACATACTTCCACATCAAAGTTCCTATACTTATTATTGATTCATGATAAGAAGAAAGATATTTTCATATTAAGTACTTTTCTTCTACAAAAACTTTAGTTATCTTTTTACTGTTTCATTAAAATATCAAAAATACCAAAAATATTTTAATTTTAAATTCCTAAAAAAATTGTTTTTAGTTTAAGTAATTATCTTTTTAAATTAGAAAAACTTTCTAAAATGTGCATATTGCATAATCTTCCCTGTGGGTTTGATATTCAGGTCTTAATCAAGAAAGTCCTATATTACTTGATAACGTTACATATACTTGCGTAGCATCCCAATATAAATATTTATAAATTAAAAAGTTAAATTCTTATTTTTCTTCATAATCAACTTTTTGGTTTTGTTGCAAAATAAGGAAATATAAGTGAAAAAATACGATCAGAACTATTGTTATACTGTGCATAAGCATTAAGTATCCAGGGATCAAGTTTTTGGCACCGTTGTCGGGGAAGAAAACTAAGTAAATTTCTATTTTTAGAAATTCTTATTTAATCTTTAAATATTGTATCTTATTTTGTATGTTTTATTTTATTTTATTTTATGTTAGTGTATGTGTAGTTCAGGTTCTGAAGGACTTGTGCCCTACGATTTTGAATTAGAAAGAACTATTAGAAAAATTTAAAAAACCAAAAAAATTAAAATCTTGAAAAATCTAAAAAAATTACAAAAATAGCATACCAAAATAATCAAAATGCTGAAATTCATCAAGTGTTTAGACCTTTAAAAGATTATGCCAACCTTACTGTAGATGAACTTCATTGTAGTATTCAGAAACCTACTGTAGTGGCTAATTCATTAGAGCTTAAACCTGCTATTATCCAAATGGTATCAAATAATCAGTTTGGGGGATCGCCCACTGAAGATCAAAATTTACATCTTACCAATTTTCTAGAATTCTGTGCTACATTTAAATATGATGGTGTTTCATATGATGTCAGAAGACTTAGGTTATTTCCTTCCTCACCGTGGGATAAAGCTAAGATTTGGTTAAATTCATTAGCACCTGGATCTATCAGAACTTGGGGTGATTTAGCAAAAAAATTCCTTGCTAAATATTTTCCACCATCAAAAACTGCGAAGCTTAGAAATGATATTACATCTTTTAATCAGTTTGAAGGGGAATCTATTTATAAAGCATGGGAATGATTTGAAGAACTCTTAAGAAAGTTTCCACACCATACTATACAAGATTAGTTATCAATTCAAACCTTTTATAATGGATTAATTGGTTCTCTTAGATCTATTATCGATGCCGCTGCTGTGGTTCATTGATGTCAAAACCATTTCATGACGCTTATGCTTTAATTAAAGATATGACTACCAATCATTTTATGACGTTTATGCTTTAATTGAAGAGATAGCTACCAATAATTTTCAATGGCCTTCTAAGAGGGTGAATCCAAAGAAAGTAGCCAATATCCATGAAACAGATGCATTTACTATGTTAGCAAATCAAGTTTATGCAATTTCAGGGAAGTTAGACCAATTTGGAATGAATTTTTCTCAACAAATTTCCATGATTGAAGAGACTTCATTAGGCCAAATGGTAGATTCTCAAACATCATTAGAAACTTTGAATGCTATAAATAATAAGCAAAATAACCCATATTCCAATTATTATAATCCAGGTTGGAAGAACCATCCTAACTTTAACTGGAATAACGATTCAGTTGGTAATAATCAGCAATGGGGGAAGAACGAAGTAAACCCATTGAAAAACTGGAAAAACCAAAGGAATAATAATTATAGATCTACTTATTCTCCAGGAATCAACAGTAATCCACAATTTAAGGATAAGAAGTTGTCTATAGAAGAAGTGGTGTTGCAAATGGGTAATCAGTTACAAAGTCAAGGAAGTACAACTAGAAATATTGAGAATCAACTTAGGAAAATTGCAAGTTCATTAAGTAATAGATCCCAAGGAACACTTCCTAGTAATGCTGAATCAAATTCAAAAGATTAGAATAAAGGGAAAGTTAAAGCCGTACAACTTAGAAGCGAAAGAGAGTTGGAAGGTAGTGTTCAAAAAGGGATTGAAGTAGAGAGAGAAGAAATTGAAGAATCAAAATAGGATGCTCCGAAAGATTCTGAAAGACTTATTTCTCTTCCTTAAACTGATTTAGAAAAACCACAACCTCTATTTCCTCAGAGACTTCGACAACAGAAGTTGGATAAGAAATTTTCAAAATTTCTGGAAATATTTAAGAAGCTTACAATCTGTCAACAAAAGTTGGATAAGCAATTTTCAAAATTTCTGGAAATATTTAAGAAGCTTATAATTAATATTCCTATTAGTTGAAGCCTTATAACAAATGTCGAGCTACGTAAAGTTTGTGAAGGATATTATCAGTAGAAATAGGAAGTTTGAAGATAATGATACTGTTGCACTTAGTGAGGAGTGCAATACTATAATTTAGAAGAAACTTCATGAAAAGCATAAAGATCCTGGTAGCTTTTCAATTCTATGTGCAATAGGAGACAATTTTTTTGGGAAAGCTTTATGTGATTTAGGTGCAAGCATTAACCTTATGCCATTAACGATATTTAAAAGATTTGAATTAGAAGCAATAACCCCTACTACTGCAACTATGCAGTTAGCAGATCGTTCAATAGCCTATCCTAAAGGAGTTATAGAAGATGTCCTAGTGAAAGTGGATCAATTTATCTTTCGTGTTTATTTCATTGTGCTAGATATGGAGGAAGATAAAGAGATACCTATCATTTTGGGGACACCTTTCTTAGCCACAGAAAGAGCAATGATAGATGTGCAGAAAGGAGAACTAACAATGCACGTCAATGATCAAAGTGCTACTTTTAAGATTTCAAAATCAATGAAATACACTGCAAAAGGTAAAGATGATGAATGTTATAGAATTGATGTTATAAGATATCTGAGTGAATGTCATTTCAAGACTACTTATGAAGAAAAATCTGAATAAAAAAATTTGGAACATGAGCAAGAAGAGGAATTAGATCAATGTGTAAACGTTTTTAAGGAAGATTCAAGTTATGTTCAAGAAAGTTTTGAAATTTTAGACACGATAGACAAAAATAAATCATTTTGTCCATCTATTGAAAAACCTCCAGAACTTGAGTTGAAATTACTTCCGGAACAATCAATTTATTAAAAAACCTCCAAAACTTGAGTTAAAATTACTTCCTGAACATTTAAAATATACCTTTTTAGGAGATTCCTCTACTTTAATTGTTGTAATTTTCTCAAAGTTAACAAAGGAAGAAGAAGAAAAGCTGATGAAAATTTTGATAAAATTTTAAGAAAGCCTTTTGATGGAAAATTGCTGATATTAAAGGAATCAATCATTCAATTTGTATGCATAGAATTAATCTGGAAGAAAACTGCAAACCTAGGGCTGATTCGCAAAGGAGATTAAATCATGTTATAAAAGAGGTTGTTAAGAAAGAAATTTTAAAGTGGTTACATGCTGAAATTATCTACCCTCTTTCAGATAGTGCATGAGCTAGTCCAATTCACTATGTTCCTAAGAAAGGAGGAGTAACTGTAACTGTGAATGAGCATAATGATTTAATACCTACAAGATAAGTTACAGGGTGGTGAATATGCATTGATTATAGAAAATTAAATCTTTCCACTAAGAATGATCATTTTCCACTACCTTTTTTAGATCAAATGCTGGATAGACTAGCTGGGCATAAATACTTATGTTTTTTGGGTGAATATACCGGTTATCACCACATTCAAATATCTCCTGAGGATCAAGAGAAAACAACATTCACTGGTCCTTCTGGTACTTTTGCTTTTAGAAGAATTCCCTTTGGTTTATGTAATGCTCCTACTACATTTCACAGATGTATGAAGGCAATTTTTTGTGATTTAATTGAAAAAGGTATTGAAGTCTTTATGGATGAATTTTCAGTGTTTGTAACTACATTTGTCTCATGTTTAGAACATTTATCTAAAGTTCTTAAGCACAGTCAAGAAACAAATTTAGTCCTTAACTAGGAAAAATGCCAATTTATGATAGCAGGAGGAATTATTTTAGGTAATCAAATATCAAAAAATAGTATGGAAGTAGATTCTACTAAAATTCAAGTGATCGATAATTTACATTATCCAACAAATGTATAGGAAATTAGGAGTTTTTTAGGACATGCTGGATTCTACAGGCGATATATTAAGGACTTTTCAAAGATTGCTAAGCCTTTATGCCATTTACTAGAGAAAGATGCAATTTTCAATTTTAATGAGGAATGCCTAAAAATTTTAAATTATTAAAAAAAATTTCGCTGTACCAATACATAGTTTCACCAAATTGGGAAAAACCTTTTGAACTTATGTGTGATGCAAGTGATTATGATATTGGAGTTTCACCAAACTGGGAAAGACCTTTTAAACTTATGTGATGCAAGTGATTAAGCTATTGGAGCTATTGTAGGACAAAGATATGATAAAATTTTCAAAGTTATTTACTATGCTAGTAAAACTCTTTATGAAACTCAAATTAATTATGCAACAACTGAAAAAGAGTTATTAGCAATAGTATATGCCTTTGATAAATTTAGATCATCTTTGTTTGGAACTCATTGTATAGTGCATACAGATCATTCTGCTATTAAGTATTTAATGAAAAAGAAGGATACTAAACCAAGACTTATAAGATAGATTCTTATTTTACAAGAATTTGGCTTTAAAATAGTAGATCAGAAGGGAACTGAAAGTCAAATTGCTGATTATTTGTTCAGGCTTGAATTAGAAAAACAACTCTGTTTTGAAAAAAAAATTAATGAACATTTTCCAGATGAAAAATTGTTCACTATAAATGAGTGGTGTATTCCGTGGTATGCCGACATTGTGAACTATATTGTTAGTGATCTTGAACCTTATGGAATGACATACCAACAAATGAGGAAATTTATTTCTGAAGCTAAGACTTATACCAATTTTTAGAGATGTTAATGCTTATATCAAAACTTGTGATAGATGTCAAAGAGAAGGCAATATTTCTAGAAGAATGAGATGCCCCTCAATTATATGCTAGAAGTTGAAATATTTGATGTTTGGGGATTATATTTCATGGGACCATTTATACCATCTTTCGGAAATTTATATATTCTGTAAGCAGTGGACTATGTATCCAAATGGATAGAAGCTATTGCTTTACTTTGATGTGATGCTCAAAGTGTTACAAAATTTTTGAAAACGAACATATTTTGTACATTTGAGATGCCGAGAGTTATCATTACTGATGGGGGAAGTCATTTCAGAAATGCATTATGGAGAAGTTATTAAAGAAATAACATATAAATCAAAGGATTGCTACTGCTTATCATCCTCAGAAAAGTGGTTTGGCTAAATTATCCAATCAAGAAATAAAAAGAATTACGGAAAATCTATGAATCCAATAAAAATGTATTGGTCAGTCAAACTTGACTATGCTTTGTGGGCTTATAGGACTGCATATAGAACTCGCTATAGGAATGTCCTTATATAGGCTAGTATTTGGGAAAGCTTATCACTTACCAGTTGAACTTGAGCATAAAGCACATTAGTCTATTAAAGAGTTCAATTATAATTTAAAAAATGCTGGTGAGAAAAGATTGTTATAATTAAATGAGCTTGAAAATATAAGGAATGAATCTTTTGAGAGTGCTAGGATTTATAAAGAAAAGATAAAAATGTGGCATGATCAAAAGATTCTTACTAAAAATTTTCAGCCAAGGCAACAAGTTTTGCTTCATAATGCAAGGTTAAGATTATTTCCAGCAAAACTTAAGACCAGGTGGTTGGGCCCACTTGTTGTGATAAAAGTTTATCTTTATGGAGCTGTGGATATTAAAGATCCTAATTATGAGAAAAATTTTAAAGTAAATGGCCATAGACTGAAACCTTAGTATATAGGGGATCAAAATAAATATAATGATAGAATGATGTTGGGTCAACTAGAATGAGCACTGGTTATGTCGGGCTGACGACGTAAAACCAAGTACTTTGTGGGAGGCAACCCATAGTTATCAGTGTGTTTTTGTTTTGATTGTTATTTTGAGTCTGATTAAGAAATTTGGGGTAGTATTTTTGAGTTTATTATGTGCTAGTAATGATTTTTAGACTTTATTTAGTGACTTAGATATGTTAGAATAAGAATTTAGACATTAAGTTGACTGGTGCAAAAATGAGCACTGGAGCTTAAGCGCCAGATCCGGCGCTTAAGTGCGGCAGTTTAATCACATGTGGAAATTTCAAATTCTAGAATGTATAACTGCAATTTAGTTTGAATAAACGTGTCTTGGCAGTTTCTAGTCATGCCTAGAAGTTATGGGGGAATTAGGCCTTTAAATAGAAGGGGTTTGTGAAGGAATTTCACCCCGATTATTTTAGCCATAAAAGTCTAAGAAAGTGAGAGATTTAGAAAAAAAGTCATCATGGGAGATAGATTTGAAGAAAAAGGAAGAAGCCGTGAAGAAGAAGTTCATTAGTCAAAGTGCACAAGAGATGTATAACAGTTTCTTAGTTGTTACTATTGATAGAATATCAGAGAAGATCAACAAGATGGAGAATACTATATCTGTAATAGAGACTAAGGAGTTTGAATTGCATGCTCGTCTAGCTCATATTGGGTGGCAACTTAAGATGCAATTTAGCTATATCAATTATTTAGAGGAAGCGGATAAAGCGGTGTTCCTTAAGCAAAAGTGGATCGAAGATGATAGTATTAGAGCTCGTCACCACCATCCATTTTATCAACTCTATATTCCTAGAGAGACTACTGATAGACAAGAATTTGCTCTTTCCATTGAAGAGTGACATTAAGTTAAGTGTTAGGAATTGTGTGCTCAAAGTCATATTCTTAAGTGTGTTAGTGTTTATGTTTTGTGTTTAGTGTTTGTGTCACTTATGTATTTAATTGTAAATGTGTGTTTTGTACTTAGGAAAATTTTCTTATCCAAGACTATTTAGAGATAGAACTAAGTGTTAAATGTGTTTGTACTTGTTTGTGAATTAATATAAGTTTGTTTTTTAAAAAATTTGTGTTATTCTTAGCTTCAAATTAAATTAATTATTATGAAGAATTTTGAGAGAGAATAGAGTTATAGAAAGTAAAAATAGCCATTTAAGTATTATGAGACCATTTAAGGGTGGTTTGCTTAGGCTAATAGTGCATTTTACTTAAAATTAAAACTTTCAAAAATTGTGCACTGGCGCCTAAGCTCCAAATCTCGTGCTTAAGCCTGAGCCAACCTGAGAGGTAGGCGCCTAAGCACACTTAAGCGCCGGTTCATGAAAATCGATTTGCAAATGGTTAAAAGTAAATTTTAAGTCCGAAAATACCATTTTTTAACACCTCATATCTTCATCCCCAACTCAAGTTCGCGATTTTGAGGGCTATGGCAAGTGGAATTTGAAGATTTCTCGGTGGAATCGAGTTAGATTTGCTAGATCCAAGTTCCTTAAGGTAAGAGCATTACTTCTATGCAAAAATTTTGGATTTCACCATATATTTTAAGCACATTTGGAAGATTTCAAAAATTTTCTATTTATGGTGAAAAGTGAAGAAAAATCTATGGAAATTTCTTAGGAAGTTTAGTTAGTGCTTTTGGAAGTTTAGTTTAGTGATTTAAACTTGATTTTTAAAGTTATTTTTGGAATTTATCAAATTTGTAGAATTACACCAAGAATGAAAAGGATTAGAGGAAAGAGCCCATTTTATTTGAGCAAATTTGTCAGTTTGAAAGCTAAAGATCAATATAGTGACGCTCTACAGTCACGAAAATTGATTCAGGAGTGATGTTTCAAGAGTCCAGGTGGAGAGGTAGAGAACCTGATTGTTCGCCGATAGTGGGAACAATTCTGTTGTCTCTCTGCCATCGCAGTGATTTCTATTTTGAGGGGTTTTTATGCAAATCTCCCAGAGGCTGAAGATGATCGAGTTATGGTTAAAGGGAAGTTGGTACCTTTTACTCTGGAGGTAATCAACTTGTTTTACCATTTACCACCAGATACTATGTTTTTTATGCAAATTATAGTCCTGCGGAAGCAAAGTTAGATGATATAATTACATATTTGACTACTGGGAGAGGACTTTGGAAGATAACTAAGAGAGGAGAGTAAAATTCCCAACTTCAAAGTTATGTGCACCTTCAAAGGCCTAGCACTATTTCATTTTTACTCATCTACTTCTGACCAATCATCTCAGTGAAGTGACTAGAGAGAGAGCAACGTTGAATTATTGTATTCAGAAGGGAAAGCCCATCAACATAGGGGCTTTGATCTATCACACTATCATCATTTCAGCTACAGCTACTACTACTATAGGTATGGAATTCGCTTCCTTGATATTTTCATTATGCAAGAAGGCTGGAGTGAAGTATGATAGTTGGGAGGAAGTTCTGTTACATCGAAAGCCCATTACAAAGGTGAATGTGAAGACTTATTTTGAGCATTTGATTTTTGGCTAGAGAGCAGGATTTTCCAGAAGTTATGGATTAGAGCCGTCTGTTGCATCTACCTCTACTGCATCTTCATCACGACCATATACTTCTCGTGCTTCTACATCTAGAGGTGATACCAAGACTCGGGATGAGTTATTGCAGAAGAGGATGGACAATATCAATTTTACCACAGATAAGGTACAAAATTTAGAGCGTTTTACAGATCATACTAATAGTTATAATAGAAGGAAGAGTGATTATGAAGAGAAATTTCACTCGTCTTTGGAAAGCCGGATTAAAGGTGAACCAGGAGTTCAATTTCCTCCACATCCTTGATAAACTGATTATGAGCCTGCAGAAAAATGTTGCAGCGGTGTTTCTGAGGATGAAGAGCAGAGCTGAGAGATTCATTTAATGATTGTAATATGATGTGAACTATGTGGTCTGAGCTTGCTACATTTGCATCTGTGTGTTGATTTGGACTATATTGTGTTTTGGACGTTTATGTTTTATTATTATGACGTTTGTGGTAGTTAATATTTTATTTTTAAATATTAGGGTAGTAACTGTTGTTTTGTGTTTAGTACTGCGATTTAGTATGTTTAGAACTTAACTTAATTTCATATCTATTATAAAGTAGAAAATCTTGCTAGCTTAGATCTTAAACTTGAAATTTAGACTCTACTGCCCTGTATTTTTCTTTTATCATGTTAGTGTGTTGTTTTCTTTTATGCCCACTGTTTAGAAGTCTATTGAATCTCTACATGTTAAAATAAAATTAAATATAGAAAATTTGATCAAAAATTAATTTTACTCCTGTCTTTAGTTTTATACTTGAATAATTAGGATGTTAAAATTCTTGTTAGCATGTTATTTTTAAATTTTCATTCCTGCTTATATCAGTTTGAGGGGGGGATGAAAAACATTTTCAAAACTAGAATTTTATTTATTCTCAAATGTACTACAAGTGAATTTGATTTTAAAAGAAAAATTGATTATTTATATGAAGTTATATTAGAGAAGTAAGATTTGATTTTAGAAATAAGTATGAAAATTTAGTTGAAATTTTAAGTAATAAAGAAAAAATTTAAGTTCAAAATTTTTAGTATAAAAAATGATTAATATAAGTGACTAACTTTAGTAAGAAAAATTATATATTTGAAAAATTTATGTAATTTAGACTTTCATTTTTTATACTTAAGTTTCTTTTATTAAAAATGATTTTCAAAACTATTATTATATCTATAAGTAAAAGTATTATATCAAGACTTTACTTTAGAAAAGGAGAAGTGGAATTCAAAATCCATTAAAGACTTATCTAGATATAGTAATCCTTGCCTGAAAAAGAAAAAGAAAAGGAAGAAGAAAAAGAAAAAGAAAAAGAAGAAGAAAAAGAAAAAGAAAAAGAAAAAGAAAAAGAAAAGATATGTAAGGGAGGAGAAGCTTGAGGATTAGTGCCTAATCAAAAATTAGTTCTACATTTGATCTTTATAAAGTATAAGACTTTATAAAATCTTAAGATTATAAATATAATATAGTAAATAAAATTATTTTTAATAAAAAATTTTAAGTAGAGAAAATAAAAGAACTAAAATCTAAATTTAGAGAACCTTACAATATTTCTTAATTAGATAGGAGCTCATATTTTCATAGTTCTTAACATTAAAAATTTTCAAACTTTATGTTGGTCTCATTTACTAATTATTTTTTCTAAATTGGACTACTATATTTCAAAATCAAAATTTTAGTAACTCCTAAAGAAACTCATATACATATCATACATATTTGGTTTTTAAAGATTGGACTGTCACTTGAGGACAAGTAACATTTTAAGTTTGGGGGATTTTGATACACCTAAAATATAGTATTTTTAGACGTGTTTTAATGGACATATTTTATACCTATTTTTAATATATTGCGCTTTAATGGAACATATTTTTGTGTTTTTCTTATAGATACAAGTAAAAATGGAAAAAAAAATGCTTAAAGGAGTGAAAACGGATCAAATTTGGGGCAAAAGGTGAAAAATTGTGCAAAAGAGTTTTGTCGTCTAAGCATCAGATCAGGCGCTTAAGCGCCAGTTAAACAGAGAAGGATGCGTCTAAGCACCGAGACCCTCCATTTAAGTGCCAGTGGCAGTTACTAGATGAGTAAAATCGGTTTTAACGAATTGTGAAGAGGTTTTTGAGGCACCCATTGACTTAATAGGTGGTTGTAACCACCATGGACGAAAATTATCATGAAAGGATGCGTATCTTGGGAAAATACATTGAATCAAGACACATTTTGAAGTGATCCCAAGGCAACACTTGGAAAACTATAAAAGAAAGAAGAGAGGATTTAGAAAAGAGTCCTGAAAATATTGGCAAGTTTTGAAAGTTAATTTCCAGGGAGTTAGTTTGAAGAGATTTTTAGGAACCACTTTTTATTTTCTCTATCAGTTTTGTTATTTTGTTTTGAGTGATTGTAAAAGAGAAGAGATTCAAAGGAACTTCAAGAGTTTGGTGGAAGACTTGAGATAAATTTTTATCTTTTTGTTTTAGACTACTTTTGGTTTTAATCGAGACTTCTTGTTGGTTTAACAATGATTTCTTCCTTTAAATCAAAGTGTGGATTTGTTTTCTCCATGGATTCTGAGTAGTTTTCCTTATATTTCTTCTTAAAATGATAAGTAATTAAGATTTGGATGGAAGTTGTGGAGCGTATTGATCTTTAATGTTGGAAGAAGTTGTGATGATTTAAATTCATGCACTTCATTTACTTCTTAATTTGGCCAATCCAGATGTTAAAATTTATTGTGAGAACATGTAAGAACCGAGCTGATATTGTCTCAGTCAACAATTGGAAAGAATCACATGTGGTTGTATGAATGAGAATGTAATTCATATGATTGAGTGCAAATAAATAGGGAAATATTCATTATGTGTGTAGAGTTAGTGGACTTTAAAGTGACAGGTTAAAGCCCCCAACTTGGTTTATTTTTTAGGTTCTTATACGAGAATGTTAGCCCCCAGGTGGAGGGAATCGAGAGAACTCTAGAGTAAGAGCTAGTATATTCTCTGCCTAGCCGGTCTTCAGAACTATTCAAACTTTAAATTAGCCAATGTTCTTTATAGAATCTCTAGTAAAAGTAAAGAATATTATTGCTCCTATTTAGCACAACAAAATTCAAATACTTATTACTAATTCATGATAAAAAGAAAGGTATTTTCATATTAAGTACTTTTTTTCTACTAAAAATTTAGTTATTTTTTTACTGTTTTGTTAAAATATCAAAAATACCAAAAAAAATTTAATTTTAAATTCCTAAAAAAAATTAGTTTTAGTTTAAGTAATTATCTTTTTAAAATAGAAAAACTTTCTAAAAAGTGCATATTGCATAATCTTCCCTGTGGGTTCGATTATTCAAGTTTTAATCAAAAAGTCTTATATTACTTGATAACGATACGTATACTGTGGGTTCGATATTCAGGTCTTAATCAAAAAGTCCTATATTACTTGATAACGATATGTATACTTTGTGTAGTATCCCATTATAAGTATATATAAATTAAAAAGTTAAATTCTTATTTTTTTTCAGAATTAAATTTTTGGTTTTGTTGCAAAATAAGAAAATATAAGTGAAAAATACCATCAGAACTATTGTTATACTGTGCATAAGCATTAAGTATCTAGGGATCACATACCATGGTTTGCAAACCCATAATAGCCACAGATTTCTTCAGTAGCCGAGTAAGTGGAACAACCTCAGTACTTGCAGAAGATTCCAAGGTCTGAGCTAGAAAAGATACGTAAGGTTATGAAACTAGAATTTGAGTATTAGGAGTAAATTCAAGAAAAGTTTATGTGTATTCTAGAATGAGTTGAGTTACCAACTAGGGTATTTTTAGAAAGGTATGAAAAGAAGATCCATAATTGCGTGTTCAAGTTAAAAGATAGATGTCGAGTTAGATTATTGAAGAAAAAGAAATATTTTGAGCCACAGAAATAGATGCAAGGCAAAGGCAGTATAACCATTCAATGTGGTTGTTGTTACAATTTTGAAAAAGATAGGCAGGGGAACCCCTCAGGGATTTTAAAAAATGATGAGGTGGATCCCATGACATCCATGATAAAGAGAATGATCAACATAATGGTAGAATGACATATATTGGTAATGGATTGTTTTCTGAAGAGTTGCATCATCAAAATATATGAAGAAGGACATTGTATTACTACCCACATTGACAAACATGATTTTTTCAGACCATTTTACACAGCTTTATTAATAAGCAAGAGCAACATCATGTTCAAGAAAGAAATAGAAATAGTTGGCCTAGGGAAATTCTGAGGATCGGTTAAGATCCTACTACTAGTTGGTTCAATATAGATTTTGAAAAGGAATGGAGCATATTTAGCTAAGTGCTACATACTAGGAGTTCCAAGCAGAAGAGTTTCAGTCACCTTACAATGAATGGATGATAGCAAAGTGCCGTTTGGATATTGGCCCGACTTAGACATGGAAGGGCTTCGACCGTTGGAGCTGTGAGGTAGTTGCACCTCTAAGTATATGCAAAGGGATTTTAGTTCCAAAGTATGGCTTAAAAGGCTTGATCACGAAATGATCTCAAAAGACAGATAGTCTTTTCTATTTTTGTACTGTGACAGAGCAGGCAACATATGATATACGAGATTACATTTTCCCCATATTTTACTTATGTTATATTGGATGATATCCGTATATGATCAGTTGTATTAAATTTCAAAATATAAATAACAAAGAGTAGTTCTTTTGGATTTCAGCATGTGTTGTTGAATTACCTTGTCTGTGAGATTAATAAAAGCCACAGGACCATATGTTGGTCCCAAACTGCAACAAACAAAGAACAATACAGAGAAATCTTGATAATAAATGAAATTAAAATTCAAAGTTAAATTAGAATTAAAAAAAAATAATTTTGAGAAAACCCCAATATTTATAAAAAATGAATGATTATAAAGATGATAAACAAATTCACTCAAAATTCTACACTCCAAGCTCTTCACTGCACAATATCCACTGTCTGCACAAATTACCACAATTTTATATTTCACAATATTTCACAAACTCTACAAAAAATTTCCACAATTTTTCCACATTCTCTCCACCATTCCTCCGCACTTGCTATGTTATCACCTCATAGCCTAAATTATGATTCCTTCTTGCTACCGCTTGGATTGAATGTGAGTCCATGTTTCCTATTCAAAGTAGAAATCTTTCTAATTAGCTCTTGAGTTCAATTTTGGTCCCTATGCTTTCCTTCATAATCTAATCTCTTCATCACCTTTAGGTTGTTTGTGAGTCTCTACGCTTTCCTTCCTGTTGTTGTAGGTATTCTCGCTACCTCTTGGAGTAGATGTGAGTCCCTGAGCCTTCCTATCCAACTTAGCAATCTCTTCGATCATATCTTATGTTAGATGTGAGTTCTCATGATTTCCTTCTCAATATGATCTCTTCATCACCTCTTAGGTTGGATGTGAGTCACTACACTTTCCTTCCTAATATTATATGCATTCTCACTACCGCATGGATTGGATGTGAGTCCCTACATTTTCGTATCCAATGTAGCAATCTTTTTTTTTAGGTTTTGAGTTGGATGTGAATCCTTGTGCTTTCCTACTCAATTTGATCTCTTCATCACCTCTTAGGTTGGATGTGTATCACTATGCTTTCGTTCCTAATGTGATAGGCATTCTTGCTATCGTTTGGATTTGATGTGAGTCCCTGTGGTTTCCTATCCAATCTAGCAATCTTTCTGATCAGCTATTTAGTTGGAGGTGAGTCCCTACATTTTCCTTCTTAATCCGATCTCTTAGTCACCTCATAGGTTGGATGTGAGTCCCTGCACTTTCCTTCCTATTGTGCTAGGCATTCTTGCTATCACTTGGATTGGACGTGAATCTTATCGTTTTCCTATTAAATGTAGCAATATTGTTTATAAGCTCTTAGGTTGGATGTGAGTCCCTATGCTTTCCTTCCTAATGTGACATTCTTAGCATTTTAAGATAAGTGTAAGACCCCCTTTAATGTGGCAAGGCATTCTAGTTCTCATCTCAGCACTTCTAGATAGGTGTAAGACCCCCTTTGATCAAGCAGGGCAGCCTATTCTCATCTCTTTGCACTTTCGTCATCGCTTGGGTTGAATGTGAGTCCCTTCACTTTCTTTCCTAATGTGACATTCTCAGAAATTCAAGATAGGTGTAAGACCCCCTTTGATCGAGCAAGGCATCATATTCCCATCCCAATGCACTTTCATTACATCTTGTGGTGAATGTGAGTCATGCGCTTTACTTCCCAACATAGCACTCATTTTTCTTGATCGGTCCTTTGAGATAGATGTGAGTCCCTATGTTTTTCATCTCAATCCAGTCTCCTCACTCATTCAATTCTAGAATTTTGCTCAAATTCTAAATTACAATTTCAATTAAAATCAAATTAAATTAAAATAGAATCGAGTCCTCGCCGTGACCGTCAATCCCCCTGACTGTTGTCATTATAAATTTACAAAATAGCCCTTCTTTTGGGTTAATGAGCATGAAATTGCTTTGCTAAATTTAGGGTTAATGAGCATGAAATTACTTTGCCAATTTTAAAATTCACTTTTAAGGTTGGTGATTCAAATGTACATCCGCTAATCCCTGACGAGAGTCGACCTGATACCCCCAAGGGAAACGTTCTTCACTCTCTTTCCATTATGATCAGAGCATGTTGGCTCAGGCGTTGGGTTGCTTTTTTTATCTGTTCCATCAACGCAAATACGTGTGATGTACTTATCCGACACAACACACTTATTAGGTGTTCATTTTCTAACCTGACTTTTTGTTGAGGTTATTCTTTCTTCCTTAAAATCCAAGGATCTAGTCATAGGACTTTTTAGCTCACTATCCAAGAAGACTAGTGATGGAACCCCACCCCATTAGAAATTTGAGACACTTCTTTACTCTTCAAGGAGTTCCACATGCTTGGTTCAAACCTCTAGCACTTAGTAGGATGGAACCAACATGGGGGAGCTCAAGAGGAGTCCCCATAGGGCTTTCTAGCCCTAGGGTTAACCCTTGATGGTGTGGGTTTGGTCTTGCACACACACAGTTGCACCTCTCACTTTCACTGACAACCCAAAATTGTAAACCAAACATACTTAGCATGGCTCCCTACTCTTTTTGAGACTCATGTGGGTGGTCCCCAAAACCCTCAGCCCCTAGCTAGGGTGGCTAGGACTAACTCATGGAGGATCCAAAATGAGGGTCCTCTTGGTCTTATGGCTCAAATAGGGTGATTTTATGATTGGCATCCTTAATTTATACTAATTCCACCAGGACTCCAATTTTTGACCTTTTGCCCCCCAATTTTCCATAATTACCAAAATACACCTAGAACCCTAAAATTTTCAACATTGTCTAAATTATCAATTTCTCTTACAAAAATTATCTCAAACCATTTCAAGCCACTCAAGTTACTCAAAACACCATAATTTTCCCAAAATTCCCAAAACACCACTAAACTTGCAAAAATTAACAAAATACCCTTCATGTCCAAAAAAATTTCCAAAACCTCCAAAATCATTCCAAACATCCCCAAAATCAATTCTAACCACCCATTGGGTCCAATTTGACCAAATTGACCAATTTTGACAAAAATCCCATGTTCACCCCCTAAAAGCCCAATCAAATACATCGTAATCTCGACCAAATTTACTTCAATATCACTCAAATTCAAACCTAAATCAATCATCAACTTGTTTAATCAAATCTACACTAATTTGGAGCCAAATTAGACCAATCTCCAAACCCTATTTTTTATTTTGCGCGAAAATCCCCAATTTGACTACACCATCAAATTCCATCAAATTGAATCCCATAACCAAATCAATTTTCCAAAATTTTTATGCTAAACTCTTACTAATATTCCCCAAGATCAATTTTAACATAAAATTGGTCTAGATCCAAGCCCTGACCAAACATCAGTCCAAGTCCAAATCAAATGCCCCGAATTGGCCCAACATCAAAATTCCATCCACTTGAACCACGTAATCAATTTAGTTTCCCAAATTGCATCTTTTAAACTCTTGATGACATCCTTATGGACCATTTCAAATTTCAATTAATCTTTAAAGCTAGCCCAAGCTAAGCCCAAATCTAATTCTTGGCCTAAACCCTAATTTTTATCCTAAGCCCCAAATTAGCTCAAATCTTTCGCATTAACTAAGGTTAACCCTATCCTGCTTTGAATAACTACCTAGGTTGCTAATCAAATCACCCAAGACCCAAAATTTGAGCCATGGACCAAGGTTTCCCCAAATTAAAGAAACTTGCCCACAAATTTGGCTAAGCTCTCTATCCCATGCCAGAAACCATCAAACTTTTAATCAAATCACAATTAAACCTTCCCTGAACGTTCCTAAGCCAGCTAGCCACCTCCCCTAGCCCGGTCGGCTGGCCTTATCACCGAAAAATAGAAAATCAAGAATGTCATACTTGGCTTAAACCTAATTTCTCACCCATCCAATGTGACTCACTCTCATTGGTGAATTGCGCTATTCAACCCTCCACCTAAGCTTTCTTCTCCACCCCCTAGCTTGACCAATTTAGCCATAATTCCTATTCTATTTAAATTACCACTCTCATTGCAATGGAGGGAGTGTTGCCAATTGCTTAAGGAGACCTTCTCAAATTGCTCACAGAGCTTCCTCCAGCCTTTTTGAGTTCAACCTCACAAACCCACTGTGTAAGCCAAATTTAAAAACCCAAATCAAGGGCCTTTTTTTGTCACCCCACCATACCCACCAAACTTCTAATTTATCCTTCCTAAAGAATCCCGTGACCAGACGAGGAAGTTCCCCATCAAAGCACTATCATTTCAAGCACTCTAACCTATTCATAGACCAAACTCAAATCACCACTCAATCAAACTCTTGCCTAGACCCAACCTTAGCTAAAATTAGTGTTTTAATGAGCTTCATAAGGTCACAATGAACATCTAAAACTAAATTAATCAAGGTCTCACCTTTTGGGCAAATGTATAGCTATCTAACCGTAAAATCATGCTTGGTTGACCAATTGTGCAGTGAAATTTTTTTTCAAATGCATGTAATCATATGGATATGTTTACCTCAATTAGATGAAGCTATAAAAACAAACCATAAGTGATTTGGTTGAGTATCAAGCGAGATCCAAGAGTTTAGTGTGAACGACTCTCGGTTTAGGTTAGATGGGGAGGATGAACAGATGGTTCACTCATCTGTGTATTAATCCAGTGGCGGAGGACGAATCAAATAAGAGATCTATTCATAAAGCATGAGTTGATTCAACACTGACATGGAGGGCGACATCAAATGGGAGCGCGCCGTGTGGTGTTGTGGAGTCATCGTAGGATTGCGAGGCCGCCATGTGGATATGTAGGAAATTAAGGTATTTTTTATTTAAATTAATTTAGAAAATTTTAAAAATTCATAACTTTGTGTAGAAAAATCATAAAAACAAAATAAATATTCCTTACTGCTCAATGAATAGTAGAGAAAGTTATGGAAATTACTTGTCATATATATTTTTTTTAATTAATTCAATAATCCAAAACACATTTTAATTATATTTAATTAAATTTTAATCCCCTTGACTTGAAATTTTGAGGGGTTTTTTCATGTAGTTAGAAGTGCTTTCTAATGTTTCCAAAGTGAGAGGCCCTAATTTTCAATGTTAAGTCTTCTATTATGTCTAAAATAATTATATAAATTAAAATATTAAAAAAATGGGATTTATTTTGGTAGGTTCTCCATGGTTAGAGTACTCTAGAAAAAATTAAAGATGAGTTTAAATAATTATGTGCACTCTCTTATCTAATTAAGTCATTAAAAGCCATAAAAATTAAAATAAATAAAATATTCTTTAAAAAATTTTAAAAATTGAATCTCACTAAAGATAATGAACATATTAAGCCTCTATAAAAATTTGAACCCCATTTAAAATTTATTTCATACCAAAGCCTATTTTTCAATCTAAATGAATTTTTTTCACTAAATAATTATAATAAAAAATAAAATTATGAAAATTTTGAAAGGGGTTCTGAAAGATCCTTGTGATGAGTGGCACCTATGAAAAATAAAATTGCTGATAAAATAAATAATTTGTTTTTAGCTAATTTCTTAATTCAAAAATATTTAAAAATAATTAAAAAATCACAAAAATATGAAAACACAACAAATTATCACAAATTATTCCCTGATCACTTGGGACCCTTCAAAATATTCTTCCTAATTTTTATAAAATATTTATGTATTTTTAAATGCTAAAATATGATTTTCCGTAATTTTTCATTAAAATAATTAAAATAAATAAAACTAAAAATCACAAATATAATAAATTTATTTCTTTGAATTCTCTGAACTTAAGGAGACTATAGAAAAATATAAAATCTAATTTTTGAAATTAATTTATATTTTTTATTAAATTAATTACTAAAATTAATAATAAAATATAATAATTAAAATATAACTCAAAAAAATGATAAAATTTAGTCAAGGTAGTCATCTGGCCTAGGTGAACCTCTAATTATTTTTCCAAAGACAAAAATTTTGGCTTGATTAATTTAATGAATTAACTTTGAAAGTTCCTCATTTTGGGTTAATATAACTATTAAAATTTAAATAAAACCAAGAAAATCATAATTTCTCCTGACATAGTTTAATTGACCCATGATTGGGGAACCATTAAAAATTCAAAGTCATTTGAGTTCAATTTATTGATTTATGAGGTGAAAGCCCAAGTGGCAAAGTAGTAATTTTGGATTTTAGTTTCCTAATTAAATTTTAGGTCAGCCAAAATGGGCAATATTGATCATATTGAACTTTTTTGGATATTTGAAACAGAAGGGATTAAAAGGTAGAAACCAATTTGTCACTTTTTTACAATACGGGTATAATTGTAATTTTTATAAATTCTTATGATTTGGAAGTTAACCTAGTTGGATGATCTTAAGGTAGTGGGCTTGAGCTAGGAGGATAATGACTTACTTATTTGAAACCCCTAGTTGATGATTAAATGATAAGCATGATCTTTCAATAAGAATTAAATACCTCTAATTTAAGAATTTAATTATTACAAATTTACCCTGAAGATTGGACTAAAGGGTTTGTAGTGAGCTAGGCTTGATTTAAATTGGTTTTATTAGGATTAGGAAAGAGAAATATAATTAATCATGAATACCTTTAAAACACCATAAACCCAACTTCAATCATAGATGTATGATCCTTAAGGACTTTTGCTTGCCCTTAAGGGAAACCACCCACATAACTCATGAATAAAATAAGTGAATGTCTGAGTATATCACTAATGGGATAATTAAAATATTAAGGTTTATTGAGCACAAGGTGGGTGATTAATTAAATAATATAATAAATCTACATGAACTTGAAAATGGTTCAAGATGTTTCAAAAGTGGTTTTAAGTTATGCCCCAAACACTTTTGTGAACTTTCTGATATTTTGAAGGACAACTGGACTATCTATTCTTTATTCAAAAAAATCACCTAATTGAACTTTTAATGACCCACCAAGTTATGTCTCAGGACCCAATAATTCACCTAACTCAATAGAAATACCCTACACAACTTATCCTACATTAACTAACAAAATTTTCAAGAATTTGAGTCTTCCCTAAAGTATTTAAATCCTTATGAACAACTAGGGATATTTTTTTTTGCCACATATGGATCGTCAGGCTTGTGTAAGTCTGAGGTCTAGGTGGCTTGGTCAATGACGATAATGCTAATGTTTGCTAAAATGAGGGATACGATGTGAGATTTATAATAGCATCTCCTCCCTCAAGGACTTTAATAAAAGGAGAGGATAAGGACCAACAATACTACTTAATGACTCTTGTGAATATAATTGCCTTCGATACTTTTAGGTTGTTTGTAGTCTTAGCTCGATCAAATTAAGTAACCTATGACTACACTACTTTGCAAAATATTTATAAAAAAACAATTTTTTCCTCCTAATGTATATTTTGCATGCATGAAAATTAATTTTAAAATGGAAATTTATAAAGGTCCATGGTTAATTACAATGCCTTGAAATTGAAGCCAAATCCTAGGATAGCTTGAAAAGTCACTGAGTTTCTCCTCCTGATCCAAGGCATCCCCTAGTTTTCTCCCTTTGTATTCCATAATAAATGTTCTAAGCTTTTTATTTTCCTATTTGATACTCATTTGTCTAACCTTAAGAGTCCTAAACTTTGAATTTCTTGAAGACAATATATTTCATTCTAAATCTAGAATATTCTTAGGTGACCTCGTTCATTTAAGATGTAAATAACTATAGAGGCTAGCCCATATAGGAAACCATAGAACCAAGCTTATTATACACCCTACCTAATCTTTCATATTAGAAATAGGAAATTTTTTGGTTAACATAAATGATTTGATGACCAAAATAGATGTCATAAATTCTTTAGTTTATTTAATCATGCCTCATTAGAAAGTAATGTGTCTATTCCTTGAGATAGATGCATCGTTTGCAGTGTTGTGCTCATTTTTCTAAATTATAACATATATGAGATTGGTTTGGTCTTATATTTTCAAAAGTAAATCATTATTTTCCAAAAACCATATATATATA